>OX371217.1:12613733-13118733 GCA_947310845.1 Yponomeuta plumbellus
TGATGGAAGTTAAGGATTTAACCATACCAAAGTTTAAGAAAGTCAATCAAAATATTTTAAGGAAACCTGTTCCCTGGTGGGACAGTGAGTGTTCAGATGCTGTTAGGAAAAGCAAACAAGCTCTAAATTCATATAGATCTGATTCCACCACAACTAGTTACATTAAATTTAAAAAGTTAGATGCTTTTAAAAAGAGATTATTGAAGGAAAAAAAGAAGAATGGTTGGGTTAAATTAGTAGAATCTTTCAACAGATATACACCCGTTAGTACTATATGGAATTATATTAAAAGATTTAAACGTATTAGATTACCTACGAGTCCAAGGAATGATGAATGGATTCCCGCTTTCATTGATAAGTATGCACCATCCTCCTCATCTGTAAATGCAATAGACATGGTGATGAAAACTCTACTTTTCTCTCTTGTGCCTTTACTATGCAAGAATTTACTGTCGCAATTAGGTCTAGAAAAGACACTACACCCGGATTAGACGACATTCCTTACAAACTTATTAAGAACATGCACTTAGATGCACAAAAAACCCTGTTAGACATTTTTAACTTGTTATGGAAAACTCAGACTATACCAGATTCTTGGAAAACACAATGTGTCATACCAATTTTAAAATTAAATAAACCAAGTAATGACTTCAATTCTTACAGACCAATTTCTTTGTCTTCGTGTGTTGGAAAAATATTTGAGCTTATGCTTAAAACAAGACTTGATCATTTTGTAGAATCAAAGAGAATCTTACCAGACCAACAATTTGGTTTTAGGAAAGGTCGCAGTGCAAGTGATAGTTTCACTTCTCTTATATCAGATATAAAGAATTCATTTCATAGCCAATCTGTCACTGTTTGTGCATTCTTGGATGTACAAGGTGCCTTTGATAATGTTGATCCATCCATATTGGTAAGCATCTTGTCAGAGATTGGTATCCCAGGATGCATCTGTAAATGGATATTTAAATTTTTGTACAATAGAACAATGTATGTAAAGTTTAATAATATTTTGCATGGACCAGGTCAAGTATTTAAAGGAACTATGCAAGGAGCCACTATATCTCCTTTGCTGTACAACATTTATACATGTCAAATTAATAATTATCTGACCCATAAGGGTGCTCAATTTCTGCAATTTGCAGATGACTTATTAGTATATTCTGTACATAAAGATGTAAATATAGCTGTAAATAATCTGAACCAGGCTCTTGTAGAGGTAAACAATTATTATTCTAATAAACTTAAATTAGACATTAGCCCTAGTAAGAGTGCAGCAATGGTTTTTTGTAAGAAAAATACTGTTAGTGACAATTTTGTAACATATAATAATATTCCTTTACCCTGGTTAAATGAGAAGAAATTCCTTGGTATACTGCTAGATACAAGATTAACATTTGAAAGTCATATCAATTATATTATTAAAAATGCATCAAAAGCACTTAATTTACTTCGATCTCTGGCTGGAGTGCATTGGGGATCAGATCCCAAAATACTGTCTATGTTATACAAGAGTATCATGAGAAGTCACTTTGATTATAGTTGTATTGCTTATATGGATGCAAGCCTGCTATCATTAAGAAAACTAGATGTTATTCAGAATAAAGCACTAAGAATTATAACTGGAGCTATGTGCTCAACACCAATTAATGCTATGCAATGCGAGGCTTGCATTCTTCCACTACATTTCAGACGTTTACAAATAGCTGAGAGATTTTGTTTAAAACTTATTGCTTTGAATAATAGATGTGTTCTAGACCACATTTTGCCACATGAAGCAATTGATATGTTACACCGCTCAGTTGGTCCATATGCAAATATTACACAAATACTAAATGGTAACACTCCAACTCTACTGCGAATTATAATTCATCTAAATAGTATATCTGTAAATATGTATAAAGAAAGTATATGGCCTTTATATAAGGCTGATTTCAAGATACTCTTAGGAAATGATTTTGTACAGCAATATTCAATAACTAATCAAAACAGTCTGCTGGAATTTTTGGAGTACAAACATCTTTATTCATTGTATACTGATGGTTCCAAGTCGGGAAGTAGAGTAAGCTCAGCATTTTATGATCCACAGTTAAAAAGAACAAAATGTTACAAAATTGATGGCAATTGTAGTATTTTCACAGCTGAAGCTTATGCAATTTATCAAGCTCTTGTTCATGTGCAAGATATTAATGTGTCTGAGATTATTATATTATCTGACTCACTGAGTGTTCTATCAGCTCTAGAAGGTAACTGTTTCAGATACAATGTAAATTATTTAGTGTATGAAATTAGGAATATTTTGTATAATTTAGATGTTAGAGGTAAAAAGGTTAAGTTTCTTTGGGTACCTGCTCACCGAGGGATCACGGGGAACGAAGTTGTTGATCGAGCCGCAAGTAGGGAACCCGACGAGGACCATTCCACCGACCTGAAGATGCCGTTCACTGATCTACATGCACCTTTGAACGACCATCTGATGACATTATGGCGCGATTACTGGAAAGAAACCAGCAAAGTTAAAGGAAGCTGGTACGCAGATATTCAAGGAAGCCCGCCCGCCCAACCTTGGTATCACAAAAACAAAGAAATTAACTGCCGTAAATATATAACCATTGTTAACCGAATGAGATTTGGACACTGCCAAACTCCCACTCACCTCCGTAGACTCAATCTGGCTGAAGATGATAAATGTTTACATTCTGGCACGGATAACGCCGATCTCTCTCACCTTATCTTCAGTTGTCAAAAATTTGGCCTCCACAGATTAACTCTAATAACAGAACTCGAACCAATCTATGGAAATAATATTCCAATGCGGCTTCAAGAACTTCTTGCCGATCCAAGATCCTTCACCCCCCTTTGTAAATACATAGTGAACACGATTAATACTTTGTAAATAGTGAAGAGTGTAAAACAGTGGAAGCGATAAAATAATAAACTAAAAGGCTCAAAAGGACTAGTATCCAGGGCCGTTAAACCTTATATTAAAAAAAAAAAACACTGGACAACAATCACTGAGTCCCTAAAACCCAAATAAAACCCCAAACAGAATTGATCGCTATAGCATCGGATTCGGAGCTAATTTAAAATGCATTTGCTTTTGACTGACTACAACGGAAAGGGTGCAACGATATTGGAGGAAGAATACAAAAGGATAAAAGATAACCTCAAACATATCTTACAAGCTGTGGATTTTTGCGGAATCTGTTTGGAAAACAAGTGCGATATGTTTCATGTGCGGGAATTATTGGCGCTAGATCTGCCGACGAATTGCTCCTTGGAAGTTATGATGAATGACCTCTTCGGCGAAATGGTATGACAACGTTTATTCATGTCCATTTTCATTTGATTGCGAAAATAATCAAGTTTTGGTGGTACTAGGACGTATAAATGGTTCCCGTTTTGCCTAGTGTACAAGCTACACAGTAGTATCAAAATACTATCATACAACTCTGTTAAAGACAAATTCTAATACTCTTATTCACAATACTAACAAAATGTTTACTTTATGTACGTCAAAGTTGATAGTTTCACAGTGAAACCCACTGGCATTTCACAATTAATAGATTACGTGGAGAAGAAACTAACAAAGAAACTCTACATTTATTCTTTTCATTTAGAGCTACAGATTAAAGTTCTATTCTGAAAATTTCTTTGACTGCCCTGTTGGTCTAGCCGTTACCCGTTTAACTAGGTTCAATTCCCACTGGAGGCCGGCAAACATTTGTACCAAGTGGCCACATTCTGAGTGTGTTTTATGTTTGTGATGTTCTTGCCTGGTTACCGCAGCACAGTGTATCCTAGCTTGGACCAGGATATGTGATTGTGTTGTTTGGAAGGTATTATTATTATTCTATAGCTGTATTAGAGCTGTAATTTATTTTATTTCTTAAGGAAAACATACAATTGCAATGACAATGACATAATTACTTCAATATTTAAAGTGTTACGTAATTGTAGCAATTTCAATTTCCATACAGTTAGGGACAGTTACAACATGGTTACCTAATAATCTTTATTTTGGATACATTTACTTGACTTTTTGTCTGAAGAATCCGACCAGGTTTCGCTCTGATTCCCTTTCAGCTTACAAAAAGCTTTATTTAAAAAACAGTTGTCTAATGTTATGTGCCTGATTTATCAACATAGAAAAATACTAAAATAAGGTTAGTATAATTAATGCAATGTATGTGCCTGTATGGAAATGTATAATTTGATTACCATGCCACATTCATTCACTCCGCTCACTTACAACCTGTCTTTAATTTCAGTTGCTGAATAACATACCGAGCAAATACATTTGTGACCACTGTGTTCATAGCATCAGGCAAACATACCATTTTATCAACAAAGTTAGAACAACATCTTTGATCTTAAACAGCTACATAAACCAATTGGGCAGTCAAATAGATGAAGTTGGTAATATGCTAGACAATAATGAAACTAATGATTTCGAAAACATGGTTATTGTTCTGCAAAACTTGATCCCTGCAACAAAGAAAACGGAAGAAGAGTCCAAGGTTCTTACCCTGTTTAATATACCTAATAAGTTTGTTGAAGAATCCAGTGGTGCCGATTCAATTGAAGAAGGCGCATTGATCAAAATAACCTCTCACTTAGAAAGTGACTATCTTCATTTCAAATGTAAAAATTGCAATGAAACATTTCAAACTAGACGTTCGTACAGGCAACATTGCAAGGACCTTCACTCTGATGTGGTATCCTGCTTAGAATGCCAAGGTCAATGTATCCATACGAAATACCTGCAAGATATAGAAATGCAAAGGATTAAAGAGGAAAAAGTATTGAAATGCTTAGATTGTGACTATCACTGTTTAAGAAAGCAGTCACTAATCAGTCATGTTAACAAAGTTCACCTAAATTTTTTCCCGTATGATTGTGAAACTTGTGGACACACATTCCACTCTGAAATGGCCCTCAATGGTCACATAATGGCCACCCATGAAGAAACTTTAAAATGTGAATACTGTGAGATGAAATGTCCTGATATTGATAGCAAGAAAAAACATAAGCCTTTGTGCAAGTTTCAACCTAAAAAGTACCAATGCTCTGAATGCAATTATTCTTTTAAAACAAAATGTGAGTTGATAAAACATTTAGAAGATCATTCACCATTCCCATGTTCCATCTGCCTCACAATGTTTCCAAATGAAAAATTGTTAGAGAAACATGTTAATCGTGTTCATGGCCAACGACGTTGCTCTGTGTGCCCAACCATTGTACACTCTGTCTCCGACTTGAAAGTACACTTGAGAACTCATGAGCCAGGGGAGAAACACAAATGTCACACCTGTGATAGGGAATTTGACACGAGAAAACTGTACAATGTCCATGTAAGTTCTTACTCTCATCAATTGAAAGCTGACCCCAACGCAAAAACTAAATTCAACTTTAAATGTCCTCATTGTGACTTCACTTGTAAAACCAACTTTATGATGGAGAACCACAGGAACAAAAACCATTTGAAAATTAAACCATATACCTGTCCAACTTGCAATAAAGGGTTCACCACAGGTCTAACCTTACGGTATCACATGGAACGGCACATAGGCACAAAACGATATCAATGCAGTGAATGTAGCAATCTATTCACGTCAGGGGCAGGACTCAAGAAACATGTTTTACGTTACCATTCTGATCAACGACCTATTGCTTGCGATATGTGTGAACGTAGTTTTGTATGCCAAAGTGAATACACACAGCATAAGCAAAGAAATCACTCTGAAAAGAACAAACCATGTCCACTGTGTGAGAGTAAATTCTCTACTCCAGCTAATCTTCGAGGGCACTTGAAAAATGTACATATGAAAGGGATGAACTTAGAAGAGTACATGAAGACTGAAGAGGCCTCAACGCAGATTTACGAATTGATGAGAGACCACCGAGTCTCGTTTTGATAAGGAGATTGCTTAATAAGGAAAAAATAAAACAAACAAGTAAAAGTGGAGTAAAACTGAAGTTCTTTATTATTAAAAGTGGTAAAAGAAAATTTACTGTCGTTGCCATGCTAAATCATACCTGTGTTGTGGTGATCTATATGTTGACAATAAAGATTGGACCATCTTTATGGAATGTAATATTTCAAAGAACTTAAGTATGTACCTGCAAGTGATAATGATAACTAATGAATAGTGTGTGCAGTTGGGCGGGGCACATAGCTTGGAAAAATTATAGCCGTTGTGGTGGAAATGTTGGCACCTGGCGACCGCGGAACGGACGACGCATCGTGGGCAGACCCCCAAGATGGTTTGACGACCTGGTTATGGTGGCAAGGAGTCGCTGGTTATGGGCAAGACAAGTTTTGCGTAAATTTTGCTTGCGCTGTGAGTTCAGTTCATTAGTTCCAGTTGTATACTGATTTCATTTAATATTTTAAAGGCAAGTAATTATTGTTTTTTTATTGTTCATACTTTTTAATCAATTGTAATTTAGAAATTAAATTAAAGTAAGTAGTATATCTTATCGTTTCCTGTTGAATGAATAGCTGGGCCGATTTGCTCATTTTTAGACAGGCTAGAATAGAATCTTTGATTGAGGAGAATATCAGTTTTTCAATAGTATAATCAAACCGGCCAACTAAACCCCAGTTTCTCGAAAGAGTCGGCACGCACGAAGGGTACCGTACCATTGTCTATACCTATACAACATAATATTAATATCGAGCAAAAACGGCGAAAATCACGTTTACCTACTGTACGGGAGCCGTCCTTAAATATTTATTTTATTTGGAGTCCCGCCATACAACAAACGTCATATTATTGCCGTTGCGGAACCCTCCGTGCGCGAGTCGGACTCACACTTCGCCGGTTTTTTGTTTTTAGTTAGAGCTATACCTACACTCTCAATCAACTTTCTGACATACTCCTACCAGAATTGATTAATTTTCCTCTTGGTTGGCTAGACCCTGAGAAGAGATTATCATGGGTCTCTAACATCATACTAGCAGATTTTTTTTTCTAATTTTTAACAAGGCTTTTACTGCCATTGAACAGTCATGTCAGCCTCATGGTATTTAGCTTAGAGGAGCTATTGCGATGCCTGACCCCGCCATGGCTTCATTAGTCTAAAAGAAGCACGAGCGAAGTCATACATCGCAACAGCTCCCGTAGAAAGTGGATTGAACAATAAAATATTCAATTCCCCCCCATGTAGGTTTGAATTAAACATTCTTCTTCTTAATTGATTGTTCAGAACACATTCCAGCAAGAAATGCATGTGATCCTCTATAACTCCACATTTCTCACACATTGAGGAGGGCTTCTTGCCCATTAGGAAGTAAAATTTGTTTACTGGAATGTGCCCTGAACGAAGCCTAAATGCTTGAATAAGCCTAGATCTACATAAATTGGAACAATCAAACCATGGCTCCAGATTTGGTCTACATTGGATAGTTCTGTACCAGAGACCTTTTCAGCATGCTCTCCAAAATGATACTCCCACTTTTCCAGGATTTTTCTTTTGAAATATGAAGTGATTTCACTAGAATAGTGTCACTAGACACTAATACAGAACCATCCATTACATCTTTCTTGGCCAGCCCATCCACAACTTCATTCCCATTAATACTAGCAGATTGCGAGCGTCTTCAATGCGGAGCGGGCGCGCAACGTATACGTTACCAATCGGGCGCGAAACGAACACGCCGTGCATGCGCAGCGTATTCGTTGCAGACGCGCAACAATTTCGCCGCGAATAGCAGCGTGGACGCCAGTTCGTACTGTCTCATACAATCGCCAGCCCGTCCGCCCCGCCTCGCTTCAGTCCGTGACGATACACGAATATGAGATGTTGTTGCCGAGTGTATTTACGTCGTTAATTTGCTACAAACACGCGAAAAAAACGTTGCGAATTCGTCACGCGTCCGCGACATCCTCGCTGTGCAGCCGTGGCGTGTTCGCGACGAATTCGCAGCGCGCCCGCTCCGCCCCGCAGCCGCTCGCATAATGATAAGGCCCTTAATGCGTCAATGGCTGGCACAAAAGGCAAGTCCTTACATGGATCAGCTCGGCGCTATTTGGTAGAGTGAGGGTAGGGTAGGGTATAGGCACCCCTCACCGTGAAGGGAGGGGCGCGAGGGGCCCGCCGTGTCTAGGCGGGCAATCGCCGGCGGGGGACTGGAAGAAGTGTCAGATTCCCAGACCCCCGCCACCAAGGCGAAGAGGGAGTGCCGCTGGGTTGTTTAGTGGGTATACCGGGAACCACTTTCCCGGGGAGTCTCACATACTCCTTCCGTCCCCGGACAGGAGGAGATGCGTAACGCATTTTTCCCAGAGTGAAAAAAAAGGGTAGGGTATAGGCACTAACTGCTGTATACAACGTGGAACAGAAGGGTGTGGTCATAATTAAAGATCGTAACGAGTACCTAATTAGTAATTAATTTAATATGAATTCCATCAACCTATTATCAAAATATTGATATTGTAATTCTATCGACAAGCAATATCGATGTCTAAATTTGTCGATACTAGGCCATCAGATATTACGTACATTGACCACATTGACCGTATGACCCTATGCATGTCTCGCTCAGTTACAGATACTCTATCTCACGAGCCCCGCCCTACGCGCACACTGGCCTAGCGAAATGCACGCACACACGCACAGATACTGTTTGAAGTAGTATCTGTGTATGTGCTTCCGTTAGGGTACCGTAGTGCGTGAGATTTTAGATCACAGAACAAAAAAAAAAAGAGTAGAAATCGTAAGTGGGCGGTGCCCGCGTGCCTCAAATTAGCAATGTATTGCATAAGCGTAGTCTATGACAGTTTTTCTTACCTCAGTTGCCTTGCGCTTCTAGTAAAGAAAACAATTGTGAAAACTCTACTAAAATGCCTTATTGTGCTGTGTTAGAGTGCAAAAATAAAAGTTGGGGACCAAAATGTACCGATCATGCCGTAACATTCCATCGGTAAGAAGTATTTCAATTGTATTTAATTTAATAGAAATTAAATTTGTAATGACATGAACAAGGAAAGCAATCCGAAAGTAATCCGAAAGTGAGAAAGTAAAACTACCTTTATTTACTGGAATATAATGTTAAATTTTCGTCGAAGTCTGTGTACTTTTTCTAGAAATTTCTGTCAACATTTGAATGCTACTCAAATGAGTAGCAATTGCAGCTGGGACACAACATTATAAAAATCTATCGATAATATTTAAACGCAAATTATTTTAATTATTCTAAAAACTCTATATTTCCTTTATAATTGCTTGAAATAGTTTTTATAAAAAATAATAATAATATTTTGTCTATGACTTAGCAGTAATAAATAATTACCTGCGTCTAACTAGGTACTTTGGGAAAATAATTGTCGTTATTTTATTTTAATGGAAGACCGCTGTGGCGCAGTGGTTAGTGCATCTGACTACCATGCGAGAGATCCCGGGTTCGAATCCCGGCTGGGGACAAAAAAATCCTAGGTCTTGTATGTTTACATGTTTGTGACGTCGTTGTTTCTGGTGCCCACGACACAGGGTATCCCAGGGTGGGGCCAGAGGCAATGTATGTGCCTGTAAGTGTTTATTATCATCTTTTATTATTATTATTATTTAACACATTTTTAGTTGCAATTATTTTTGATACTGCGCAAAATTTATTGTTCACGTTCCTTGACGCTGTTTAGTTCCTTTGCGAGAATGTGGTCCTGAATGCAGTATCATGTCATTTTTGTAAACTTTTAATCCGGATCAACTTACCCATCCCATTTTGAGACAAGCAACCGAACGACGCAAGCTCCGTCTCTGCTCACCACCCACTCACTGCTCTGCGTATCGGAGCGAAACGTAGTCGGACTCGTCCGATAAAACAACACCCGTAAGTAGATCCGGACTAAATGTTTACAATGTGTTGTGCCGAAAGTTTTAGTTCAAAAAACATGTCATTTTTATTAGTATAGATTGGCGTATTGTCATCAAAACTAAACCAGCATGCATAATTTCAAAGTTAGATGATTTTATGTGCTCGTGTAGTAAAATCATCTGGGGGGGTCTAGATAATTTAATCAACGTTTACTCCTTATATGTATGGGGAAGTCTCGTGACTTTCGTTCGCAAATGTCATCTCCATAATATAAGTGAAGCACAAGCGTTGATGGATAACAACATTTTAAATAAATAAATAAAAAAAATAAACAAACTATACATACGATAAGTTTGCTGGGCCTCGTTTCAAAAGCTACTATGGTTAGTTTCATATGAGAATTCCATATACGTTGCGTAGCCGATCATCCAGAAGGTAGGTTAATACACTAACCGGATGCGTAATTTACATAGAATTGTAATTGAATTAAATATCAACTGTCGCTTTACGAAACAATTCTATAATTTTTCGATAGGCCATCCATAGCTGAGAAGCACCATTGCACATACTTGTTTTTTAATTTTCGACTTTATGGTCTATCACATAAAACTTCTCGACGGTCAGACGCGGCGGGATTTCCAGCTAGTGTAGAGTAGCGGTACTACGAACAAAGATCTAATATCAAACTTAATTTCATCATTATCATTTGATTTTGATCGTTGTTTATATCACCAAAAGGTTCATATATTACGTGGAACTTTTATGATGTAGACCTTTTCGGCATTGCCTTTATTTACCAATGGCAGCTTGGCATTCATAGTGTGGGTTTTGGCTTATGTGTGAGTTTGGTCACACTGGTTTTCCTGCTAATAGGTCATGTCACTCCTTCTACTCTTTTTTTCTGTTCTGTGGCAATCGAGGCTACGTAAAAAAAAAGAATATTCCTTATTGCACACAAGAAGCAAGAGACAAATAAAAGTTACAGTTAAAAAATATATATACAATAGGCTTTCTTATTCTCTATAAATTGTACACGATAAGTTTGCTGGGCTTCGTTTCATAAAGCGACTATGGTTAGATTATGAGAATTCCATTATAGGTACATTGCGTAGCCAATCATCCAGAAGGACAGTTAATATGGTAGCCGGCTGCGTAATTTACATCGAACTGTGGTACAGTTTGGCAGAAGGGAATACATTATGTTACTTTGTCAATGTAGGTACTAAAAAAAAATTATTAAGAAACATTGTCATAACAAATTCATTTTCAACTGTCGCTTTATGAAACAGTTCTATAATTTGTCGATATGGCAATATGTCCCATCCTTAGCCTGAGTAGCAACATAGCAGATAGTTATTTTTCAATATTCGACTTTATGGCATTGAACTTAAAGCTTCTCGACGATCACACGCGGCGGTAGTTCCATCTAATGTAGAGTAGCGGTACTACAAAGCAAAGATCGTATGTCAAACTTAATTTCATAATTATCATTTGATTTTGATCATTGTTTATATGATTTAAAAGGTTCATATTTTACTTGGAACTTTTGTGATGTAGACCTTTTCAGAATTGCCTTTATTTGCCAATGGCAGCTTGGCATTCACAGTGTGCTTTTGATTTGTGTGTGTGAGTTTGGTCACACTGGTTTTCCTACTGATAGGTCATGTCACTATTTCTACTCTTATTTTTTGTTCTGTGGTTACCTCTACAGTCTGTTGCCCTAGTATTTTCAGTATTGTTTTTAACCTAAAAAAATAATATGATTTGATTGGCTTGAAAGTGATCACTATTATACTTTTTTAACCTAACGAAATATGATTTGATTAGCTTAGTAGAGATCACTATTCGACGATGCTAATTTATCAAAGGATCGCTCGAAGCCTCGGCCGCCTGAGTGGTCTTAAACGATCACGAAGATTAAGCAACATAGGGTGCGTTCAGTGCATGGATGGGTGACCGGCTATGATTAACGCTAGTGGTATTTTTCCGAGCGGTTCCGTGCTTCGCAAGGCACGTTATGCAGTTGGTTCTGGCTGCCGTCGATAGATGGCAGTTGTTAAGCCAAGTCAGAGGCCATAAGGCGGCTTGAAAACTTCTGGATAGTAAGACCAGCCACTAGTCTTACAAGCCTCTACCAATCCGGGGTTGACCCCGTCGTGGAGTATGGCCTATACTTTCCTCAGGGAAGAGACCCGTGCCCCTCAGTGGGGAAATAATGGGTTAATGACGACAATTATTAATTCGCGTCTTTTACTGAGTGAGAGTGATGATAACCTATTAAATGAGAGGCACAGACAAATCTTTTGGTAATGAACAATTTATTGATTATTTTTTATTTACAAGGGCCGATTTTAAGAGGATTTTAGAACATGAGATGATTTTAAGTTCTAGCAAAAATTAACCATCCCATTAAAAAAAGTGCGCGCAATAGGCTATTTAACCGATATCTGAAAACGATCTCATATTTTTTGTTGGTGTTCATGGAGTCCTCAGAAAGTGGTCATTTTAAATTCTTTCGTGCGTTTCTTCTTAAAAAAAGCAAACGAAAATTTAATTTGCAAATAACCCGCCTAAACGCTATCTTGGGCAATATGGCGTCGCATTGGAATTGTGACTTCACTCGTCAGTAAACCAACCAATGATCAGAACGACATGAATGACAGACGGCATTGTTACTGAAATGTGACGTCATCAGAGAATCGGACAATCCAGGCCTTTTACGATAAGTTTTGGGCTGTGTTTTTTTTTTATTAAATAGTATTTTTATTTTTTGTTAAAATACCTTAAGGCGGTTTTAAGACTCCTAATTTATACGAAGACGTATAAATAATTCTGTTTTTTTCACACTGTCAAATAGCCTGTTATTATTATTTGAAGTAGTTCAAATACCGCTTAAATAGTAACTTTCTAGTTTTCTTGACATTATCCTAATTTAGTAAAGATTTTATTGTACGGAACCACTCAAATGGTTTCGTGTGCTTAGCGGAATCAGAGCCGGTGAACGTGGCGCGGCGGCCGATAGGACTAGGAGCCACACGCCCCCCGCCCTACGCGCACACTAGCGAAATGCACGCGCACACACACAGATACTGTTTTACAGGCGTTAGGGTCAGTGGCGGTACCTCCATACAAGCCCAAAAGCCCGGCATGTCCAAGTCGCTCTATGACAAATCTACACGTATTTACCTAGATGCATCGAACAAAAAAGTAGTACGCCGCATTTTGCTATGCCACAAGTTCACAAGGTCAAACAATACTTAGTAATAATAAGTAAACAATACGCTCTCGCGCCGCGCCCGCCGCACGCATCACGTCGCTTCGGGTCAATTTGCCTCGAACTCGATCAAAAGTAGATCGCGCACACTAGCGAAATGCGCGCGCACACACACAGATACTGTTTTACAGGCGTTAGGGTACCGTAGTGCGTGAGATTTTAGTTACCTCTACAGTCTGTTGCCCTAGTATTTTCAGTATTTTTTTTTTAACCTAAAAAATAACATGGTTTGATTGGCTTAGAAGTGATCACTATTATACTTTTTTAACCTAAAGAAATATGATTTGATTAGCTTAGTAGAGATCACTATTCGACGATGCTAATTTATCAAAGGATCGCTCGAAGTCTCGGCCGCCTGAGTGGTCTTAAACGATCACGAAGATTAAGCAACATAGGGTGCGTTCAGTGCATGGATGGGTGACCGGCTATGACTAACGCTAGTGGTATTTTTCCGAGCGGTTCCGTGCTTCTCAAGGCACGTTATGAAGTTATGCAGATGGCACGTTATGCAGATGGCAGTCGTTAAGCCAAGTCAGAGGCCTTAGGGCGGCTTGAAAACTTCTGGATAGTAAGACCAGCCACTAGTCTTACAAGCCTCCACCAATCCGGGGTTGACCCCGTTGTGGAGTATGGCCTATACTTTCCTCAGGGAAGAGACCCGTGCCCCTCAGTGGGGAAATAATGGGTTAATGACGACAATTATTAATTCGCGTCGCGTCTTTTACTGAGTGAGAGTGATGATAACCTATTAAATGAGAGGCACAGACAAATCTTTTGGTAATGAACAACTTATTGATTATTTTTTATTTACAAGGGCCGATTTTAAGAGGATTTTAGAACATGAGATGATTTTAAGTTCTAGCAAAAATTAACCATCCCATTAAAAAAAGTGCGCGCAATAGGCTATTTAACCGATATCTGAAAACGATCTCATATTTTTTGTTGGTGTTCATGGAGTCCTCAAAAAGTGGTCATTTTAAATTCTTTCGTGCGTTTCTTCTTAAAAAAAGCAAACGAAAATTTAATTTGCAAATAACCCGCCTAAACGCTATCTTGGGCAATATGGCGTCGCATCGGAATTGTTACTTCACTCGTCAGTAAACCAACCAATGATCAGAACGACATGAATGACAGACGGCATTGTTACTGAAATGTGACGTCATCAGAGAATCGGACAATCCAGGCCTTTTACGATAAGTTTTGGGCTGTGTTTTTTTTTTATTAAATAGTATTTTTATTTTTTGTTAAAATACCTTAAGGCGGTTTTAAGACTCCTAATTTATACGAAGACGTATAAATAATTCTGTTTTTTTCACACTGTCAAATAGCCTATTATTATTATTTGAAATAGTTCAAATACCGCTTAAATAGTAATTTTCTAGTTTTCTTGACATTATCCTAATTTAGTAAAGATTTTATTGTACGGAACCACTCAAATGGTTTCGTGTGCTTAGCGGAATCAGAGCCGGTGAACGTGGCGCGGCGGCCGATAGGACTAGGAGCCACACGCCCCCCGCCCTACGCGCACACTAGCGAAATGCACGCGCACACACACAGATACTGTTTTACAGGCGTTAGGGTCAGTGGCGGTACCTCCATACAAGCCCAAAAGCCCGGCATGTCCAAGTCGCTCTATGACAAATCTACACGTATTTACCTAGATGCATCGAACAAAAAAGTAGTACGCCGCATTTTGCTATGCCACAAGTTCACAAGGTCAAACAATACTTAGTAATAATAAGTAAACAATACGCTCTCGCGCCGCGCCCGCCGCACGCATCACGTCGCTTCGGGTCAATTTGCCTCGAACTCGATCAAAAGTAGATCGCGCACACTAGCGAAATGCGCGCGCACACACACAGATACTGTTTTACAGGCGTTAGGGTACCGTAGTGCGTGAGATTTTAGTTACCTCTACAGTCTGTTGCCCTAGTATTTTCAGTATTTTTTTTTTAACCTAAAAAATAACATGGTTTGATTGGCTTAGAAGTGATCACTATTATACTTTTTTAACCTAAAGAAATATGATTTGATTAGCTTAGTAGAGATCACTATTCGACGATGCTAATTTATCAAAGGATCGCTCGAAGTCTCGGCCGCCTGAGTGGTCTTAAACGATCACGAAGATTAAGCAACATAGGGTGCGTTCAGTGCATGGATGGGTGACCGGCTATGACTAACGCTAGTGGTATTTTTCCGAGCGGTTCCGTGCTTCTCAAGGCACGTTATGAAGTTATGCAGATGGCACGTTATGCAGATGGCAGTCGTTAAGCCAAGTCAGAGGCCTTAGGGCGGCTTGAAAACTTCTGGATAGTAAGACCAGCCACTAGTCTTACAAGCCTCCACCAATCCGGGGTTGACCCCGTTGTGGAGTATGGCCTATACTTTCCTCAGGGAAGAGACCCGTGCCCCTCAGTGGGGAAATAATGGGTTAATGACGACAATTATTAATTCGCGTCGCGTCTTTTACTGAGTGAGAGTGATGATAACCTATTAAATGAGAGGCACAGACAAATCTTTTGGTAATGAACAACTTATTGATTATTTTTTATTTACAAGGGCCGATTTTAAGAGGATTTTAGAACATGAGATGATTTTAAGTTCTAGCAAAAATTAACCATCCCATTAAAAAAAGTGCGCGCAATAGGCTATTTAACCGATATCTGAAAACGATCTCATATTTTTTGTTGGTGTTCATGAAGTCCTCAAAAAGTGGTCATTTTAAATTCTTTCGTGCGTTTCTTCTTAAAAAAAGCAAACGAAAATTTAATTTGCAAATAACCCGCCTAAACGCTATCTTGGGCAATATGGCGTCGCATCGGAATTGTGACTTCACTCGTCAGTAAACCAACCAATGATCAGAACGACATGAATGACAGACGGCATTGTTACTGAAATGTGACGTCATCAGAGAATCGGACAATCCAGGCCTTTTACGATAAGTTTTGGGCTGTGTTTTTTTTTTATTAAATAGTATTTTTATTTTTTGTTAAAATACCTTAAGGCGGTTTTAAGACTCCTAATTTATACGAAAACGTATTTATCCTAATTTAGTAAAGATTTTATTGTACGGAACCACTGAAATGGTTTCGTGTGCTTAGCGGAATCAGAGCCGGTGAACGTGGCGCGGCGGCCGATAGGACTAGGAGCCACACGCCCCCCGCCCTACGCGCACACTAGCGAAATGCGCGCGCACACACACAGATTTTGTTATAAGTACGACAACTAGCTAAATTAGGGCATCTGCATACTAGCTTGAAAGCATCGTCGCTTTATCGGATACATGTACTTATTACTTTGGTAATGTTGTCGATATTTTCTTAAATTAAATTAAAAAGGTAATGGTGAACATGTTTGTTAACTCTAAATAAAAACTCGTAGTTATTATTTTACTTTTAGCGGGCCTGTTTCACTACGCGTGTCGGTATCGAACGCGTAAGTACATGCGGCGACCACTCCGGAGTGGCAAATAGGTAGGAATTCAGGCGCCAGAAGAGGTAAGAGTTACGCGGTAGAAAGAGAGGCAACATGTAGGTGTTTAACGTAGCTTTTTTAGCGCCGTGCGATCTGAATTGTACCTTTTACTTAATTGATTTTGCGGATTGAATCTTCTGTACAGTCGACAGCATATCATGGTATACACCAATGCACTCTACTCCGTTGCGTTACGGGCGACTTTGCAACTAAAATGTGAAGATTGACGTGCTGTCGACTGTACGATGACACGTAGTTATTATTTTACTTTTGGTAAATAACCTGCTGTAAAATTAATACAAAATAATGTTCCATAAAATAATCATACTCCCGATGACCGCGAATTCCTTGGTTGTTGGATGGTTGGTACTAAGTTATTGAAATCCATAGGTACAATGTGTACGAATCGCTAGCCCCGGTCGCCTGAGTCATCTTAAACGATTACGATTACGAAACATAGGGCGCGCGTTCAGTTGATGATGAATGTGTACGGGCCTTTACATTGTACTAGGAGCGCGGCAGTTTAGAGCAGGTCATTTCTCACTGGCCTAGGACAATAACCTTACTTTACAGTAGGGTTATTGTCCTTCCATAGTGATGTAACACTTTTGTTTTAATTTTAATATTATCGATTTTATTGAACGCCAAAAAATACCAAAACTCAGAATTGTGTGTTGGGAAGATGTGGGCACTTGTGTATAGACTATGTACGACATTCTGAATAACCTCTTTAATTATGACCACACCCTTCCGTTACACACTGTATTAGGTTCAAGATGATATGAGTCATCATGGTCCCAATAAATAATTAAAAATTAATTAAGTGCGGAACAAAAAAAAACTGCTGATGGAGCGACTTGGTTTAATAATTTATTTTTTTAAATTACATAATGTTTGTTGCCTGTATAATATACTTAATCAGTAACTTAATATTAATCTCATAAATTGGGACTAAACAAATATTCCCTATTTTATCGCACAGTAAGAGTGTCGTCATATTGAACTTCGACATTCTCTAACTTCGACAAAGCGATTACTTAGACAAGACACTAGTTCGACTATTACAATGCCTAGACAGAACACACGTTCGACAAGACATTAGTTCGACAAAACAATAGTTTGACGACACACAGCTTCGAAAGGTTACTCCTTCGACAGAACTCTTCTCCGGCACTATATAATATTATGTTTCTTTTGTTATAAAGTTTTTTTTGTCCTATAATCTCCTCAAAGTAATGTGTGGATAATAAGGGGTTTGTTTAAATGTGTGGGTTTTACTCTTACCTATTTGATTTCACAGCTACCTATATTTGTCAGTAATGTGATGTTGTGTAACTGTATATTAGCCATAATAAAATAAAATAATACCTATGTACCTAACATTAGTGTCCGTGTCCCGTTTATACTGGAAATGTAGATTTAGCTGTATTTGACAGAACTAATCAATTTTGATGCCAAAATAAAACACATATATACTATTTGTATTAATGTCTTCAGTCCGGGCCTTGAAAATAACAATAGTTTTCTATTGTTATTTTGTCGACACGGGACTGAGGAGGTTAAATTAAACTTTATAATTGCGAATCATTATTGTATACCATCATATTAATATACATGGTAATTTTTTAATACCAACAATAGTAGATTAGTAGCCAAGGGCTGTAAGGCATCAATTGCAGCCCGAGATATTTAGGCGCACGATCGCAGCGAGGGCGCCTATAGTTCGAGGGTGCAATTGATGCTTACACCCGAGCTAACTACTCTGCTTTACATCTCGATTGTGAGGTAAGTAGAAAAAACCGGCATTACAAGAATACAACATTTACTCGGTTTTCTTTTCGCCACTTGATGAACTCGTCGTAAGTTTTCAAATATCTCTCTTTAGAACTTTCAGGCAAAATATTGTTAATTGCTGCTTCAGCTTCCATTTTCATTGAATCGGGAATGCAGCTTATATCTACATCACTTGCAGAACTCTTGTTTTTTCCTAATTAGCACGTAATTATAAAAAAAAATCCAAAAACAAACAATATTTAAAGTAAAATTTTATATTCCCGCCTTTTTTCATCTTTTTTTTTAATTATTTTTTCAACAACGAAATTGAGCTTCTCCGTTCGATATTTAAAATTGATGACTATTTATTTACTCATACGAAGACAAGGCTGAATAGCGAAGCGACCTCTTTTGTCATTGGGCTGAATGCATGATATCTATTGCCAGTATGATGGTTAGATTTTTTTTAAATTACTTACCGCCCTAGGGCTTTTCTAGCTACATTATTACCCTAGAGCGCTAATTGGTCACTTACAAGCCCCATTTGGGGGAATAAGGACCTACTTACCGAATATGAGAGATGTAAAATGTCTTTATTAAACCTCTCTTAATTGATTAGTTCGGTCAAATGCAGCTAAATCTACATTTCCAGTTTAAACGGGACACGAACACAAATTTTAGGTACATAGGTATTTTATTTTATTGGATACTAAACAGTTACACGATATCACATTACCGACAAATATAGCTGTAAAATCGAATAGGTGAGAGTATAACCCACCTCATTATCCACAGATTATTTTGATGAGATTAAAGGACAACAAAAACTTTTTGCCGGAGAAACATATTTAAATAGTGCATTCCCGGAAATGAGTTCTGTCGAAGGAGTAACCTTCGAAGCTGTGTGTCGTCGAACTATAGTTTTATCTACAGTCTGTATTTTCATTCAATGCAAAAAAAAAATTGTCACGTTGACATCTCCATACAATTCTAACGGCCTAGCCACGGGGAACGGCGGCGGCGGCGGCGCGAACGGCGGTGCGGCAAGCGGGACGAAAATTCGCGCGGCGCGGTTTGCCGGCCACGGGCAGGCGCGTTTGCCGCCGCGACTAGTTGGGCTGAGTAGGGCAGGCCGGTCAAGAGCGAAATGTCTTTATCTCAAAGTAATATTTTTTTTGTTCAATACATAATATTTGGAAGAGCGTAATCTACTCCATAGATTTGAATAGGAATCGAGGTATACTATGGAGAATTCCACATTTTTCCACCGAAACATTTTTCGAGTCTACTAGAATTATTGTCGAATTATATTCTTCAGGATTGGAAAAAAAGTCAATGCAGCTAGAGTTTTAAGTGCCGCTGAAAAATTAATCTAATACATAGGTGCCATTTAATTAAGCTGACCATATTTTGGAGAATGATAGTAGGTATCAATGAATTTTTTTCATAACTACATTTTTTCAGAATTATCGCTGCTAAAATATGGTCAGTTAATTAAATGTTACTCTGTATATTAATGTTTCATGAAATTAAATAACTTTTAGGTAATTATGTTCTTTATCAAAGTAACAAATATACCCCATTTTGTCAGTATTTCAGCAATAACAGTCTCGGTATTTATTATTCGCGGCGAAAACAACTAAACTCGTTTGATCTCTGCACTAGTCGCCGCGACTGCCGCTCGACGCCGTGGCTTGCGCCGTACTTGTTCATGTGTTTGTTTCACTCGCCGGCCGCGCCGCCAGTCGCCGCTCGGTACATTTCGGTAAAAAAAATCTACCGAGTTAACCTATAGATTTTATAGCGGTAACACAGCGTCATTTTTTTGCATAGAATTAAAAAACGGACTATAGGCATTGTAATAGTCGAACCAGTGTCTTGTCGAAGTAATCGCTTTGTCGAAGTTGGAGAATCTCGAAGTTCAATATGACACTCCACAGTACCTAGTTTTTGGGAAAGGCCATCCGTACGACGCGAAGGGCACAATTTCTCGTGCTTTTATTACGTCTCTAACTTCATAAGTTTACGGATTATTTTAGATTCGCTTGATGTGACATGGACGGATAACCCTTGCCCTGTAATAGAATCTTTAGGGGGATCCAGTGGGCTAACTAGCGAAACTAATGAAAAACGTGACATTTTTTACAGAATGAACTTGCCAAAAGTTCGTCTGTACGATCTCTCAATCATGTAGACAGTGATTTTTAGGACATGGCTAATGGTGGCCATACACCATGCTTCCTATCGTCCAATCGGCTTGACGCTGTAGGCTTCATCCAATCTGCAGTTCGTCTATATTTATACACCACACATGATCAGTTTAAATTGTCCAATCGGCAGCGACGTTCAGTTGAAGGCATGGCGTCACCGGTGACAGACGACGATGTTTTTGCCGTTTTGGGCATTTCACTCGTAAAAATGAAACAAAAAAAAAAAGAAAAGATCGAGCAGAGTGGTGCGAACAGTGGCTAATGAAAAGAAAACAGTTTACTCATACAAATTTATTAAAAGAGTTGAGGGCTATGTCTCAAGATTATTGTAATTATTTACGAATGAATGAAGAAAGCTGCAACCAGAGGATAAGGAATGCTAAACGTCATCACATCCACTCTTCTCTTGAAAACTGTTCTCCTAAAAATGTGTGGAAGTTTCTTCGTACCCTTGGGCTCGGTAAATGTCGGGGGGAGCTCAACCCTTCTCTCGATCTGCATGGTCTCAACCATCATTTCGCCTCCCCGCCGCATACAATTGACCCTGTACTTAAGGACGACACTATCCGCATAATTTCCTCTGCACCTCTTCCAACCACCTGTCCTTTCTCTTTCTCCCCAGTCACTGATTCCGAGATTAGAAAATTATCTTTTCCGTCTCAAGTAAGGCGGTGGGATACGACAGTATTGGTCGAGACCTTCTTCTACCAATATTGAAGATGGTTCTGCCCTGTCTTACATTCTGAACCACTCCCTGTCTTCCCATTCCTTCCCTAATGTGTGGAAAAAGGCCTACATGGTGCCTATTTCTAAAACTACCGATCCCGTACAGTTCAAACATTATCGCCCCATATCAATCCTACCGTTTCTATCTAAGGTACTAGAGCGGGTGGTAAATCGCCAGTTTTCTCATTATCTTCGTTGTAATAAACTTCTCAATTCATTCCAATCTGGCTTCCGCCCTGCCCATAGTACCTGTACTGCCCTTATCAAAATCACTGATGACTTCCGCCTTGCCTGCGATGAACGTCAACTCACCTTACTTACTCTGCTGGACTTCAGCAACGCGTTTAACTGCGTTGACCATGACATCCTTCTTGCTATCCTCAAATCCCTGAACATTTCGGAATCAGTGGCTAAATGGTTTTCCTCTTATCTTTCGGAACGCCGGCAGCGCATCTGCTTGGAAAACACCTTTTCTGACTGGTGTGATCTAACTGCTGGTGTTCCGCAAGGTGGAGTTCTGTCCCCTCTCCTTTTCTCGGTGTTTATTAACACTCTGGTCTCCGTGATCAAGTTTAGCACTTATCATCTGTATGCGGATGACCTTCAACTGTACCTACCTTGCAAACATACAGATGTTACCGAAGCAATAAGTCAGATGTCGGAAGACCTTGAGGCCATACGGACATGGTCGACGCGGTATGGTCTTGTAGTAAATCCATCTAAGACGCAGGTCATGTTTGTCGGGAGCAGAGCCCTTATCGCCAGACTCGATTTAGACTCGCTTCCAGCTGTGCTCTATGATGGGATATCTCTCCCCTATTGTAAAGAGGTAAAAAATTTAGGTCTCCATATAAAGAACAACCTATCTTGGGAGCTCCACGTGGCGGAAATTAGCAGAAAAGTGTTTGTCTCCATGCACTTTCTTAAGCGGCTTCAGAAGTTTCTCCCTTACTCTGCTAAAGTAACTTTAGTCAATTCTCTTCTTCTCCCTATAATTGATTATGCTGACGTTTGCTACCCGGACATTACCGAAGAGCTGCTCAGCAAACTCGACAGACTGCTCAACCTTTGCATTCGCTTTATATTCGGACTGCGTAAGTTCGACCATGTTTCATCCTATCGTAGTCAACTGAGGTGGCTTAACATCCGTTCCCGCAGGAATGCTCACATTCTCACCACTCTGTATGGTATTCTCAACAACCCCTGCTCCCCTTCTTATCCTAAAGGACGTTTTGAGTTCCTTCGCAGTGAAGGTCGCCTTCCGCGGCCTTCACGAGCACTGCATCTCCGTACCCCCGAGCATAATACGGCTGGTTACTCAGGCTCTTTCACGGTGACAGCAATTCGCCTTTGGAACAGCTTGCCTCTTGACATTCGACAGGCCCCAACACTTGAAACATTCAAAACTAAGGTTTTTCATCACTATTTTAAGTAATTATGTAATTTTTAACTTATTATAAGTATAAATACATCACTTATCATTATAAAAAGTTGTAGGTTATATATATGTATTTATTTATTTAGTATGTATGTATAATATGTATTATATTTCCACTTTGTATTGATATTTATTTATTTATATAAGAATCAAGAATTTCAGAATCAGAATCAAGAATTTATTTCAACGTAAAGAATTTACATTCTGCTTGTTGAATGTCAATGTACATACAGTTATGTATAACGTTAGCCGCTGCCTTGGGGCCGTCTGTAGTGGAGAAAAAGGCAGCGAAAAAAAAACTCCACTCTGACCATCTTTTCTCAAATCACCTTAAAGCTAATACAAATAAAACATACAAAATAATATCTTGGATGTGTTGAACACTAGACACATTTATCCTCTGATTTAATTTAATATTAAACTACTATTTAATGCCATATGTCCTTGTCCTCTAAATAGTCGTTGATTTTATAATAAGCTTTTTTGCAAAGAGTGTGCTTAACACAATTCTTAAATCGCGTTGGGGGTAACTCTAATATATCTTGGGGTATCTTGTTGTAGAACCTTATACAGTGCCCCATAAAGGAAGTATTAACTTTTGCAAGTCTAAATCGTGGAAATGACAATTTATGTTTATTCCTAGTATTAACTTTATGATGGCTACCAAGAGTTTCGAAGTCCTTAATATTTTTCCGAACGTACATAATATTTTCATAAATGTATTGGCTTGCAACTGTTAAGATGTTAGTTTCTTTGAAAAAATCTCTTAGCGAGTCCCTACTACCTAGCTTGTAAATAAATCGGATCGCTCTCTTCTGCAAGATGAAGATAGTCTCAATGTCTGCTGCCCGGCCCCATAGTATTATACCATAGGACATAATACTATGGAAGTAACTAAAATAAACAAGCCTAGCAGTTGCAACGTCAGTAAGTTCTAGGATTCTTTTCACGGCATATGCTGCGGAGCTTAGTCTATGTGCCAATTTTATAATATGTGGACCCCATTGTAGTTTGGCATCGATTGTGATGCCCAAAAATACAGTATCTTCAACAAATTCTAGTTTATTATTTTCAATTACAATGTTCTTTTCAACTAATTTTACGTTAGGTAGGGTAAATTTCATACATTTTGTCTTTTTTGAATTTAACAATAGATTATTTACTGTAAACCAATCTAGAACGTGCGAGAGAGCATTATTTGCTTCGGCAAGATTATTTTCCTGTCTCTTTATTTTAAAAACAAGTGACGTGTCATCAGCATATAGCACTATCTCACACATTTTTTGTACCAAAAACGGTAAATCATTTACATAGACTAGGAAAAGGAACGGCCCTAAGATAGATCCCTGCGGGACTCCAATTTTTACAAGTGAGCCTGATGATTTAATACGATTTATTTCTGCTTTTTGAACCCTTCCTTCTAAATATGATTTTAAAAGATCTAGACTTAATTTTTTTATTCCATAGTGTTTTAACTTTGAGAGTAATGTTTTGTGGTCTACACAATCGAATGCCTTTGACAGATCACAAAATACTCCTATCGCATCATTATGATCCTCCCACGCACTGAAAATATGTTTAACTAACATGACTCCAGCGTCTGTTGTATTCCGCCCTTTAATGAAACCGAACTGCTGACTATGGAGGAGTTCGTAATTATTGAAATGAGTAAGTAATTGATCTAAGATAATTCTTTCAAATATTTTACTTAATACTGGTAGGACTGAAACGGGTCTAAAATTTGTTGGATCTTGTTTATCACCGCTTTTAAATAAGGGTACTAACCTACTATATTTCATGAGGTCTGGAAATACTCCTTCATCTACGCATTTATTGAAAATCTGTGCTAACGGCAAAGCTAGGATATTTATCACTGAACTAACTATTGTTACTGACATACCCCATAAGTCCTCGGTTTTTTTAAGATTTAATAATTTAAAATTCTTAACAATGTCATGGGGCTCTATGTAATTAAACGTAAAATCGTGTTCGCATGCGGGGACATTGTCCCTTAATAATGTCGCCGCACGATCAGGTGACGAGTCTAACGGAGCTGTAGTTATGATTGGGACATTAGTGAAGAACTGTTCGAAAGCTGCAGCGATACCTTCATTTGATGTTATTATTTTGTCATCAATCTTAAGTGAAATATCTCGGTCTCCTAACTTTGCTTTACCCGTTTCTCTATTTATTATGGTCCAAATTGTTTTTACTTTATTCGGTGATTGTAGGATTTTACCTTTTATATGATCGCATTTAGCTTTATGGCAGACGGCCTTAAATAATTTTGAATATTTTTTTACGTACTGTATGAAGTTGGCGTCATATGTATAAGTCTTTTTGTCATATAATTCATAAAGTGTGTCTCTGCTCTTTCGAATACCTGACGTAGCCCATTCACTGAATCCTACTCTATTGTCCTTGCTTTTTAGATGGCGCAAATTAAAAATCTTTTTAAAACTACCCGACACCACTTCGAATAACTCTTTGTAATGATCATTAGCATTTTCATAATTTTCTAGAGTCCTTATACTACTTTCTAGGTCTGATTTAAATGAAACTAATTTTTTACTTGTTACGGGCCGGCAGAGGATAACAGGTTCGGCCTTTTTTGTATCTATTTCAAAATGCACAACTTGACCGCTGTGGTCTGACTTTAGACAATTTACTGTAGAATAATCGGAAAAATCGCAATCGCAGTAAACATTATCTAGGCAAAATAGACATAATATATAATATACATAATTATGTACCTAGGACTAAGTAAGTAAATAGTATAACTAAATATTTTAAGTTGCACTACCTGTAAATGTTTCACCATTTTCTAGGTTAGTTGGAAGAGAATGCTAAATAGCATTAAGCTCGCCTATGTGCAAAACTTGTGTTTTATTGCAATAAATAATTTAATAATAATAATAATAAGAAACATACACGAAACTTATAGCGTGACCAGACTGAACTGACACCACCATACACGGTCCAATCGGCGCGGCATAATCCAATCGCCATGATCAAGCCAAAAGAATCGAAATTCGATTGTGCCGTCAAGTATACTGTATAACTGTCAATGACAATCCACTCCCACACATGGTCAGTTCTAACTGATCCAATCGGTAGCGTCATGCCGGTGGACGATAAGTAGCATGGTGTATGGCCACCATAAGTAGGATAAAGAACTTGGTACGAACAAAAACGGCCGTTTTTGACGTTAATGCTACCTAGTCCTAGTTTTGTTGCCTTAGGTTCACGGCCATAGGGCCTAAAATTCACCATTGATATGATTAAGAGTCTGAGAGTGATTGTAGACATACCTAGGTACTTATTTTGTAAATTCAATCTGTAAAAAAATATGATTTTTTTCTCGGTGGCGCCAGTTTTTCCCTAGAGAATTACTTTCGCAAAAAATGAGTAATTTTATAGCCAGTGAATACTGTCCATACACTTATTTCATTGACGTCAAAAAAAGTTTGTATTTATAAGAATTGTATTGAATTAAGAACATCTTGGTTCCCTCAAAATATCACCCTGGAAAAACATCATAACAATTCTTATTAAAACTGAGAAATCTATATAAATAAAATTCAAAGTCCTGACTGACTGATTCATCCACTCATCAACGCCCAGCCCAAGCCGTTGGACCTAATTTGTATGAGAGGTACAAAGAATTTTGTCTAATTTTCTTGAAACTTAAAATAAATACTCTTCAACACAATTGATTGAACACGTGTTTCGCCGTTTTTCTAAATTTAACCCTCTATGGGAGTGAACGGGGTTGCAAATTTTTGATCTATAGTCCACGCGGGCGAAAGCTAGTAATCAATAAAACTGAGACAGGTGTACAGTCGCATTATGGAATTTCAGTTCAGATTTTTCTGCGAAAATAATTTTACACATACTACAAATTAGCCTGCCCCCATGTATTTTGGTCATGTGCGTGTCTCTTTCACTCTGAGAGTAAAACGTTTCCGAGCAAACGAGACATGATTCCGGTTTCAATCCCATGTGCTTTCTAATATGAATGACCAAGTCCCTTCTACATTTTAAAGACGCACCGCAAAATTCACATTTCTCGTTAGATTTCATACTGTGTACCTTTTTATGATTTGCTAAGTTATACTTCGTATAGAATTTATGTTCGCACATATCGCACGGGTAGGGTTTTATCTGCAAATGATCCTTGTTCACATGGATAGAAAGTTTATTTTTGTTCAAGCATTCGCTCTCGCAAAAGCTACAAGTTTCAGTTACTGTCCGCTTCGACAGCGTGTATTTTGCGACGTGCCTTTGCAAATGGCTGTCGTAATCGTTCTGAGTTCTAAATAACTTGTCACAAAGCGAACACTGTCTTCTATTGTGACTCCTCTGATGTCTTTTCATCTTTTCCGTATCTGCGAATGTTCTTCCGCATATTTTGCAAGAATAGTAGCTAGATTCGCGAAGAACATGTTCCATTCTATTATGCTCATGAAGAAGGAACTTGGATTTGAACAGTTTTTTACAATTCGTACATTCTGCCGTTCTGTTGATGTGTTTCATAAGATGTTTCTTCAAGAAGTAGACTGATATAAAACTTTTGCTGCATAAATCGCAGCGGTGTCTAGTTACCTTCGTTACTTTCTTTGGCTTCTCTCTCTTTTTGAATGTCAGAAACTCGCTAACGCCATCGAAATACTTGTTTCGGTTCGTACGAAAGCCATTATGTAATCTATTAGAATAAGTTTTGATACTTCTCTTAGCTGGATTATCTAACATCGTGTGACTAACTACTTCATTTTCAACTTTTTCATTTTTGAGTCTTTGGAAATTATCAACTTTGTCGTCTTCAGATTCACTGCTTGGTGGAATTCTATATTTGTCTTCTAACACTTCGACCGTCAGTTGCGTCTCATCGAAATCATCATCAAATATGTCCTCAAGAGTTAATTCTACATCAGTAACAGGAACAACTAGAGTGTCATTTAGCTCTATGAGTATACTTTTAGTAGGTTCTTCAATTTTCTCAAGAGCATCCAACATGGTTGCTATGCAATCATCAAGCCTACGCCTAGTGTGCAGGGTATGGTTGATAAATATATAAGCGCTTATAGCTCTGTCTGAACAGCTTTGGCAAATCTTTGTTCCCGTGTAACTATAGAAATAATTCATCTGCAACAAAAATAAAATATATATGCCAATTATATGCGTTTATAAAAAGCTTAAAGTATAATCCACAAAATAAAATGTATGCAGTATAATAATAATTGTAATAAGTTACAATAATTGACAAGCATTACATAGTAAAAATATTGAAGGGTAGTTGTAAAAAGAAACGGAAACTAAAGAGGGGTTTGCAAATGGCTTCACGTCGCACGCTGCCGGCGGGAGGCCATTGCGTTCCGGAATATGGTGCTGATCGGATCTCCCAGCCAAAGTTAATATTAAATATATGTATGTAAAACAATTGATTAACTAATTCGGACTGTTTATGCATAGAAATAGAATTCGCACGTATTAAGTAATTCATAATCTTTGGCCTTATTTAAAAAAAAAACGATTTCTCTAACACGAATCTAAACTCTGTCTAATTAATCTGTGGCAACATCTTATCCAGGGCCGTTAAGCGGGGAATTAACAACCGGGCCCCCCGCTACGGGCTGCCCGTCACGAGCAGGTCTGTCGCATGTCTGCTCGTCAATTCCAAGGTAGTCAACTCGTCGGCCCGTGCCCGCATCCTACCCGAGATCGCATTATTCCCGCGCGGGCACAGGCAAGCCTGAACATGAATGGTCGCGACGGGGGCGGCCAGTCGTCATTCGCGCCTAGGAGAGCGATTGGAGTACACATGTAATACCTAATAGTTTAAAACTTATTGTAAACAACTTATTATTATTGTAAACTTAAGAATGAATGAACAAAAACAATAAAATTGTGGCATTCGTTTATTAATTAGATAATTGTATAAATCCCCTGGTTCTCTAACTTCCAATTCTTTCAGTAAATACATGTGACTGTATTTGTCTCTTCCCAAATACCGATTCTTGCACCATAGGTACTTCCTTTTTCTATTTTCCATTGCAATTACACCACCAATTGGACGTAGTTTAGCAGAAAGGTTCCAACCCACGCAAAGTGAGTTTTGAGACACACAGCACAACCACTTGTTCTAATCCAAAATTAAAAACAATATCCGTGAAATTTAATGATCCCTTTAGCACTTTTATTGAAACTGTTAAATTTCTTATAACTATTTTTAAGTTCCTAATATTACTAAATCTTGAATAAAACATCGCCTTATTTATGAGAAGTGTTTCTCCTGATCGGTCGTTTTACTTTTCTGAAATGTTTTCCATGTTCTACATTTTTTGACCCGATACTGAATTTCAAAGAGTTCGCAGCCACAGTTGCATTCCCGATTATAGGCATTATTTCTTGAGCAGTAAAAGTAGGTTTTATTCCAAATAATCCTGTTATAAAGGGTGCTGTAGTCGTGTCTTGAAATTCTTGATCAGTGTTGTCTTCATCATTTACGTCCATTAGATCGATGTTCTTATGATCGACGTTTGTAGTTACATTGAAAAGTTCTTGATTATTAGAATCTGAGTTTGTATCCATCATTTCGCAGATATCGAGTTTGGATTTCTCGATTTCTTCAATTGTAGATGTTACTGGTTGATTATTATAGTCCTTTTCTTGAGTATTTAGTTCAGCTGTTTTAATAAGTTCAATTTCGCAGTCTTCGGATTTCATGGATTTTGGTTCTGGAATCTCAAATACCATTTGTCTTTTACACCCGAAGTTTATTTTATTTGTTTCTTGAATGGAATCACTGGATTCACAGCAGACACATTTTTCTCTGTTACCATCATTTGTCGTAAGACAAACGTGGCATTCCCAAATTAACTTTTTGACTGATTTTCCTTGTGTTTCAATGTGATTTATAACATCGAGGGGTCTTTTTCTCGTAGTGCCCGAGTTATTCGCAAAGCTATCATTGGTCTCAATCACAACAGTGTCGATACTGCTTCTAATTTCTTCTTCTTCGTGAATGTTGACCTTTTGGCAAAAGTCACATTTGTTCAAATTAGTGTACAACCAACAATAGGAACATGGATTTTCTTGACTGTTTGTGACAATTTGTGACACTTTTGTATTCTCAACTCCAACATCACTATCCTGATTATTCATTATGTCATCATCCAGATTATTTGGAAGACAACTCTTGCACTGTGGAGTAGTGAATATCCAACAAGTTTTACACAAATCAATACTTTTTGCCAATTTATTCCGTCCCGGCATGTTCTCGCCTTCATGTTCTTTTTCACTAGCAATGTTTTTTACATCTTTTGGCCCATTAGCAGCATCATTTAAGGAAATAGCTGGCTCGGAAAAGGTAAAAGTGTAATTTTCTTCTTTGAAATCAAGTGTTAAATTGATATTCTTGATAGGATGAGCAAAAATAAATCTATGATCTTCATTTCTGATCTCTTTATTGTCTTCTGATACTCGAATAGTGTCCTCATTGAATGTCTTCGCACGTTTTCGGAAAATATTTAGTATTTTTGTCGTGTTAGAAATCATCAGTTCTCTGTATTTATGTGACTGTTTTATCTAGAAAAAGTAGACAATAATGTCACACAGGAGAATAGACAAAGTAGTTTGATGTTTGCGAGTGCTGGTTTGGTACTGGTATATTTGTCATTACAAATATTTCGCAGTATATAGAAAGTTATCGACTGATTCGAATAAAATGGATGGTTCGTTTCATTTACAAGTTAAGGGTTTTTGTTGTGAAGTCATAAATATTTTTTTCTCCTTTTCTTTCAGAACAATCATAGGTCTAGGCGTGTGGCGTTTGTTTGATTTCTTAATTTGTAAAGTTTGTAAGTATGGATGGATGGATGTTTGTTACTCTTTCACGTAAATACGAAATGGATTTTAATGAAACTTTACAATAATATAGCTTATAGTTGCATCAGAATAACACAGGCTACAAGGCTACAATCACGTAAGTCGGAAAAATTCTGCCATCTGCGAGCTATTCTGGCGTGCGCTGCCGAAACCGCTAGAGTTACACATCGATCCGGTCTACAATAGACTCGGACGAAATGCACATCAAATGGAAGAGCGTAAAAAATAGGTAATCCAAATCGACAACAATTCGCATTTACGAGTATAGAAATGAATTAATTAAATATTAGGACTGGTGCCTCTGCCTACCCCTTCGGGGATAACGGGCGTGAGTTTATTTAATTTTTTTTTTTTTAAATATTAAGTAAGGTTGGGAATATAGAATTTTCTATCTTTAGAGGGGCTAAGAATTATTTACTCTTTAACTCTGCGTCCAGCAGTCACATCACAATCTGACAAGAAAAAAACTGGCCTCAGCCTTTCAGAGGCAGATATTAGTAAAAATTACGTTTTATCAGATTCTTTATCAGATTTATGGTAAATTTGCCGAATCACAGCTCCACCTCGAAAGTGCTCCAAATTTTTTTACTGCTTTTTATCACTCGGTAATGGTGTACCATGCAATAATATGGTGGCGCATGCTATGGAACCCCATAGAAATTAATAAAAACTCTGTATTAGTGGTGAAAAACAATAGAAAAAAATTTGGAGCACTTTCGAGGTGGAGCCGTGGTTCAAATAATGGAACGGGGGGTCGGCGATGTAAAGAATACGTGACAACAGAAATATAGGTGCGACGACGCGCGTAGCGAAGCGGAGCGCGTCGGAGCGTTAGGTTCTCTATGTAAGATCGAAAACAGACTCGACTTTGATGCGTTCTTACCTTGCCTCTTGTTGCCTCTTGTTTTTTTTTTTACGGGTCCAAAGCCATGCGCCTCCTCAATATTACTCGGGATACTCTGTATTAGTGGTGAAAAACAATAGAAAAAAAAATTTGGAGCACTTTCGAGGTGGAGCCGTGATTCGGCAAATTTACCAGATTTATTTTCTATATCTATTATCAGATTTATTAGCAAGGGCAAGATAGAAAGTATGCGATGAAGCAAATGAAGCGAAAGTGATCTGTAAGGATCGTGGCAAGTGGCAATTGAATGAAAAAGTAATCTTCTTTGCCTGCCTTTTTCCCATTTATTCGGGGTCGGGCCTCTGCATCATGCTTCTCCAGGCAGCTCGGTCCTGGGTGGTCTCTGGTTGACTTGGGTGGGTTGGGTTTACAAACGTACTACCAGAACTTGGGTTATTGGATCCTATAATTACGTTTGGTGGGGGTATAGGTATTAGTCGTATAGAATCACTTTTACTTGCCGGAAACAAAATTCAGGCAAAGAAAAATTACTTGCAAAAATCACGTAAAACGATCACAACAACAACGCTGCGTATTCATATCGAAATTAAACCTTGAATAATTCGTATTCATTCCCATCGTAGGGTTGCCGGAAATGCGAGACACACCGCGTGTAACCTACCTTTAGGCGCAGAATGTCCAATTCCAAAAACAAAAATTGTTAATTATCCGAATTTGGCATGTGGGTGAATATACGGTATTTGATATTTTTGTGTCCCAGAAGGAAATGTAATCTGTTCCATTCAATATTGATGATTTCTCTATTTGACACAATGTTTAAATGTTTAATGATGAGGGCCAGAAGATTTTTCCATTTTTTTGAATTTCATAAGCACGAGAGGTAAATGTGTTACCAGACTATTGGCAGAGTAGTCCCAAATTAAAGCAGGGAAGTGACAGGCCATTGATTATAGCTAAGAAAGGGGACAAGTATTAAATAAAACATTAAATATGCCAGAGGAGTGACGCCAGAGGAGTGACAAAATCGCACAAAACCTACAAAAACATATCACTCGCTTTTCTGATCACCGTTTAACGTAATACATGACATATACACACAATAAACATTGCATTGTGCAAATATACAATTTCGTAACTATAAAATACAAAAACATAGACTTGCCAGAGGAAATACTCCAACGACTAGCAGAAACACGCTTTCCTACAGTGAATCGCAAATTGACGCTATATTGGAGGAATTTTGCTCAACGTCATTAGCTTGTTTCTAACTTAACACTGCGCGTTAACTTAACATTGTATGCGCGTAGTTCATGGACAAAAACATACCTTTGCGGTTTTAAGTCAAATTTTACTTCTTTGAGTTTCGCCAGATGAAGTGACATTACTGTAAGTTATTTTTCTTTATATTAATAAACATTTTTAGTGTATATTTTGATGAAATATGTTTCGATGTTTATAAAAGCATATGATCGTATTTAAAAAAACACAATGGCATACGTATTTAAAAATATCTCGCCATAAAATCATTATAATCTAGAAATGGGGAGGCCAGAGGAGTATATATTTCCAACTATTTTTAACGATTAATGTCTTAAATTAAACAATTATCGTGAATAGACTATGTGGGCCAAATAAAAGACCATATTCTTTAATGCTTAAGCATACAGATGCAATAATATAATAAGTTTAACATAATATTTGTCCATGGACCATAGAAATTCAAATAGCGTATATTGACCCATGTCGCAAAATAGACATTTTGAGATTACTCGACATTTTTGTGAATTGGGCATTGCATTGCCTGGAAATTTAGTCCAGTGGCAATGCAGAGTTAAACCGTTTGGCATGAAAACGAAGCACCGCGTCCCGCGGAATCTTTAATGGAAATGGCCTAATTGACTAAAATGGTGGCTCACTTTTGCTGCCCAAAACCTGTGAATTCATGTGAAGAATGAAAGTCATACTTACATCAGGCAATGTAGACCCAACAATTTGATACATGCTTTTATCTCCATTCAGCTCTGGGCATGACCCGTTTAGTGCCATTCTTGTTTCCAAATCCACCATTGTTGGTCCCTTGTCAAGGCAAATGGTGCAAAGCTCATCAGTCTTTTCCAACAGTACGTTCTTGAGGACCTTCGTGAATTTGTGCTTCTCAATATGCTCAAGATAGTTGTGGTGATTCTCAAAGGACTCTGCGCAAGTTTTGCATTCAAATCTTTGGCTATTTGTTATGGGAACAACTTTCTGACTGTGAAAAGACTTCATATGCTTTTTTAAATGTAAATTTTTAGCAAACGATCTGCCACATTGACGACAATGATACCACATGGATTTAGGATGTATCTTCTCATGGTTCAACAGAGACTCCACATTTGGAAGGACCTCCCAACATTTTAGACACGTCAATTCATCAGACTTTCCCTCTTGTTCAGGATTAATTAATGCCGAACCTTGGTTCACAATGTGAATTATGGGTTCAGCATAGTCTATGACATTTTCATATGCAACATAGATTTTATCATGATTTGGGTTCATTTTCTGCCGCCCTCGTTTGCTTTTGCGTTCCAGTGGGTCTAGTTTATCGACTCGTTCTCTAATATCTTCTAGGCAGTTATTCAAGGCTCTCTCAGACCGTTCACACTGCTGCGTGAATAGGTACGCTTGGAGGGTGCGGTCGAGGCAAAGTTCGCAGATTCTATTTGGTAAGTCTGAGTCCTGTCTTACCTGAAAATATAATAAGCTTGACATTAAAGACACCCAATATTCATAATATTCCAGAAGAGAATGGGGATGAAACATGTTCCCACTAATAGGCTAGTTCTAGCTCCAGTTAGAATTGATATTTCTGGAATTAGCCTTACAGTTGGGCCATTGTATGTAGAATGTTGTACGATTAAAAATACCTTAGAAACTATAAACAATATAAACATTTACATACTGGCACATACATTGCTTCTGGCCCCACACTAGGATACATTGAGTTCTGGGAAACAGTGATGTACAGTCACCAGCATAAATATATGACGGTGGGCAGTAGTGCAAAAATATCTGATTCACCATTGAGATCATAAGAATATGATGACACTTTGCCGGTAAAAATATGTGATGCTTTGTGGGCGGTGTAAATATCGTATCTCACTAATTGCATAAATATCGGACCAGGTAGCTTAAACATATTTGATCACTGCTAAAATCAAAATTATGTGACAGCACTTGCTGGAATATTTATCTATTAACTATGAAGGAATACATATCGATAGAAGGAATAAATAGGAACATATAACATAACATAACATTTAAAGAAAACCGATTAAAAAACACGCAACAACATCAAATAACTACACATTCCCCAAGCCGGCTAGTCCCCGTGGGGAGAACGACTGTTACCCTCCAGAGAAGAAAAATAAACCCCAAGCGCAACAACAAAAAAAGGAAAACAAAACCAAAATGTATATAGCCACGTCTGACCAGCACCCTCCAACTAAAGAAAATCATCATCATCATCACCAGCTAGACCTGGCTCTATCAAGCACTGTTGAAAAAACAACCCTGAAAGTTTGCACTTATAATGTGAGATCGCTTGCATCAACAGAACGATACCTTGAGCTAAGTAATGCTCTAAAATACATGAATTGGGACATCCTAGGTCTAGCAGAGGTCCGAAGAATGGGATGCAGAATTGAAGAGTATCACGACTATATTTTTTGCTACATTAGTGAAACTAAAGGGCTGCATCGAGTGGGATTCCTAATAAAGAAAAAATATAAAAACAACATTATCAACTTTATAGGAATCTCTGAAAGAGTAGCACTTTTACAATTGAAATTCGAATGCTTCACCTTAGCAATAATTCAAGTGTATGCACCAACTGAAAGATCAACAGAAGAAGAGATTGCTCAATTTTATAAAGACATTGAATCTGCTAATGCGATGGCTGAAGGGAAGGTTATAGTGATGGGCGATTTCAACGCCAAAATAGGTTGCCCAAAAACAGACTCCTACCCAGTCATGGGTAAATATGGTTACGGAGAGCGCAATGAAAGAGGTGATCGTCTTTTAAGTTATGCTTTCCAACACAGATTGTCAATAATGAACTCATTTTTCAAGAGAGAGAGCCGTAGATGGACATGGGTATCACCAGACCAAAAAACCAGAAATGAAATAGATTTTGTAATGATAAATAACCACAAACTTATAACTAACATTGAAATAATAAACAAATTTAAATTCCCTTCCGATCACAGACTAGTGAGAGCAACACTTCTTTTAAGTCAACCTAAAAAGAGCAGAAAAAACTTTACAACACCACCCAATACCCCAAAGACAGAAGCGGAAATCAAAAGATACATTGAAAATCTACGAGCACTTACAGAAAATATTGAAACAGACGATGTTGACATTCAAACTTACTACAACACCCTGGAAAAAAGTATAAAAGAGAGCTTAAAACCCGAAAATAATACTCAATCAGAACAACATAAAATTTTCTCTGAAAACACAACCCAACTTATAAAAAGACGCACAGAACTATTACATACAAAGAATAAAACCAAGGCTATGAAAAAAGAACTGAGCAGACTATACAAAGAGACCAACAAGTCAATCAGGAAGGACTACAGCGAGTACAGATACAAGATTATTGCAAGAAACATCAAAAATTTTAGAAGCGCCAAAAAAGCCTATAAAGAATTAACTACACACAAAACATGGATACAAAAACTCGAGCAAAATTCAAAAGAAACAAAATCTAGAAAAGATGTAATACACCATGCAACAACTTTTTATAAAGACTTATACAAGAGGCGAAACAACACTGAAATTGAAGTGCAAACAACTCACACAAACAGGACTAATTGCATCAGACCAATTGAAGATTCCGAAGTATATGACCACATAAAGAAGCTAAAGGCTGAGAAGAGTCCCGGACCAGATGGGCTGTGCAATGAAGTCCTCAAAATGGGAGCACCCATTCTAATCCACCATCTGACGCAACTGTTTAATATGATACTAGACGCAGAAGCTGTACCAAAACAATGGTGTACATCGGACATCATTTTGCTTTTCAAGAAAGGAAACCCCTTAGACATAGGGAACTATAGACCCATAAGCCTGTTAGCAAGTACATATAAACTGTTTTCATCCATACTTTTAAGCAGAATAACTAAAGACATTGATAAACTGCAACCAAAAGAACAAGCAGGATTCAGATCAGGTTATAGTACAGTGGACCACATACAGACCTTAGAACAGGTAATAGAAAAATACAGAGAGTTTAATAGGCCTCTGTATGTGGCCTTCATTGACTACAGTAAAGCTTTTGACAGCATCAGCCATTATTCAATTTGGAACGCACTGCAGCAATCAAACATCAACCAAAAATACATTAATATCCTAAAATATATTTACACAAACAGTACAAGTAGAGTAAAACTGGAAACTAGAGGAGACGAAATAAACATAGAACGAGGAGTCAGACAGGGAGATCCTCTATCTCCGAAACTTTTCATCGCAGTACTCGAAAATATTTTTCAAAAAATAGATTGGAAAAACAGGGGAGTGTACATAAATGGACAATATTTAAACCACCTGAGGTTCGCGGACGACATAGTTGTAATGGCCGAAACTGTCAAAGACCTAGAAGAAATGATGAGATCACTTGACTATGAAAGCTCCAAAGTTGGCCTAGAAATGAATGCAAACAAAACCAAAATACTAACGAACTATCACGAAAGGCCAATAGTGATAAAAGAAAATAACATAGAATATGTCAGTGACTACATATATTTGGGAAAGCAAATATCATTTAATAAGTCAAGTAACGAAGAGGAAGTAACAAGAAGAATCAACACAACATGGAAAAAATACTGGTCGCTGAAAGAGATTTTTAAAGGAAACTATAGCTTGCACATGAAAAAGACAATATTCGATACATGTCTATTACCCTGCTTATTGTATGGCTGCCAAACTTGGGTATATACAAACAAAATAAAACAAAAGATCAAATGCAGCCAAACAGCAATGGAAAGGAGCATGCTGAAAATTAGGAAAATTCACAAAGTAAAGAACATAAACATTAGACAAAAAACCAAACTCACCGATGCTCTCAGGCACGCACTCTCACTGAAGTGGAGATGGGCCGGACATATTTCACGATACACAGATAGAAGATGGACCATAGAAGCCACACGATGGAAGGGACCAAGTGGAAAAAGAAATGTAGGTCGACCAATGAGACGATGGGCAGATGACATCATACATACGATAGGACACGACTGGATTAAGTCAGGCAAAGACAGAGAGTCATGGAAGGAATGGGAGGAGGCCTTTACCCAAACAGGGGTCCATATTACAATAGAATAAGACTAACACTAATTTAAGGTAACTTTTTTTTATTAGTTTTTTAAGGTCTAACTTACTAACAACAACTGAAATGTAGAAACAAACTTGTAATATGGAATAAATGGCTTTATTATTATTATATAACATAACATTTACATACAGGCACATACATTGCTTCTGGCCCCACACTAGGATACCCTGTGTGGGGCCGGGATCTTCCTCACTATGTTTTCCTTCACCATTAGCAATTGGTATTGCTACTATAATTTCACAAATGTAACTTAGACAACTATACCGGGATTTGACCCACAAACACCCTAATGAGAGACATTCTACCACTCCGCTACCACCGCTTCACCCAACAATGAAGTACCTATACAGAAAACGTTAAAAATCCCACTGGATGGACACAGCCTAAGAGGACTAATCATCAGGAAAACATTTTCCTTCACCATTAGCAATTGGTATTGCTACTATAATTTCACAAATGTAACTTAGACAACTATACCGGGATTTGACCCACAAACACCCTAATGAGAGACATTCTACCACTCCGCTACCACCGCTTCACCCAACAATGAAGTACCTATACAGAAAACGTTAAAAATCCCACTGGATGGACACAGCCTAAGAGGACTAATCATCAGTTGGGCATGCACATAGCAAGTGCTGAGGTTTTATACCTCTGCACTTGAGGTTTTATACGAGGATGGATTCAGGATGGCTTTTAGACCATAAGACAAAATATCCTGAAAATGGTTTCCCTTTGCTACTACAAAGTATGGAACTCAGAAAACAAAGTTGGAGCAATAAATCTCCATCAGCTTGTAACACACATTCCTATGCAAGATCCACAAAATTTCGAAGAAAAAGTGGCTGGAAAACTTAATAGTCAAAACATGAATAATATCTCACCTGAAAAGGATAGAAATGGGCTATCATCTCCCTTATAGTGATTTGATACAGGGCTCTCTTGCCTCCAATCTGTAGGACCTTGTCAAGCTCCAACAGCTGTGACGTCACGTTCAGACAGTAACGACACACTGTACTCTGCAAAGTTCCATTTAGCAAGAATTCTACTGCATTTTTTGTGGTCAATGGCTCTCTTTCCCCATCACCAGTATCGATGGATTCCCACAGAGGTTCAGAATTATCATTATCGTCATCGGGGTAAGAAGTCTGGCAAATATTCTCCATGGTTTTGGTCCGGAGTTTGTACACTGATTGAGGTTAGGATGTGCTTGACCAAGTTGATTAAGAGTGAAATGAGAACACAAGTTCACTCACGCAGTGGGGAAGTATGAAGCTTGTAAATACTTAGTTATTTATCGTCACGTAACAAGACAACATTAAACACAATACTGCAACAAAATAATACTCGGTGACGATTAATGAAATTAATCTCACACAGCGTCAGCATTGTGTTCTGTGGCGTCAGCGATCAACAGTGTTGCCAGTGGCAGATAGTCAAATATAACACGAGGCAAATCAAAAAGTAACATTTTGTCGAGAAAAGTAACATAAAATTTTTTTTTACTGTAGAAACCGATACAATACTTTACTATGGCAGTTTATTACACAAAAAGTAAAATAAGTTTCTTGTCCCATTCGAAAAAAATCTTAATAATTTGTTGATCGAAAGACTGGCGATTTTGAAAAATAAAAAAACATACAATAAATGATGTTTGTCCAATATAGGTACCAACCAATTTAAAAATGTCTTTCAGTACTATAACATGCTTTGTCATCACTGAATGTGTAAAAAAGCCATCATAATATATGAATGGAGATGAAGTAACACAAAAAGTTGAAAAAGGGTTTAGTTAAAAAAAAAAAAGTAACACAAAAGTAACATATTGGGTCATCATGTAACATGGAGGTAACATAAGAGGGCCAAAAGTAACGTAAAATTATTTTTTTAATGATTTAGTGGCAACGTATAACTCTGCCAATGTCAGGGTTGCATAAAGTAACAGCTCAGGGAATGGTCAGTTATTTAATTTAAGTTTCACTCTGTTGAGCTATGGACCTGTGGACAAACACGAACACACATATAAATACAAATATTTGGTTAGTAACACGTCACAATTTTATATTATAGAGTCTGACAAGCGAGTCCTGGGACGCGATTTATTTCGAATTCTTCATATGGCCACACTCTGACTGTCAAACTTGCTGCAAGTAGTACAGCCCAAACAGTTTGATACTCGTCCTAGATTTAAACAAGATAAAAAGTTTTGTTTCTATTCAACATAATTTTAATTATGTTTTAGTACGTACATACGAGTAATAATGTTTTAAAGCAAACATGAATTATTTCTTGTTGTAAGGTCTGTCGGATGACGAAAATATTAAACGTCAAATCGAAGACTTAGTCAAAGAACTCAAAGATGTTGAGAAAAAAGATATGAATTAGATTTTGATTATGGTTCAGCATTAATAAATGTTTATAAGTTTATGTGGTGCATCTTTATTATCCCTGTTTTTGGTGGAGTGGAAATGTTGGTTTTGTTTGATGTAGTTAATGTTTTAGTTTTGTTTATATTTATTTATGTTTGGACAAAATTCATTGAAGACACCAAACTAATTAAACAAATAATCAAGTTAAGCAAAAGTATCAAGATGGTTTATTCAGACGATATGCAGGGTTATCAACTAAAATATTTTTAAATTTCCCGCCAAAGGCTTGAGCCACGACTCACTTGTCGCACTCTATTGGTAAAGAATAAAATAAAAATAAAAAATAAATAAACTCACGCCCGTTATCCCCGAAGGGGTAGGCAGAGGCACCAGTCTCTAGAACTGGACCCACTTTTTGCCGAGTTTATTAGGTCCCAAACGTGACAAGTGGCAAGCCTGTCGCCGTTATCTGGGCACAATTTATCAGCGAATGGTGTTGTTGTATAAACAAATGTACGTAACTAAAAGTCATTGGTACATGCGTGGTTCGAACCCAGACCCTCATGATCGAGAAGCAAGGGTCAACCCCACTACGCCACCACCGCTTTTTTATTGGTAAAGAACTTAGTGATAAATGTGATAAACGGTGAACGGACTAGTGTTAATAGCGACTTAAAATTTATGGGTTTGGGGATATCTGGAGGAAGGTGGTCGTATAGTGATGGTAATTTAGGGCAGTTGAAAAATAAATGATCAACGGTGCCCTCTTCAAGTCCACACTCACAGAGGGAGTGGTCCCGCACCCTTAATTTTGCAAGATGTACCGGTGTACTAGCGTGGCCAATTCTTAATCTGCATATCGAAGAAGTGACGCATTTACTAGCAGATCTAAACGTGAAAAACTATGGTCTTCTTGGAATTGAGGGCTGAATGTCTCCATAATATTTCCCGACAATTATACGAGACCGATCCCAGATTTCTGTCCAAGAATTCACTAAGTTTGTTTTTGTCTGCGCACAAAGATCATGGGAAAAGATAGTGTGCTTTTCTACGCCGGTTCTGATGGCAAGCCTCGCCGCACAATCTGCAGTTTCATTACCCGGAATATTACTGTGACCTGGAATCCAAACTAGTACTATATCAAGACCTTTTTGCTGGCACCTGAAAAGTGCTTCTTTGATTTGAAAAATGCAGGGAAACTTTACTTTCGATTTGAAAGGGCTTGCTAATAGGGCTTGCAGGCAGCTTTTGGAGTCTGACAGGATAACGGTCTTAAGGAGATTATGACATTCCGCAAAAGCTATGGCCTCAAGAATAGCATGTGCTTCGCCCGTGAAGATTGAAGTTGAGGGCGGTAACTTGAAACTAAGTACGATTCTGCTGCTCGGGAACCATACCACCGAGCCTACCGAATCAGTGTCTGATAATCTCGAAGCATCCATGTAGAAAGTGGCGAATCCTTTCCAGTTTCTATCTAACTCTGTTCTAAGTTGCACATTGGCGGATGGGGAATCCTTCTCTATACCAAGGTCCAGAACAACATTGCGTTTGTGCAAGAGAACCTCGTAATGGGACGCAAACATTGGGTTTAGATTGGTCTGGAAAATGGGATAAGGAAGTGACATGAATCTCCTAAAGCTGGTGAGAATCCGAGGTGAGTCCTTGTGTGTCCAGTAGTGGGATGATAAGATTTTCTCTGATAGGAGACGAAGTTTGTCTATCAAAGGGTGATTAGCGGACTGTAAGACTTTAGCCACAAATCTATCCGAGAGCATTTGTCTTCGCAACTCTAGTGGAGGTTCAGAGCATTCAACCTGGAGCGCGTTAATAGGGGAAGATTTCATCGCACCTAGGATAATTCTCAAACACTTGTATTGAATTTTGTCAATTGACTGCAATATTGCTTTGCTACATGTTTCGAGTAAAAATGTGCCGTAATCCATGTGACTTCGAATAATAGCATTGTACAAGAGCTTTTGAGAGTACGGATGAGAGCCCCACCATACACCCGAAAGAGCACGAAGAATATTAATGTTTTTTTCGCACTTCTTTATTACTCTGCTCAAGTGTGGAATTCCTGTCATTCTACAGTCTAGAGTCACCCCCAAGAACTTGACTTCCTCATGGATTGGAATGGTCTCTTCATTGCATGAGACTGAGATGTCTGGTATATTTCGTTTTCGGGTGAACACTATCACACTGCTTTTGGGAATGGATACAGACAGACCATGTGAAGAGAGCCAATGCGAAAGGTAGAACATCATCATCATCATCAACCCATTATGTCCCCACCGAGGGGCACGGGTCTCTTATCTGAGGAAGGTATAGGCCATACACCACCACGGGGGCCAAGTCCGGATTGGTGGAGGTCATCCGCATATTGGAGAACAGAACAGAATGAGTTGACAGAGAGCTCCAGATCGGAAGTATAAATGCTGTACAGTAGAGGACTTAAAACTGAGCCTTGGGGGCGACCTTACCAGATTTTTCTAGGTTGTAGATAATCTTCTGACTAATCTTATGTGACTTTGGATTTATGTGTACACTTTAGACATATTATTAATGTTAATTAACCATTGTGCTGTCTGATTTAATTCATTCTATAATATGACATTCTTCAATTATGCTTAATTTTAATTTCAATATGTTTACAGTTTTTGACTTTCAAATTCTTTAATTGCATGTGACATTAACACGTATACCGACAAAATAATATATTTGTACGCCTTTATGGCAGGACATAGCGATATGAAACCTGACTGAACACCAAATGTACCTAAAAATACCTATGTTCCACAAATAAATGCTTTATGATTATGATGATTATGAAAGAAAAATTAAATGCTCTAACAGCAACTATATTCAGTAAATCCGAATGATGAGGAAGTGGAATTAGAGAATAAGTAATTTGACGACTGCATAATAATACAGAACCAGCATATCCATCCATTCTGTCATCCCGCAGACATGAGTAGCCAGAGACTCTAAAAAGAGACCCAGGCCGCAACCACATCTCCTGGACGGCCAGAATAGATGGACAGTTCTGGTTTATCAGATTGATTAGTTCATTCTTCTTATATCTGACACTCCTACAATTCCATTGTATTATCTTCAGGTGGGGAGGACCTGCCATGTTCGGGAACTAATTGTGCAAGAATTTGCTTCACGTTGTACGGTAGTTCAATGCCTTCAAATCGGGAACAAATGTTGACCAAACATGAGGCCAACAGTTGAAGTAAGTTGTCGTTCGGGGTAACGGGGGAGATTTGAGAGGGAGTTTCCACACCGGGTTGGTGTGAACAGGCACAGCCATTCTTTTGTTGAGAGGTGGGGATCCTGATGATGTCAGAGTAAGCTACCCTATCATAACCCTGTGAATGTGCTGTAGATCTAACCTTCACCGGCGTAAACACAGTTTTCCTATAAGAGGAGGATTGAGTTGGGGGCATAGTCTTATGTGGGGTAGTCAATGACGAATATTGCTGAGAAATGACAGACGCTGCGCGAGCAACATCAGCATATGGACGGCGTACACTAGAAAAGTGAGCTGAAGCCTCATGGTAGGATACATTCTCCTGAGACATGGTGATGTTTATCATTTTTTGCCTTGAAAATTCTGGACATGATTTATCAGTGGCCATGTGGTGACCAGAGCAGTACAAGCATGTTGCTTCAGCTACCTTGCATGAATCGCCAGAGTGGGATTGGGCACATTTAAAACATCTGGGCTTTAAACGGCATTGTGCTTTAATGTGTCCAAAGTGGCAGCAGTTGTTGCACTGGATTGTGGGCAGAACATAAGATTCCACTGGCAAAGAAGTGTAATAGCACCTGATGTGGGTAGGGAGCGACTGTCCTGAGAATGTAAGGACTACTATCTGAGTAGGCACCCAAAGTGGAGCCTCACCAGAGCGTAAAATCTTCCTGTTGAAGCGCCTAGCTTTAATAATCACCGTTTGGATACTAGGTAGAGCAATTGCTTCAACCAGCTCCTCCATGGAGTAGTCAACTGGCACATTGCGAACAATGCCCATGCGAGTCACTGCATGGGAGGGGATGGTTGCAGCATACTTGTTTGCAGTAATTATTGGGTCGGTAACAAATGTATTGGCGGTATGAGCAGACTTAAATTCGACTGCGATGCGGTTCCTACCAATTGCTCTTGACCTCCTTGATAAAGATAAGATAAAGATTATTTATTTGTCAAACATGAGATATAAGGTTGTTACATTGAAATACGTCCTGTACATGTTTCGCCCATCGGGACTTACAAAATATTTAGAGAGAGCACCATCGTTTGTCATTAAAATATATCTCTATCACACAATACTTTCCATATGAGCTATATTTACGTCAGTTATGTTTATATTGGTAAAATCAAATGCGGACTGCATTGCTGCAAAAGAAAAAAAATTAACGAAATATCAACTTGTCAAATATTAAAGTACATTTCAAAGTCAAGTTTGTATGCAGAAGAGTCAGTACATATAAGGTCATATAATAATAAATCAATCAGTTAGAAATTCTATTAGCTTATAGTAGCATTTTTCTAGTAGCATTTTTTTTCAATTTGAATTTGAATTGGCCTATGTCAAATTCTCGTATATCTCTTGGTATTTTATTATAAATCATAGGCCCCATACAATATAGACTTTTATGCATAAGTGCGGTATTGGCTCTACGTATACATACTCTATTTTCATCCCGTTGTAAGCGGGTACTGACTAGCGAGATCGGTCGGAAAATGTCTGGGTTAGATTTTACAAAGAGTGCTACATCTAAAATATACATTGACGGAAGTGTTAGAATATTGTAGTTTTGAAAATATGGTTTACAACTATCCGTCTTTTTCAGTCCAAACATTGCCCTTAGACACCTTTTTTGTACTTTGAATGCTGTCTCTCTGTCGGTTGAGTTACCCCAAAAGATCAGACCATACCGCAACAATGAAGCTACCGTGCCATGATATGCAGTAATTAGAGCATCAATATTAGTGACAGGGCAAGTTTATAGAGGAGATAAGCAGACGAGCTAACTTTTTTGCAAAGTTCCGCAATATGCGCTTTCCAGTTTAAATTTCGGTCCACCGGTGACTCCCTCAAAATGGTTTTTCGACAAAAATTGGCCAGACTTAACTGCTCTGATGGAAGTTCCAGATGCAGGATCAGCCTCCTGCCTGTGAATGTGGACTATGAAAGGGGGCGCGTCTTGGTCGTTGTATTGTTTTTTATCGTAATCCGGACTTATGTAGATGGATTGTACCGACGGCGCAGCCGTGTCAGGGTCAGTAATTAACTTTTTGGGGACATTTGCACTGTGATTCGGTCTTGAGGCCGAACTAGCCCGTTTTCGTGAAGGATTTTGATTTTCAACCTGACTAAATAGGGGTGCTGACGGTTCGATGTCACCAGACCAGTCATCTGGTGGAACATCTGGGGGATCGGGTGGGTCCTTCCCCATTTTCTTCCTCTAACCTAAATTAGGTAAACAAACACTCACCGAGAATTTAGACCCGTTTAAACAAAACAAACACTTAACAGATCATGCAAATCACCATAAACAGCACAACAGAGAACGAACTCTGAAAATTGACTCAAATATCCGAAGAACAAAACTAAATTCCACTTATAAGCGTGTGACTATTCTCACCCGTCCAAAGCGAAAAAAAAAACAACGTAAAATGTTACTTTTGTAACATTCTGGCAACGCTGGCGATTAATACGTTACACAGACAAGACAGACCAAAAACTTGACTTGACATTGACAGACTTTTAGTAGTTGTGTGTATTCTGTGAACAGACTTATTATAATATGGAAATACCACTCGCGTTTCAAAATCTTTTAATAGAACACAGATACAACTGCACTACATGTACTTTTATCCGACTTCACAGGTAAGTTAGGTAATGTTTTTCGTTCCAATGTATGTATGTTTGTTAATGACCGCTCAGTGAATGGACTGATTTTGACATGCCAAATTATTATTTTTATCCCCGCCCCCAACTTTACCCACCAACCACTTTGTGAGTAAAACCAAAATAATTAATTAAACAAATATTAATAAAACTAATCCGTACCTATGCTAAAATACCTAGAAGAGATTGAATGAGACATCCCGTCCCGCCTACTTTTAAAAGTTTTACAATTATAAAAACACGACTAGACATTCTTCAGAAACAGTGTAAATAATCTGTAATGGACTTTTCCAACGGTGTACGTAGGTATTTGCTAGTAACTGTATAAGGCGGCAAAACTCAACAGAACATTATATTCAGGCACATACACTGCTTCTGGCCCCACACTAATCCTAGTGTTATCCATCCAAGATATTGCTCATTTGCGACAAGAACGTGACAAAGTAAAAATCTCAATTTGTGGTAAAACGCATTTGAAAGTTTAAAATTCCTGTAACTTTTTAATTATTATGTTTAGACTATTCAGCTCGATACAACATAACTTCAAAGTTTCCATTTTTTTAGATCAATTGCATTCAGACCTTTAAGTCAGTTATTAAATTTATTATGATTATTTATTTAAAAAAGGGTCCTCCTTGTTGCGTTGTTCTTGTAAAAAATTTGCAGTATTGCAAAACAAACAAATATGTACCGTTTTTCTTAAAAAAATTTTTAATCAAAATGTAAACCTTTACAAGTTATATCGTATTGTTACGTTTCTAATTGATAATCTGTAATCTAAATGCATGGAACATTTTAATTAAGACACGTTACTGTCGTAGAAATCTCTTTATTTTTGTATTTTGTTTTACAAAATGAAAGATATTTTAGTGAAGTTATTGTAGTTTTGCAGGTGTTGTTTCTCTATTAGTACTAATCTGTACGTCTGCAGGCGGTAGTTGATTTTTAGGTGCAATTCCTTCATCAATTAGTCTTTTTTTTGCTTTTTTTGCAGGTGTTGTTTCACCATTAGTGCTCTTCTGTACGTCTGCAGGCGGTAGTTGATTTTTAGGTTCAATTTCTTCATTCAACGGTTTTTCTTTTTCTTTTTTAGCACGTGTTGTTTCTTCATTGGAGCTCATCTGTACGTCTGCAGTCGGATATCAATTTTCAGATACAAATGTTGGTGTTTCTTTTCCTGTGGGCGCGATGCTTGCAATGGCATCCAGCATTTCTTGTCTCATTTTATCGTCATTTCCTGTTATCATTTTGTTTAGCTGTGTTATCTATTTCTTCATTTAAAATCGTATTTTGCAATATTTTTGTTGTGTTCTCATTTTTTTGTTTCTCATCAGTCTGTAAGTATAGTACGTATATCAGTCTTATTAGGATTTTCGTTGTCGACCATAATTATATCTTCATCTTCACCTTCACTAGAACTCTCAATTCTTTGTTGATCTTGAACTAATTCGTAGTCAGGATCCTTCACTGAGTCGTCAGAGTCTGCAGCAAAAGTTTATTTAAAATTTTAATTATTACAATACTGGGGAATAACAAAGCGCTATCATTAAAATATAAAAACTAACATTATCATCATAGAGAGAGAGAGAGAGAGAGAGAGAGAACACCTTAGTGTATACACCAGGGAATCATCATACATCATACTCGTTCTTAAATTTCATAAGTTTCCTATTGTTTTGATGCATTCCTAGTAAATAATAATATTGTTGCTCATTGTGATTCCCACAAACCTACTGTTTGAAAAAAAAAAGTAAACTTCGTGATTTATTAAATGGGTTCATTAGTGTGCACTGTGAATAAAAATATTGCTATATTGTTATTATAAGTGAACATAGTATAACTTCAATAATTGATGGTATTGATGATGATGTGCTGCTGCTCCAAGAACTAGTCGAGTCGCAACGAGGCCGGTTACATTGCAGTTGTTGTTCTTCCGGTGCTGATTCACATGCTAAAAATAAATTGATTGTTTAATTCATTTGTATTTCAAGAATCGGTATTATCTTTTCATTTCTACAACTTATGTGCATTAATTCCTTGGACAAGATATAGGTACAATCTTCCTAGACCGTGATTCCATCTGAAAAATAAATTTTAATTAGACAATGTTTTTATCATTTATAATGCAACATTGCAAGCTATTCGTTGTAAAAATGTATTATTTTTTATCAAGAATGTGTTAACTTGAGATAACCAACATTAAGACCAAACATTTTGTACATTTATTATCAACTGTAACGGAACATCTTATATTAACCCACAAAAAACATTGTTTATTTCAGCAACAACGGTACAATCCTATGTAAACCATAGCATGCGACTACTATTTTTACTACAATAATGACCCACACATACAAATGTCCCGTTATAGCTGCAAAAATAAATCACTAATGTAACGCCAACGCCGTATGCCAGCGCCAGAGCCACAGCCAGAGCCAGGGCCATAGCCAACGGCAAAGCCAGCCTGCCAGCCAGCCTGCCAGCCAGCCAGCCAATGCCAAGCCGCCACGTCATGCCCCGGCCCTATCACACCTCGCTATCCCCACTACAAGTCTTTAAAAGGGCCTGCAAGCGCATTTTATGTCCTCTTTCTGTTCTGACCATAGGTTAAGTCGAAACTCTGTCCGAATGTGTTCAAAATTGATTAAAAACTGATTAAAGTGTGCATTAATTATTCGAGCAGCTATTTTATTTCAGCAACCGTTTCATTCAGAAGAAGGGATAAAGAACTTGAAAATGAAGAGACGACAGGGCGAACTATTACGCCCACCGCCTGAAAATGATCAGTCCGATGAAGAAGACTGTAGTCCTGCCAAAAAACTCCTGAAAAATCTCCTCGCCCACGAGGTTGAAAAAGCGATGCGGGATCTCGGTAATGATGCACCTACTTTCGTAGTTCGTAACCATCGTGCCGCATCGTTGATCCCAGAGTTTGATCCGGACAGTGACGACTGTACAGTGAGAGCCTGGCTTAAGAAAATAGATCAGCTTGGAGATATTCACGACTGGGATGAAAAAACAAAGTCTTTCCACTTACAAGATAAGTTGAGAGGCCAGGCGAAAAAGTGGTATAATAGACTTGATGATTATGATTATTCTTGGACCGATTGGAAGCAAATGCTTTTGCGTGCATTTCCTAAACACCGTGACTACGGCAATTTACTTGAAGAAATGCTCAATAGAAGGAAATTACCAACAGAATCAATGACGAAATATTATCAAGATAAAATAGCAATGTGTTTCAGATGCAAAATATCCGACAAGGCCAGCGTTTCGTGCATTATCAAAGGACTACCAGTGTCTTTGCAAGCCAACGCACGCGCTTTTCAATGTGACCGTCCAGATGAACTTTACAAAGGTTTTTTGTGTGCTCTGGATGATTATCGTAACCCTCATCAAGACGCTCGCCCGCCCTACAGCAGAGATCTACCGCCGGGTCGTTCGTTTAACGAAAAAAAATCCAGTGCTGTAAATCTTGATACGGAACCTTGCCCTCGATGCAAAAAGACTGGCCATTTACTTAAAAATTGCACACAACCAGACCTACGAACTTGCTACAAATGTGGAGCTCAAGGACACATAGCAAGTCGTTGCCCTTCTACTGAGAAAGCAAATAATATATCAACCGTCACGAACAGTACAAAAGACATACGAATTATCCAGTCCTACAGTGATGTGTATAAGAAAGTGGCCAAAATCAACGACATTTATGTTAAATCATACATCGACACTGGCAGCCAAGTTAATGTGATTACGACAAAAGTAGCAAAGTTGTTGGAGCTCGAAGTAAAGCCTAGCGGAGTGGTGCTTAGAGGATTTTCCGGAGGCCTTATTACCAGCCAAGGCGAAGTTGACTTTCAACTGGAAATAGATGGCATCTCTCTGAAATGCCAAGCACATCTCACAGATATTGATATGAATGGCATCCAACTACTCATCGGCCAACCCGTGATCAATAATGAGGGCATGACGCTCACAGTCTGCAACAATTCTGCTACTTTATCGCAGGAACCTTTGACTAATGGTTTTGATGTAGTTTCAGATTCCGATCGATTCAAGGTGGTCACTGAAGGCGAGGAGTGCCTAGCGCCGGGCACTTCCATCATAAAAGCCCGTGTGCTGGGCAATAAGGACGAAAATGATGTGGCTACTCCTCCGCGCCATTTCGAACTGAACGGAACATCCTACTCGCTGCCCGCCACTGTGCTCCGTGGCGGAGAAGGCTACATCAAGGTGGTGAACACGGGCAATGACGACATCATGTGGCAGCCAGGAGTAGTTCTAGCCAGAGCCGAAAGCTGCATGGAATCTCCTTCCAGTACCCAGGTTAGAAGCCAAGCCATATATACGTTACAAGTGCACGATGTTCTAAGTACAGATACTGTCCCTTTAACTACGATTGGATGTGTAGAGTTAGATAAAATACAAATGGGTTGTCTAAATGAAAAACAGCGTCAAGATTTAATAACTTTATTGTTAAACTACAAATGTTGCTTTGCTAATGATACTCACGATTTAGGCTGCTCTAATTTAATCGAAATGAAAATAAAACTAAATTCTGATCGGCCCATATATCGACAGCCCTATCGCTTATCTCATTCCGAGCAAATTATTGTCAAAACAAAAGTTGCCGAACTTTTGCAGGCGGGCATAATTAAAGAGTCTGAGTCAGATTATGCATCTCCTGTTATTCTTGTTGCAAAAAAGAACGGAGATTCCCGTTTGTGCGTCGATTACCGAGCCTTAAATGCCGTAACTATTAAAGATAGATATCCACTGCCAAACATTGACGATCAGGTAGCCAAATTGTCGGGTAAAAAGTTCTTCACGAGCCTTGATATGGCACAGGGCTACCATCAGGTACCAATCTCTCCAGAAGACACTCACAAAACTGCTTTTATAGTACCTACCGGTCACTATGAGTACACTCGTGTTCCTTTCGGTTTAGCAAACGCACCATCTGTATTCATGCGACTTATAAACAAAATTGTCGAGTCGCTTGGTGACAGTAATACACAGTCTAACTGCCCTCAATACAAAAATTCAAATGAAATATTGGCATTCCTGGATGATTTGCTTCTACCCTCGAATAGTGTTGACGATGGATTAGAAATTTTAGAGCGTGTTCTACAAAAACTCAAAAGTGAAAACTTAAAATTAAATATGAACAAAGTAGTAGTTTTGAACAACTAAAGACTAGCTTATGTTCCCAGCCTGTTCTAGCTCTTTATGATCCGACGCTGCCAACAGAGATTCACACTGACGCTTGCAAATTAGGTATTGCAGCGATACTACTACAAAAGCAAACTGACGGCACTCTACGCCCTGTTATGTATTTTAGCCGAGTTACAAGCAAAGAAGAGATGATGTATCATAGTTATGAACTTGAGACGCTTGCTGTAGTAGAATCGCTGCGTAAATTTAGAGTTTACGTTGTAGGAAAAAATGTCAAAGTCGTAACCGATTGTACAGCTGTGCGCGCAACATTAACAAAACGCGATATTATACCACGTATTGCTAGGTGGTGGCTCCTTATTCAGGATTACGACATTGACATAGAATATAGGCCAGGAGAGCGCATGAAGCATGTAGATGCCCTCAGTAGGAATCCCGTTGACACAATGAATATAAACCGTCTTGAGGTTTCTGATTGGTTCTTTACTGTTCAATGTCAAGACGAAAAATTAAAATCTATTATTGAACAGCTGAAAACTAATACGGCTGATTCTCATATTACAAACAACTACGAAATTGTCGAGGGTAGGCTATACAGAAAAACATTAGATGGCAACCGCCTTGTTGTGCCGAACGCAGCCCGGTGGAAAATTATTCAAATGCATCATGATGACATCGGTCATGTAGGGCTAAAACGCTGTATGGATCTTATAAAAAAAGACTATTGGTTCGCTAAAATGACCCGCTTCATCTCCAAGTACGTAAACTCGTGTATTCATTGCGCTTATGGGAAGGGCGAGTATGGCAGAAAGGAAGGCATGTTACACCCAATACCGAAGCCGAGTGAACCAATGCGCATGATACATGTTGACCACTTGGGTCCATTTTCCCGTACAAAAAAAGGTTATTCGTATATGTTAGTAATAACGGACGCGTTTTCTAAATTTGTAATTGCTGAGCCAACAAGAACCGTAAATTCAGTTGAAACCGTTCGCATCTTAAAGAGAATTTTCAGTTTGTTTGGCTACCCAGACCGCATTGTAACCGATCATGGAAAGGCTTTCACAAGCCGCAATTTTAAAAAGTTTTCCACTGATAAACAAATTAAGCACATTCTCAACGCAATAGCATGCCCTCGTGCAAACGGTCAGGTGGAAAGAACGAACCGAACAATTCTCAGTGCACTTCGAACATCCAGCCCAAGTGAAGCTTCTACTAACTGGGCTAATATTCTACCAGATGTAGTATGGGGAATCAATAATACTGCTAACGAAACTACTAATTTCAAGCCATATGACTTAGGTAATGTTTTCTCGAAGTGGTAGGTCAGTATGTGATGTAGCTACCCCTGAACCCGAACCCGTAGCTGTTCGACGCAGAAAAGCGAGTGCCCGTATCACACTAGCCAGCAACAAAATGAAGCGTAACTTTGATAAGCGACGTAAGAATGCACGCGTGTACAAAAAAGGGGAGTTTGTACTTTGGAAACAAGCTCCAACTAGCAGTGCTGCCAGAGTAAATACTAAACTTGACGACTTATATTCCGGCCCTTACATTATTACTAAGGTTGTTGGTAACGACAGATACAGGATCAGAAGTATAAAGGGGCTCAGAGGCTACAAAAGCTTTACGGGATTAGTTTCTGCCGATTCACTCCGGCCATACAAAAGTGTAGTTCCTGTATCTGACAGTGCCAGCAGTTCTGATGAGCAGATGGAGACCGAAGATCTCATTGATTTGCTGGAAAGTTAATTGTGGTTTCTGTTCCCATTGCGGGGGCAATTGTTACAGGACGGCCGACTGTAACGCCAACGCCGTATGCCAGCGCCAGAGCCACAGCCAGAGCCAGGGCCATAGCCAACGGCAAAGCCAGCCTGCCAGCCAGCCTGCCAGCCAGCCAGCCAATGCCAAGCCGCCACGTCATGCCCCGGCCCTATCACACCTCGCTATCCCCACTACAAGTCTTTAAAAGGGCCTGCAAGCGCATTTTATGTCCTCTTTCTGTTCTGACCATAGGTTAAGTCGAAACTCTGTCCGAATGTGTTCAAAATTGATTAAAAACTGATTAAAGTGTGCATTAATTATTCGAGCAGCTATTTTATTTCAGCAACCGTTTCACTAAAAAAACAAAAAACTGTATTTACCTTTTCATCAAAACCGTGACACCATGAGCTGTTACGTTTTTGCCGCAATCGGGCAGCACTTTCCTCCTCAAGCGAGGGGCGAAAACTGATGTGATGTGAACCGATCTTGCTAATGCAAGTTTAATAACTTAGGGGCGGAAAGAGATGGCGCTAAACCGATAGTCACCAACCTTTTCCCTCATTACTCGGTCATTTTCGGCGCTAGAAATATCGCGTTTTAGCAGCAAGTAGAGCGCAAAGCGCCGGATTCTACTGTATCATTATTCCATAAAGATACATATTTGCGTTAACACGTTCTTGTCGCAAATGAGCGATATGTAGTGGATCCAAGACCTGAGTTTCTTTTTTTGTCCCCAGCCGGGATTTGAAGCCGGGACCTCTCGCATGGTAGGCAGATGCGCTAACCGCTGCGCCATAGAGGTCGTCTGACAACAAAAGAGAAGTGAGTGGTACTACATATACCTCGCTGTCCGGACGTCCTTGGGTCGGTCGATGGCAAAACTGACGAGGTGATGGTGACTAAATTTGGCAAAGGCTCCGGGTGCACCTCTTCTCAATGTTGCTAAACGAAAGCTTGCCTATCACACTGGTATGAATAATGCACCACAAACATTAAATTAATGTGAGAAATGTAGAGAGTTGACAAAATATGGCCACTTTATCTCGCTGTAGGTTAGACCGAAATTTATTTAAGCGGTGAGCGTAACCAAAGTGTAAAATTGCAATTGTTTAGAGACTTTGTCAGGGGATAAATAATGTGTAACTTAAGCCTGACTTAAGGTTCATTAAATACCTTTTGATATCATACCAAATAAAATAAAAGAAATATGTTTTTTTCTACGTCACTGACCAGACCACAGATAACTAAAACAATGAAAAAATAAAGTCAAAAAACACTACCTACCTTGCCAACTGGTCAAAGTCCTGTCAAAAATTGCAAAATAATGCAATATTTTCAATGTTTACATCGAATTCTTTCCAAGAAAACCTTTATCGACGTTTGTTTGTGATATGTGGCGCTAAATATACTTATTAGCAATGTCGTGGCTTAATTTAAACCAAAGTTTGAACAGTCTAAAAGGTCAGATTACAAATTTCGCTACAGAGGTACTTTCGGAAGGAGTTATCCCAAATTCCGATGAGAATCCTTCAGTGCCCGGTCAAGGATCCAAGGATCTGGAGGAGAAATGTCAGAAACAGGAGCAGGAGGTAAGGTTTTGCTATAATCTTCATTAAATTTATTGTACCAGTTTGAGGTTATGTTTTCATTTTTGTTCTGGAATTTCGCGGAAACTTAAACGCCTTTTCCATGTAAACAGATATCAAATCGTCGCCTAAAACTTCAGTAAGGCCATGCTATAGCTCATAATAAAATTTTTAACTAGTTGGAAATCCAACTAGACTTTAAATAATAAAAATACTGTCAACTACGCCATAGCTTACATTTCTCTAAGTGGCTAATCACGATTGCACTGTTACTATAGCCCGTCACTGTTACGAAACAGTTTTATATTATTAACGAGTGATTCTGACTTTGATTGCAAATCCAATGTGAAAGGCATACATTGAATTATTCTTATTAGTTTAGGTGGTTCACTGGCATCTTTGTCTGATACCATGGAATGCGTGCGTGAGATTGAATATTTGAAAGATTGTAGCTACCTTAGTGTTTGCTTATAAAATGTGGACAAAAACATACCTTGATTACGGCAATCACCATACCCTAGACATTCGATTTGTAATAACTATTTCTTATAATTTACATTATTCACAAGGTTATTACTTATGTTGTGTTGCATTTAATTGCAATTTAGAATCCAACCGCATCAATGGTGATGGTCCATTATAATATTTTTTTCTTTGTATTCCTATTATGAAATTTAAGTTGTCTATAAAATCTCACGTGACTTCTAAGAAAAATTATCAATAAATTATGTCTAGCTAGACTTGGTCCGTTGAGAGATGGCAGTCGTTAAGCCAAGTCAGAGGCCTTAGGGCGGCTTAAAAACTTCTGACAGTGAGACCAGCCACTAGTCTTACAAGCCTCCACCAATCTGGACTTGGCCCCCGAGGTGGAGTATGGCCTATATCTTCCTCAGGGAAGAGACCCGTGCACCTTGGTGGGGACATAATGGGCGGGCCATTGTGCTTAGCAAGCACCAAAGTGGGTAAACACCTCAGACTCTAGGGTTGCCTCATGAGGTTTTCCTTTACAGTTAGAAAGTGGTATTGTTACTAAAAATTTACAAATGTGTCTAAGTTAGAGAACAAAGCATTAGAGAACAACATTAGCATGACGCGCCTGTAAAACCCATTTTGTGCTAGCTAGCTTGGAATCTAAAATGTAAATATCTGTTATGTATTTACTGAATAAAAAAGGCGTCGTAGTACGAAATTATTAAGTTTTTTCTTACACCTGAATAGTGGGTAATTCTCATTCTCAAGAAAAAAAAAGTGATTTGATGAGAAGAACAGCTGATTGCACAGATTGTTATACTTTAATGATCAAATATGAAAAAGGGTTACCTGATGCTTAATTTTACTTACATTTCATCATCTTATGTAATAAATCTTCTATAATATACACTCCTAAGTACATGAAATGTCACGACCATGCCATGTGACATTCCCGATTTTTTTAATTCGAGTTCAAATATCGCAAGAGCTATGCAAACTATGACTGTTATTTAAAGTTTAATAATAAACGAATTAGATACTCTACAGTTTGTAATTGTTTATGGGTATAATAATAAAATAAAAAAAAATAAAAATAAAAAAGCCTTTAATTCATCCATAAATAAATCAATTGTATAAGAATTTAAAAATTATGTCATGCATTTAAATATTATTAATTTGATTATAAAATTTACTTATTAATTAATTAATTATTATTTATTAACATTATTTATGGAAGTCGCCTCCTCGGCGTAGGCCTCCCCCTGTTTTCTCCACTCTTCTCTGTCTCTGGCTTGCTTTCTCCAGTTTGGACTACATCTCTGCTTGAAAATATCTTCCCATCTTTGCCTTGGTTTTCCCACTTTTCTTTTCCCATCTCGGGGATACCAGTCAGTCACCTTTTTCGCCCATCTGTTGCTATCCATTCTACATACATGTCCTGCCCATTTCCATTTCAGTTCTCTGATTCTTGTTACAATGTCTGTTATTTTTGTTCTTTTTCGTATTGACTCGTTGGTGTTTTTGTCGGATAGTTCGATGTTTAGCATGCTTCTCTCCATTTTCCTCTGATGTATGGCAAGTCTCCTCTCGTCCTCTTTTCTTAGAGCCTATGTTTGGCATCCGTAAGTCAGGCAGGGGAGAATTGCCACTTCATACAGTTTCCTTTTGATCTTTAAATTAATCTTATTATTTTTCATAATTTCTTTTAAAGACCAGTATTTCTTCCAGGCAATTCTTCTATTTATTTCTTTCTCTGTCAGATTCTCGAAGGAAACTGCTTGGCCTAAATATATATAGTCTTTAACATACTCTATTGTGTTTTCTTCTACCATTATAACTTCTTCTTCTCCATTCGTAATAATCTTTGTTTTTGAGGCATTTAGGTATAGGCCGACTGTCTTACTTTCAATTGATAATTCTGTGATCATGCTTTCTAGTTCTTTCGGGTCTTCAGAGAAAATAGCAATGTCATCCGCGAATCGTAGGTGGCTCAAGTATTCCCTGTTTATTTTTATTCCTTTCCTTTCCCAGTTCAAGTTTCTGAATATCATCTCAAGCACTGCTAGGAATATATTGGGTGAAAGAGGGTCGCCTTGCCTTACTCCTTTCCTTATTGGAAATTCTGGTCCATCTCTCTCAAGTCGTATTTTAGAAGAGCAGTTTGAGTACAGGCTATGTAGTATTTCCACGTATTCTTCGTTGATTCCTTGTTGTAAAAGTGCTTTCCAGATGGCTGCATGTTCCAAGGAGTCGAAAGCCTTCGTGAAATCGATAAAGCATATGTAAAGGATCTTCCCATATTCATTTGTTTTTTCTATTATCTGTGACACTGTATAGATATGATCAATGGTTGAAAAGTGTTTTCGGAAGCCAGCCTGTTCGCAGGGTTTTTTTTTTTTTTGGATAAGGTTTACTGCCACTATTGATACTGTGGCAACCTTTAGTCTTTTATTAAAATCACTTTAGTTTAATAATATTACATAATTTTACTATAAAATAATGGTATAGTTCTATTGATCTTATTCTAATGGGTTCTTTTGTCATATATTTGTCATGTCTTTTCTTTTTGTCGTTCTTTCGTCCTTTTCGTCATTTTCGTCTTTTTGTCTTCACGTCTTTTTTTTTTTTCAAAACCCATTCACATAATATAGGTAACCTTTTGTTTATATTACATATCAAATTGTATTCAAATTAATTACATCAAGTACAATATATTTGAAATTAAAGTTAATTAAATTTAAATAAAATAAAATTAAGGTGGATTATTAAATTAAATTCAAATTACAATAAATTGAAATAAATGTCATTAAATTTAAATAAAATATCATTACATTCAGTGTCATTAAAAAATAAATACAAATGCCAAATTATCATGTTGTTTACATTAGGTGTGTTCCCCGGCGCCTTATCTCTGTCTACTCCATCGAGTAGTCACAAGCAAGGCGCCGGGGGCCTATAATGATTGGCAACTTTTTATCTTGAACTATTAACAATCTTCCCCTCTTGCTCAGCCTGACAGAATTAAATTTGTAAAGAAGTTGTAAAAAGATACTCGGTTTTTGGGTCGCCCGGGTTAAACCCGGCTCCCGTTCGCCTTGGAGGCCGCGCGCGTCACACCCAGGGCGAAGGCGAGGAAGGCATCTCGACTCTTGGAGTTGGCCATAAAGGTGGCGAATGCCTCGCACCTCACCGCCTCTCCTAGGAGTATTCGCAATCGGCCCTTGCAGCTCCAAAACGGGGGCACTCCTCCAACAGGCGTTTCGGGAGTCTCGTCATCACAGATGCAGGACGGACTCCCCGCGAGCTTGAACCTGTGGAGGTACGCTCGAAAGCCACCGTGCCCCGTCAGGAGCTGCGCCTTGGCATTGCACATAGTGAATTTACCAAGGACTTTGTGGGCCGATGCCACGTCCGGGAAGAACAGCGAGGTGACGCGGCCTGTGGCAGACTCGCTATATCTGCTCTGCCACTTTGCTACCGTTTCCCGTCTCACCTGCAGTTTTGCGTGTGAGACGGGATACAGGTCGTAGGCTGCCGCGTCTTTGCGGGACAACGCCGCCCTCTTGGCCAACTCGTCCGCTCGTTCGTTGCCGGGGATCCCGACGTGGGCCTTGATCCAGTAAAACCGGATCAGGCCCCCGTTTTCTTGGATGTTCGCCAGCTGGCCGTGGATCTTCACGGCCAGCGGGTGTGTGGGCGAGGTGCTCCTGAGCAACTCCAGAGCAGATCTGGAGTCGCTCAGAATACTCGCCCTGATGGGAACGGGTCCCCCGGCAACGAGGTCGCGAGCCTTGGAAATCGCCACCATCTCCGCTTTTAAGACGAAGGCGAATCCCTCGAGCCGGAACCCCCTGGTGCGGACTTCAGCGCCGCCTCTCCACAGAGTGACCGCTCCCCCCACCTTACCCTCGATCTTACTGCCGTCCGTGTAGGCCCGGGGCCAGTCGTCGGGCACCTTGCTGAGCTCCTCCACGCTGGCCACCTCCTCGAATTCGACCGGAGTCCTGCGAGCGGGGTGTGCCAGCGTGAACGGGCTGCAGCGGCTCTCGACGTCCCGGCCCGGGAGCGAGGCGAGGGGCCTCCCCCTTTTCAACTCGTAGAGTTGAAGGGCCTCCTCGGCCCTTAAGTCGAGGGGAAGGATCCTCGCCAGTAGGACGGCTGCTGTGAGGGAGGTGGTGCGATGGGCCTTCGCAATGCGGATCGCAAAGGCCCTGATCACCCTGTCGAGCACGGCCCTGACGCCCGCGCGCTGCGCGACAGGTGCCCAGACGTTGGCCGCATAGAGGATGGTCGGCTCTATGACAGTAGTGTAGAGCAGCCGGACGATGTCGGCATTTAAGCCCCAAGTCGCCCTGGCCGCTCTAGACACCATCTGGAACCTAGCCTTGGCTTTGCCGCAGACCCTGTTGAGGTGGCTATGAAAGTTGAGATTCTTGTCGATCGTTAGACCCAGTACGGTGATCTCGTCTGAGAACGCGATGTCCTCCCCTCCAAGACTCAGTTTGGGTGGGATTACATCGCGCTTCCTGGTGACCACCATAGCTTGGGTCTTCCGAGCGGCGAACCTCATCTTAGCCGCCTCTCCCCACTCTGACACGGCTTCCAGCGCGGTGTTCAGGATCCTTCCAAGCTCACCCGCAGTCTGCGCCGCAACGATAATTAAAATATCGTCCGCGAACGCCTGCAGGTGTTCGCAGGGTTGGTTCTCTTCTAATGTTTTTGTAAGTCTGTTAAGCATCAGTTTTGAAAAAATCTTGTATGTGTTTGTCATTAAACTTATAGGTCTATAATTGTTTAGGTTGCTTCTGTCACCTTTTTTGTAAAGTAGTGTGGTAGTAGATTTGGACCATTGTAGTGGTGTATTTTTCTTGCGAAGTATATTGTTAAACAATTTTTGTAGTGGTAGTTGTAGAGGTTCTGATATTGATTTTAATAGTTCGTTAGTTATTTTGTCATCTCCTGGTGCTTTGTTGTTTTTCTGTTTGGATATTGCGAATGCAATTTCTGATATTATTATTTCTGGTATTGGGTGTTTTTCGCTGTGTATTTTTTCATGAGTGATGTCGTCATTTGCGATTATCTGTGAAGTGTATAGATTTCGATAAAAATCAGTGGCTTCCTCTATGATATCTAATCGTTTCCATAGGGGATTACCTTTTTTATCCATCATATTTGTAGCCCAGGTTGATGTGGATTGGAATTCTTTGTAGGCTTTTTTGCTTTGCTTTCATCGCTCCTGCTTTGTTTATATGCTTTTCAAATGTGTTCTTCCTATGATTTTTTCTATTTACTGATATTTGTCGATTAATTTCCTTACTTATTTGTGTGATATTATGCTTTACATCCTTAGTTCGTTTCTTTGTATAAAGTATTTTTCTTCGCTCTATTAATGTTTTTATGTGTTCGTCTATTTATTATTCTGTTTTTTCTTCTCTGCCGGCACTTGTTGCATTAGATTTCTGATTTCCTCTTCAAGTTTGTTGTATTGGTCTTGCACCACGTTTGAAGATTCAATTGCTGCAGCAAATCTATCTTCCCAATCTTTTCCATTTTCTCTGTTTAATGTAGGTAACTCTCTAGAACAGGTTTTATTTATTTTTGTAAATTTTCTTGACTTGTTGGCTAGTATGTGAATTTTACATCTGATCATTCGGTGATCAGTGAAAAAATTTAAATTATTAATTATGTCGAAGTCTTGTATTTGCTTAGGGTTTTTTGTGAGGATGTAGTCTATTTCGTTGAAGTGCTTTCCGTTAGGTGCAGTCCAAGTCCATCTATTGTTTTTCTTCATCTTGTACATAGTATTTGTGAATTTGATGTTGTTCGCTAGGGCAAACTCTACCAGTCTCTGTCCATGCTTACTTCTTTTCCCATATGAGTATTTTCCGAAAACAGATTCTTCGCCTTGTTGCATCTCTCCTATTTGTGCGTTAAAGTCACCTATGATTATGAGGTTTTTGGTATTTGCATTCTCAATGGCAGTTCCTAGTGTATAGTAGATTTATCCAGTTCTTGATCATTAGTATATTCGGGTGGTGCGTAGGCTACGATTATATGAAATAGTGAATTGTTCTTCATATTGATTTGTAGTGTGGCTACTCTATCCGAGTACCCTTTGAAACCTATAATGTTTTCTTTGAGATATTTCTGTACTATGAATCCAACTCCATACTGCCCTTTGGTTCCTTTACTGTTGCATAGGATAAAATCTGGGTACTCCTCTATGTTTTCATCGTTACGCCTTATTTCAGACAATCCAATTACGTCCCATTTTAAGTTTTTAATTGCAAAGCTGAGCTCCACAACTCTTTCTTCTGCAAGCAGTGTTCTGACAATTCAGGCCCGCGATGTATAGTTTGTATGATCTATTCCTGGTTAGTCTGTGATCTCTTCTATTTACTTGGTATTCCATGGAAGGTTTCATGTTATCCTTGACTGGGGAGTTATAGTTGCGACAAATTTTTCTTATCCATTCCTTTCTTGGGGGGTGTTGGTCATTTTCTTCCGCGGGGACCAGCCGTATTGGAAGAGTGTTCTTGTGAGTATTCGCTATGTTTGATTTGTTATTTTTATCAGGGGGAGGTGTTGATGTTTGCTACAATGGGTTTTGCCTTTTAGTTGAGTCCATGTAGGCTCTGGCCCGGAGGACTTCGAAAGCATTAGTTTTATTGATTTTTGATTGTTGCTCGTTAGGGTGTTCTTCTGTATATGTATTATGATTCTTTGGTGATAGTGGTCTTTTTGTACCACGGGATGTTCCAGGGTCTAGTTCGGTCGATGTCTCTAATTCTGCATAACGTTTTCCTTCCTTGTTTTTTTTCTCTATTACTATTAGTTTGTCATATTTAATGAACGCATCGTTTCCCTTTTCTTTTTCTATTTTTACTGCTTGTCGTAGTTGCTTTCTTATTTCTAGTATGTCTTTAGGATAGTCTTCCTCCACTGTGATATTTTTTAATAAGCGTTTTTTCTTTAATATATCAATTTTCGTATGTTTGTTAACCAATCGGATAAGTGTTGGTCTGGATTTATCTCCTTTTCCAATACGACGAACGAAATCGATGTCTCTTTTAAGGATTTCCACGTTTGCATTGTTTTTCAAAACATCTATGACCTTGTCCAATAGATTTTCTGGTTTTTCTTCTAGGATTCCATATAAGATGATGTTGTTTTCTTTTGATGTTCTTGTTTGAGCTTTGAATTTATTTTCCAGGTTATTCAGTTGCATTTTTAGCATTTGGTTTTCCGACTCCAGATCGCTCATTCGTCTGCCGTATGTTTCTTCCATTAGACACTTTATATTGGCGGTGATTTCTTCAGTTTGTTTGTGCATTTTTTGGTCTAACTTTTCAAAAAGAAGTTGCATCTGTGTGTCCATTTTTAAGTTGTTTCCTCGTTTGTTTTTTTGGCAACACTAAATTTTTTTGTTTTCACGATTAGTAGAAGTTGTATTTGTGTTTGTATGGCAACACTATTGTAATCTGTGTCGATGACAGTGACGTGACGATTTGTTCTTGAAAATGAGGGTATTTGCATTAAAAGTTTTTTATTGGTTCACCTTCACTTTGAAAAAATCAGTTTTGCCAAAAAATATTTCACCATTTTTCACTGTTTTGCAGACTGTTTCGCTCTGGTTTCAATCTTTTTCACAAACTTCAGATGTTTTTCTTGATAGTGCACAAAGTTTTCACTCGCTAAAGTTGTTATTTTTCGTGTTTTTATTTTTTGTTTCGGGGACGTGACGATCGCGATGTTTTCGGTTTGACGTTTTTTGACAGAAATCTTTTTGATCAGAAATTTATGGGTATAAATAATAGTAAATCTGGCGTTATTTGAAACATACTTTATGTGACATATTTTTTTGTCACGACCATGGCCTAGCACGAAAATACTCCTACATTGACGGTTTTAAAAATAAACAGGTGGCAATACAAACTACATTTTTTTATAAGGGCAACTCTATCGATCTACCCTTTTCGCAAATGGCGTCAGGTGTTGTGGTGCAATTTATTGAATTTCTCAGCATTATTTTTTACTATCGTCGAGCATACTGTGTCAAAACCGTGTTTTTGTTTTAAAAGGGTAAGTACATCATTTTTTTGTTTATGTGCATGCACGACTTACTGAAATAAGTAAAATATATAACTGTTATGCCCAAAATACCGCAGGTGCAATGGTTTTGAAGTTATGAATTTCACGGTGCAAAAATGTCACGACCATAGCAGTCACAACCATAGCCATAGTATACACCATGGCTGTGACATTTGACCATGGTCGTGACTAATCTTCAGACTAACTTTTTTTTTATGCGTTGCGCTGGCTGGTTTTGAGCTTTTTTAATATTCTTTTCTAGATGGCATCAAAGAAAGGAAAAGTGAAAGATCTAGAGAAAATCAGAAAGCACAAAAGAGACGCTGAAAGAAGAAGAAGAGCAAAAATAAAAGCAGACCCAGTGAAGTACGCGGAAGCCCAACGTAAAGAAAAGGAACGACGAATAAGACGGAAAAAAGAACGATAAGACGGACGAAAGAAGCTAAGAAGATTCTGAACTAAATCTAAATCTGCACAATATCGGACTGCTTACGCCACGATGCCTGTGCTGTTTATGCACACATAAAGAAGGCATTATCTGGTTTGACAACAAATGATATAACAGTCCTGCACGTTGCTAGCGATGGTCCCAGTCACAGAACAAATTGTTCTGTGGTTCCAGTAGTCAATACAAAAATAAAAGCAACTTTTACTTGTTTACTCAGCATCTATTGAAGTACTTTGACAGATCTGAGGCGACATGGAACTTCTCCGAATCGGGGCACGGAAAGGGCGCTCCCGACGGAGTAGGAGCAGCTATAAAACGAACTGCCGACGCCTACGTTGCTCATGGAAATGACATCCCTGACTTCCAGACTTTCTATAAAATTCAGAAAGCTCAATCAAATGTCATACTTTATCAAGTTACTGAAGAAGAGATTGTGGAAGCGGATGAGTTATTAAAGAGCTGGAGTTCAGTTAATAGCATTCCCGGCACAAAAAATGTGCACCAAATAACGTGGACAAAACAAGAGCCAACTAAAATAAATCTAAGAGAATTAACAATTGTACAAAGTGTAGTGCCAAAGATCAGTGGCCACATTTTACTTCCTCTCAGCACTTCATAGTTCGTGCATTACAACTGAAAAATACCACGGACAGTGTCCCAGACCACCACCGTTCTGTTCACACAGATACTGAAGACAAGACAATAACCATGAAAACGAAGAACTGGATAACCCAGCCTGTGACGCTAATCCCTCTACTCTCGTAAGGGTCTGTGATATAAAAATAGGGGCATGGGTACTGGTTAAATTTTCGGGAAAAAACAGCAGTTTGTCGCTTTCGTAAGACCAAATACTGTCAATGATGTCCCAGAGGATCCTTACCTAGGGAAATTTCTCCGCAAAAAGTCAAAAACATCCGGAAAAACGGTTTTCTTTTGGAAAGAGCCCGAAAACATGTCTTATACGAATATAAGCGACATCGTTTCTATTTTGCCTGAACCAACCCCCACTAGACGAGGGGAACTAATTTTTAAATATGATTTTGCGATGTGCGTCTTTCCAAATTATGTAGGTAATCATTGTGAAAAACAGTTTAGACTTAACTTTTTTTATACTTTGCTTGTATTAAACGGCCGTTAGTACCTATTAACATAATAATGTGCCATATACAAACTGTGATTTAAGTAAGTAAATGTTTATAAACTACTTTAATTTTGGAACTCACTTTATTGATGATGCTAACAGTCTGATAGTTACAGAAAACCTTAGTGTTTAATTATAATACAAAAGAAATTATTAATAAGAAGTCTTAATGTGCCTTATTCAAAGCTAACAGTCTGATTATCGATTAAGTCTTAGCTATAAATAAGAGAAAATTTAAAAAAATGTTAATAAAACAAATTACAAAGAGAAAATTGCTTTTAATGTCTATAATGGTCTGTAAGATCACAACCGTGTACACGATGTCACATACGTGGAACCATTTGTCACAACCATGCCTCGGTGTCACAACCGTGATTTCACGCTATGATTTCTACCCCTTGTAAAGGTCTTTAAGCTCCGTGAAACAAATTAGAACCTTATTTTGACTTCTATATTATGTATAGTAAAAAATAATTGCGAAAAACAAGTAAAAAAAAATTTTAAAAATCTGGCATCAGTTTTGAGAATTACCCAGTTAGCATTTTATGTTGGTCGGTTTTTCCAAAGCGCAACGACGATATGCATTTGTCACAAATGCACTTTAGCTAACTAACTGCTGTTAACTAGAAATGTATAAATTGCCAGTATCCGTGAAACTAGGGGTAACCATAATGTTGAGGTACTGTAAACATTTTTTTTTAAACAATTTAGTTTAATTTAATTATAAGTAATAAAGTTAATTTTATTATAAGATATACCTAGTCTTGCCATAAATACTGTAACAAACAAAAATTTTTTTTTTTCTTTTGCAAATAACATTTATTACTTTTACAGTCTGTTAGTTTAATACATAAATATAAAACAATTTAAAATACAAAAAGCTTATTCGAAGTGGTTGCCATTGGCTTCAATACAGTCCTTTAAACGTTGAGGCCAGATATCAATAGAAGCACGCACTCTTTCCATGGGAAAATTCTTCACTGCCAATCGTATGGATTGTTTTAGGGACTCCAAATTATCATGGCGCTTAGAGCAAGCCGTACTCTCTAAAACGTTTTTTTATTTATTTTGTTTATTTTTAATTGTAACAGTATTTATGGCCAGACTAAGTATATGCATGTGTATAATAAAAAGTTTATTTAAGTAAAGATATGTAAGTGTATAGTTAAGCCAAATATATGCAAGTGTATAGTGAGACCAGCCACTAGTCTTACAAGCCTCCACCAATCTGGACTTGGCCCCCGTGGTGGAGTATGGCCTATACCTTCCTCAGGGAAGAGACCTGTGCCCCTCGGTGGGGACATAATGGGTTGATGATGATGATGATATATAAATATTGAAATTTGCACCAGCTACCCGTCTTTCAAATTTCTCTCAGCAATTTTCCATCGTCAGATTGTCTGGAAGAAATAGCTTTCAGTAATAAGGCCGCCAATTGCACCATGAACCTTTGTAAATATTTTGTGTTTTTTTTTTGTTTTTTCTAGTGTGCAATAAAGAATATTCTATTCTATCCTACTGTTTGTCACCATGATCAATAATATAATGTATATCTATGCGGAATTCGAGTTTCTAGCACATTTGTCCCTGTGCTAAGTTGCAGACGGACAGACGGACGGACGTGGCGAAACCATAAGGCATCCTTGTTTACTTTGGAACCCCAAAAGTCCCACTGTACTCCAAGTTACACTGGAATAAAGAAGACTTGTTCCTTTAGTACAATTTACTCTCCAGCTATTTACTACTAAGATACCATTATCATAGATAACATAATCATTTGGACACTGATGTTGGTTGTGATTCATGGTTACTTAAGATATCTACATAAGGCTATCTCTATAATACAATAATAATGCTACTTAAAGTGCATTATTGTCGTAAATAGTGACAATAGTTACCATCTCTATTACGTTTTAAAACTACAATGATTATTAATAATAAGGGAATTGTTTTTTACAACTGTTATTTAAACAATACTGAAGTTATTATGATCAGTTGAAAAATTTAATGGGCAGTAATTTAATTTTTTGGCGGTTAGTAAATTAGTGAGTCAGTAAAACATAAGCAGTAAGTAAAAAAAGATTGGTCTGTTATTTCATCATTCAATGTCAGTGCAAATCCGGACGTCACTTTGATTGAAAAGAGAGGTAAACTTTCGTTAAAAGGGACGGAGCTTAAAGCGTTTGTATTTTTCGAGTTTGTATATTTAAAGTTTTTGTATCCTAATTTTAACATGTATCCTAATGCCAAATTATAAATACTTACAGATTGTCGTAATGTTCTTTAGTTTTACTCTCCGACCATGTAAAACATATTACCTGTACTATTATGTATTCTATGCCAGCAGCACCTTTACAACCCATCTTTGAGTATGTCTGTGGCCATAAAGACCTGCACATTTCCAATTCGAGCTCCAGATGACCTGTAAAACCGGATGACCTTTGTGGCGCAGCTGATAGCGCATCTGCCTCATCATCATCATCAACCCATTATGTTCCCACCGAGGGGCACGGGTCTCTTCCCTGAGGAAGGTATAGGCGATACTCCACCACGGGGGCCAAGTCCGGATTGGTGGAGGCTTGTAAGACTAGTGACTGGTCTTACTGTCAGAAGTTTTCAAGCCGCCCTAAGGCCTCTGACTTGTCTTAACGACGCATCTGCCTACCAGTCTCGAATCCCAGCTGGGGACAAAAATAAACCCGAGGTCTTGGATGTTTTCATGTTTGTGATGTCGTCGTTTCTGGTTCCCACGACACAGGGTGGGGCCAGAAGCAATGTATGCGCCTGTATTGTAAATGTAAGAAAAAAATATTACGAGCCCGGCTATGTCTGATTCGATCTCGGAGTGAGATACCTCAAATAGCTTTTTGAGTCGCCTGCATCTTGGGCAAAATAAAGAAAGCGGGATCCCCTGGCGCAGGTGTTACACACTTAAAAGGGGTCAACCTGTAAATTACGTTTGAAAAAAAATGTTTTACAAATAAACATTTTTCATTTTCACACGCTCCTCCATATCGCCATTCCGCGTGGGGCACGCGAGTTTATTTAGCCTATATTATCTCTTTCTCTCTTTATCTCTCTCTCTCTCTCTCTCTCTCTCTCTCTCTCTGTGTGTAGTGGACTACACAGTGCTGATATTGATACTATGTTGATATTGATATTGATAGGGGAATGGCGTAAGAGTGAAACGACCGATTCCAGCGAGTACGTTAGCGTAACTAATTTATTGTTTAATTTAATTTATTGTTTTAAATTAATTTGTTAAGTAATGATTAAATATAATGTAAACTAAGCATTTCCATACATTGTACGTTCGCTCGTGCACTCTCTCTCTGAGAGGAGGCTTGTGCCCTGCGGTATGAGAACCTTAGTGGAAGCAATTTGATGACGTCACGCGAATGTTTGTCGTAATCCAAGCAAACGGCCTAATCCAATGGACGCCACGCTCACATGCTCAGCTCATGCCAGTGTTCATGTGAGCAGGGTACATACTTCATCATGAAGTGTTGCAGTCACTTTACTCTTAAACTACGTAAAGTACCTATTCACTTTACTCGTAAAATACATCATGATCAATCAACCCATTATGTCCCCACCGAGGGGCACGGGTCTATTCCCTGAGGAAAGTACATACATACATACAAAAGCTCACGCTTGTATCCCAGAGGGGCAGGCAGAGACCAGGGACTGTCACTGTCCAGATGGAGAGCACTCTACAATCAGAAATTTATTTCAACGTCAAGAATTTACTTTTTGTTTGTTGAATGTCAATATACTTGCCGCTGCCTTGGGGCCGAATGTAGTGGAGAAAAAGGCAGCGAAAAAAAAACTCCACTCTGACCATCTTTTCTCAAATCACCTACTGACGTCCATCAACCTAAGAAGCTCATCCGCGTAATACTGGCCACGAAGCTCATCATTGAGGGACCGACCGATTAAATTAGATTGGATTTCCGACATTATTATTACTGTACTCTATCTTTAAAAGTACAATACTTTGGTCATATCATGCGCAGTCACAAGTACGATCTGCTCCAACTCATTCTACAAGGTTAAATCCAGGGACGAAGGAGACCTGGCCGTAGGCATTAAATCTTGCTTTTTGAACTAGAACTTTCGTAACCTACATCATTGCACATACATTGCTTCTGGTCCCACACTAGGATATCCTGTGTCTTGGGAACCAGAAACAGCGATATCCCAAACGTGTAAACATCCAAGACCTAGGGTTTTTTTTTGCCACAGCCGGGATTCGAGCCCGGGACCTCTCACATGGCAGACAGATGCGCTAACCGCTGCGCCACAGAGGTCGTCAATTATTTTGCATTTTGGAACTTTATTTTGCATACCCTCTTTTTTTTTTTTGGAATCTTTGGAATCGCTCGTAGCCTGGGCTGCCTGAGTGATCTTCACGATCACTAAGGTTAAGCAACATACGGCGCGTTCAGTCCATGGATGGGTCACCGTCTATGACTAACGCTAGTGGCATTTTTCCGAGCTGCCGTCGATAGATGACAGTCGGTAAGCCAAGTCAGAGGCCTTAGGGTGGCTTGAAAACTTCTGACAGTAAGACCAGCCACTAGTCTTACATGCCTCCGCCAATCTGGACTTGGCCCCCGTGGCTCTCGGTAGCGACATATCGGGTTGATGATGATTTTGCACACTTACTTGATTTTTTTTTGTCGGAAGAGTCAGACCATGTCTCGCTCTGATTCGCAGAGCTTAATCATTGTGATTAGAGACAGCTGGCAACGTCGGTTGCTCGTCTCTGACTGCGGGCGAGTGCGCGGGGCGTGGTAGAGTGGTTTACTACGAGAAATAGAACTTTTCTGAGTTCTATTTCTCGTAGTAAACGAGAAATAGAACTCAGAAATTGACGACTTCATCTGACGAGAAGAGATACAACAAGAAACATAACATTAACATTTACATACAGGCACATACATTGCTTCTGGCCCCACACTAGGATACCCCTGAGTTTCCAAGACCTGGAGTTTTTTTTTCTCCCCAGTCGGGGATCGAACCCGGGACCTCTCGCATGGTAAGCAGATGCGCTAACCATTGCGCCACAGAGCTCGTCAGAGATATCACTCTTTTGATTAAATACATCGTAGTTTCAACTAGGTATTTCACTTTCCGCCCAAACTCACTTCTATAACGACAGCATACACACACAGACGTGGCCACACATACTCCGCGTTACTCGAAAGCTTAGCCTTATCAGCAGATAGCCGTGTTTGCTTTGATACTGGTATCTACCCCTCCAGTGTGAGGGAACCAACGGTCATTTGCTTCTAATGTCGGTCTGGGGTCCATTTTGTTTTTATTTCGTAGTTGTAAGCAGCCTAAACGGGGTGTCCCAAAAATGACACGTCACAGTGACACCGGAGGTAGACCTGCTCAAAAGGCATCGAACCAACCTAAACCATCGAACCAATTTAAACTTATTCTAAATTTTCACTTTTTTTAACAAGTTTAGTGCTAGCATTAAGTTAGATAGCCCTCGTGTTTGGTTTTTTATTTGTACTCGGTCACGAACTTACTAACTTAATGCTAGCGCTAAACTTGTTAAAAAAAGTGAAAATTTAGATTATGTTTAAATTGGCCATGTCTCGAAAACCGTGCAACTTTTACTGAGATCATGTTAAGTTGGTTCGACGCAGTTGGAGCAGGTCTACCTCCGGTGTCGCTTTTACGTGTAATTTTTGGGACACGCTTAATACGTCCCACTATAGAGCATAGGCCTTCTCTCAGAGAGAGAGAGAGAGAGAGAGAGAGAGAGAGAGAGAGAGAGAGAGAGAGAGAGAGAGAGAGAGAGATAGTATGGAATTTAAACGGGAAGGGACTCAAGTCTCAGTCAGAGACGAGCAACCGACGACGCGAGCTCCGTCTCTGCTCACCATGATTATGCTCTGCCAATCAGAGCGAAACAAGGGCCTCGATTCTGTTAACGCATTGCAGTACAATGACAAGTGTATGAACATGAAGATTTAGTTTCATTGCCGCTTCAAGTCTGTGCGCGCGCGCATATCGAACAACCTAGGTTTCAATGGTATGAAAAAACTCTTCAGAAAAAAGAGAGAAGAAGGAAAGAAGTATATGTATTTATTTACTTCACGTGACCTGACCGTGTATCTGTCATCGTACTATAATGCACTAACAGAATTGATGCCCTGGTCGGTATCATTAAGTATATCCGGAACTTCTTTCTAGGATCTGAGATCCGGAATAAATTTAATAATAATACACTGCTTACCAAAAATTTAGTTCGAAAAAGTAAAAAATACTTGTATGATATTATTATTTAGATTACGACTGCAGCTTGCAACTTCAAATATTTATATTCACAGTAAAAACGAAATGTTTACTTTATGTACGTCAAAATTGTTAGTTTCACAATCAATAGATTATGTGGAGGAAAAGTTTACCAAAAAAAATACACGTTTTATTCTTTTCAAATCAGTTGTAGCTTAATTAACACTCTTTCAAACTTAAAAAATATTACTCATGTGGATGTGTTGAACACTAAAACGCTCTGTGTAATCTATTAATTGTTAAACTAACAACTTTGACGTTCATAAAATAAACATTTTGTTTTTTAGTATAAATAAAATGTTTGAATTTGATTGGAATCGTTCAAGATGTGGTTTCCTGTGCGTGACGTTTTAGTTTTGAAACAATCGAATCAATATTTATAGATAGTTTGTGATAAGCATAGGTGTTAAAAAGTACAGGTCTTGAGAATAATTTGGATCTTTACCCATAAGGCATACAAATATTTTAACATATCTATCATGCATTGCATGTAAAATTCACAAAGTTGCAACCAAGAAATCTAAAAATAACAGAACAATATTATGTAAAATAAAATTAGTTAAAAAAATTATGCAATTTAATAGGCAACATAAAAATGGTCAAACAAAATGAAATAATTTAATATTTAATTTACCAAAAAATAATAAAAATAATCAAATATTCCATAAAGAATTAGTAAATTAAAACCGGCCAAGTGCGAGTCAGACTCGCGCACGAAGGGTTAATTAATAATTGATAAAATTAAGTAAATTAATATTTTTTTGTATGAGAGCCCCCTTCAAATATTTGTTTTATTTTAAATTAATGATTTATTTTTAAAATTAATATACAGGTTGATATTTTCACCGGTACAATAAATCAACATTCGTAATACTAAGTCCAAAATACAAATACCAACATTTTTTGTTACTACCCCGTTGGTACAAAAAAACAAAAATACCAATGTCTGAACAACATTACGCATGAGCACAACTAAACGCCCGAACTGGCAACTGCGCGCGGCTTGCGGGAAGGAAAAGAAGCGGCGGCGGCGGCGCAGCCAGTAGGTATGACTTATGTATGACGTAGCAAAAAAAATCTTACTTGATTTCAATTCTTCCTTCATACTTGCACGGGCTTAGGACCGTCACCGGCGTGGAATGCTTGCACTGCACAGTGTACGGACATGTATGAGAGCGTTGGCCATTATTATTTTGTACGTGAAATCTGTTTATTTTAATTTTTCTCACTTTTTGTTCGTGTTTTATGTTTATGTATTTTATTTCTAATATATAAAATTCTCGCGTCGCAGTGTTAGTGCGCATATTCCTCCGAAATGGCTTGACCGATTTACATGAAATTTTATATGTATATTCGGTAGGTCTAAAAATAGGTTTTTATCTATTTCTCATGGCCCTATATTGAAAAAAATAGTGTTATATTAATAGTGTTAAGCTGCTAACTCCAAAAGTAAAAAAATAGGATGGTATTATTAGTCTCCTTAAAATTTGTGCTTTTGGAGTTAGCAGCTTAACACTTTTAGACGACGATATGGCGAAACAACGTATGCCGGTTCAGCTGGTATTTAATAAAATTAATAAAAAGCATGGGCTTTGACCAAGTTATTAATATATTACGGTAAAAAATATAATTAAATTATTTTATTTACATTTAAGTCAGATGAGTCAGTAGAAAAAGACTGCAAGTCGTAGTCGGTTTGAACTTCACTGTCCATGCGACTCCTGATAACAGAAGTGGAAATTTCGTGATCCTCGGGATTTATCATCATATTCATTACATCATCAATGGGTGTGACGAAATCGATGCGACGATAGCGTGATGCCGACTATCGCCCTGTGCCGACTTTTATAGATGAATGTACGGAGACTGACAGTTGACGAGTTGTAGATTTGACCAGTTAGGGAAAATTACCAATTAGTGACATTGACGAATTAGGGAAAATGACGAGTGACTCCCTAACCCAGCAGTAGGCATGTAGTACCTTGGTACTACCTTACCCTTGGGTACAACTTTACCTAAGTAAACTACTGCGGTTTTTAAACAATAATTCTTAAATACCTCTACATTAATTGGATACGTGCATGATATTGTTATTAATATATAATAAAATATTTTTCTTAATTTTCTAACTATAATTGTCTTATGAACCTCTGAATATTTTCTTTGAAAACGGGTCCTAAAGTTGCTTAATGGGTGTTTAAGATATCTCAGCTCTTCTTCGGGACAGTGATTTTTTTTAGTTAAATGCTCTATTAAATACTTCAATTTCACTTCAAAGGACTTAGCTGGGTGGTTAAAAATACAATCATCATCTTACGCTTCGTTATGGCTACCACACCTAAAAAAATTAGAACATAAACATCCACACAAAAGAAGTTCAAGAATATATTGATCAAGTACCTATTAAGTTTGTTTAGACAAGCCAACCACTTCAGTATTAGTAGGTATTGGATTGCTGCAAATAAACTTAACTAAGCACGATAGTATTATTACTGTAAAGTACTAAAATAACAATAAAAAAAATTAACTTAATTTTCTCACGGTGCGACTTTAGTCAGTTTTTTTACCTAAGTTGTACTAATGTCAACAAAAGTCAGCAGACTTCTTCCTTGATTACTAAAATAGACATATGAGGCTACCATTCCTACAAAGAAACTATACTGTAGAAATTTGTAGAACACTGTCAAAACTCTAAGAGAATATTTTATTGTCACTAAATAACAGGTGTCCTAATAAATGGATTATTAATGAACATAATGGCATCAAAATGAAACTATATTAAACATCATCATGAGTACATACCAGTAGCTGTAATATCCATAGTAAACAACAACAGATATGCGAAGAAAACTTTAAGAACAAAGCGATCAACTCGAAGGTAAATAACGCAGCACAATCTTTGACGCGTCAACATAGTTGAATTGAGCATCATTTGGCAAGTAAATAATTTGACACTTACGCTCAAAAGCCTAAAATTAAATGAAGGGACTATTCATCTTTAATTTTCAACTTTGAGATACCTATAGGTAAAAATGAGATTTTCTTAAGTCCTTTTTGGCCAACGCGTTCATACATGCCCGTACATTGTGCACCGGCTAACGCCGAAGTGCGCCGTGCGTACCGCGTCGTTGGTGCTCCTTCTGGGGTCTTCCTCGAAGAACGCGAATATCTGTTCCTCGATCTCCACGGCCAAGGGAGGTCTCCCTCCTCGGCCTTGTCTCGGCAACTGTCCGTCCTGGTGTTGAGTATTTGAGGTTAAATAAAACCGGCGTTTATCAGGCGGGGCAAACTTTCTTCAGCGTATACCCGCCGAGCTGCACTGTATTTTCCCCACCGAGAAAGTAACTACGAACCATTTCGTAATACTCGCGGTTTGTAAACATCGTGCGCGCGTAATTTTCGTCTGCAGGAAGTGCGGAAACGGCGTACGTGCACTCACCTAGGTCAATGCGCGCGGACTGAATGAATGACCGGCCAAATCGTGCGCCGGCCAGCCCGCCGCCCGCTCACTCACCCCACCTTGTAATGGGTGTCCATGAGTTACAAATTGGATGAATAATAAATTAATGAAAATGAAAAAAATATATATGGTAATTTTATTCGATAAATGTAATCTATTATCGATACCAATTATATGGTAAAATTTATTGTACCGGTGAAAAAATCAGGCTGTACAACTAAATATTCTGTGAATATTTCAAGCGTCTACCTGTTGCCGTTATCAATAGGTATTGAGCAAAAACGAGCAAATAAAATCACGTTGAAATTGAAATTGAATAATGTTTATTTATCACACCAGAATATGTACGTAATATAAGAACAATATACAAAATATGTTGTATCGGAGCCCCCTTGTTTTTATTTATTATTTTTTGGTATTTGTTATAGCGTTTGAACATAAATATATCATTCGTGAAAATTTCAATTTTTATGAGATACAGCCTTGTGACAGACGGACGGACGGACGGACAGCGGAGTCTCAGTAATAGGGTCCGTTTTACCCTTTGGGTACGGAACCCTAAAAACCAAATACACCTCTGCCTGTGAAAAAAAAACAGTAATTCAGTCCAATACTTAGGTATTCTGACTTCCGATGACGATAGGAAAAAAAAGAATGGAATAACCTACTTGATTGCACCAACAAACGTAAAATATAGAGAGAACAGAACGCTTATCGCGTGTTAACGGTAACTGACAATTATATTGTACTCCGTAGATGGCAGTCGTTACGCCAAGTCAGTTGGGGCGGCTTGAAAACTTCTGACAGTAAGACCAGCTGGCCGCTAGTCTTACAAGCCTCCACCAATCCGGACTTGGCCCCCGTGGTGGAGTATGGCCTACACCTTCCTCAGGGAAGAGACCCGTGCCCCTCGGTGGGGTCACAATGGGTTGATGATGATGATGATATTGTACCCTGACGTTTTTCCTTTTGAGGTATGGAGCCCTAAAACACGACAGGTGTTGACAGGAGATTTGTAAATGAATGAATGAATTTTGATGTAGCTGAAAAAGTGCCCGAAACTGCGTGCATGCAACGACTAATGAATGTCGATGAAGCGAAAATGATCTGTCAGGATCGTGGCAGGTGACAGTCCCTGGTCTCTGCCTACCCTTCTGGGATACAGGCGTGAGTTTATGTTTGCTTAGGGTACCTTCTGTACGTCACTGGCGTTCGGCCAGTGCCCACTGGGGGCTTTTACAAGTCAAATCCGCCTATTGATATGCGCCCGGCAATGGGTCACGGCGCAATGTATTCCAATGTAAATGCGGTTACACTCTGTACTAGTTAAGAGTTCTGTAGATTTAAAAAACACCGAACAGCGGTGTTAGTGCAGCGGTAGAAAGTCGGCCTCACATTAGGAAGGACGTCGGTTCGAATCCCGGCATGTACTAAGGTACATACATTGGTTCTGGCCCTACACTAGGATACTCTGTGTCGTGGGAACCATAAACAGCGACATCATAAACATCCAAGACTTGGGGTTTTTCATTAATTTGTCCCCAGCCGGTATTCGAACCCGGGACCTCTCGGATGATAGGCAGATGCGCTACACCGCTGCCAGCGATACTGCGATACTGCTCACGATAGAGGACATCGTGTTTGTGACGTGTATTTGTGAAATGTTAGTAGAACATTATAATAATAAAACCCTATAAAATTAAATAAAAATCAAAAGTCAAATTCATCAATGTAACTCATTGCGAGTACGTAGGTTGTCTTCGCCTCCTTAGTAGTTAATATTCAGCGGTCGGTTCAGTATTTTCTTAATTCAGTTTGAACTATTTCTATCAACTGTTTAAAGGTGGACGCTGGATTCATGGTTAAGCCAAGTCAGAGGCCTTAGGGCGGCTTGAAAACTTCTGACAGTAAGACCAGCCATTAGTCTTACAAGCCTCCACCAATCCGGACTAGGCCCCGTGGTGGAGTATGGCCTTATACCTTCCTCGGGGAAGAGACCCGTGCCCTTCGGTGGGGACATAATGGGTTGATGATGATGATGATATTATACCAACAACATATTATATCACGGAAACGAAATAAACAGACAATATAATATGTAACACAACAGACAGAAAAGAAACAAGTAAATAAAAAAAAACACCGCTCTTGATGTTTACATGTTTGTGATGTCGCTGTTTCTGGTTCCTACGACACAGGGTATCCTAATGTGGGGCCAGAAGCAATGTATGTGCCTGTATGTAAATATAAAGTTTCGTGTCACAGTGGTAGTGCGCATACTCCTTCGAAACGGCTTGACCGATTTGGATGAAATTTTATGTGTATATTCGGTAGGTCTAGAAAAGGTTGTTATTTATTTTTGATACCGCTAAATGATGAGGTTGGTCCACTAGAAATATTTAATTTGGCAAAACAACGTCTGCCGGTAAACAAAAACGGAATTGGGCATTTGACAAAATGTCAAATGAGTTACTTTTAGAACGGAATTTTGTATGAAAATTCTTGCTTGTGACGTCACTTTTCAGAACACTCTTTTTATGTTTCATCTATTTAAAAATGGTAATAACTAGTAAATTATTAAAAGAAATACATTTTCCGAAACATTTTGTAATTGTTTTAATCGAGCATCACAAATAATTTATTGTTGATAGTGTCAAATACCGTTTTGGTGAATTTAAATGATGAGAGAAATCGAAACACATGCGCTTGACTTGAAGGTTATATTGTAGTTTTGACAGTTGTCACATTGCAGACCATAGACAATATACGTTTGTAAAGCAGAAAGAAAAATAACAACTTAATGTTTCATTCATCTAAATAGCCGTGTCTGCTAGTGTAAATGTAAATTGAATTAAAAAGCTAATCTATTTGTTCTTTTATTTTCTTAGGCGTCGTGATATAGAGGAAGCGTGTATAGACTGTTCCAATCAACAGTTCCCTGTGGTGGACTGATATACACTTTGAAATTGTATAAAATTCTGACTCAGAACAACGGTCTGAAGCCCGAGGGTCCTGTAATTCGTATTTTGATTTGAAAAATTTTTATTGCATAAAAGGTCTGCACAAAGGCGATTACTTAAAAGTGATTTCCACCAGCTAACCATGGGTGATGTGGAAAGAGCAAAGGGTAGGGCTAGAGGAGTCTTAAGAAAATAAAAAAAGATAAATTACTTACTTACAGATTACCGTACTGTTATTTTTTAAACTAAAACTTTTGTAGTGCTTACACATTATACATTTTTGGGTCAGATTAACTTACGTTTATTTTTATTAACTGACCAGTAACGTAAGTTAATCTGGACCAAAAATTTACAGTGTACTGTTAGTTGGTATTTAATAAATAAGATAACTGAGTAATAGAACTTTCCTTCCTCGCAGATCGCTGCACTGAAAAAGCTGACCGATGATCTTCAAGCTGCGTTGCAATCGGAGGTAAGTTTTTTCTATAAATATCGGGTCCCGGCTGCGGACAAAAAAACCCAGTTCTCGGATGTTTACCTGCCCTAGCCCCTGGACATCATCATCAACCCTGTCCCCGCCGAGGGGCACGGGTCTCTTCCCTGAGGAAGGTATAGGCCATACTCCAACATGGGGGCCAAGTCCGGATTGGTGGAGGCTTGTAAGACAAGTGGCTGGTCTTACTGTCAGAAGTTTTTCAAGCCGCCCTAAGGCCTCTGACTTGGCTTAACGACTGCCATCTATCCACGGCAGCCGGCAACAACTGCTTAACGTGCCTTGCGAAGCACGGAACCCGTTGGAAAAATGCCACTAGAGTTACTGTTAGTCACAGACGGTGACCCATCCATGCACTGAACGCGCCCTATGTTGCTTAACCTTCGTGATGGTTTAAGATCACTCAGGCAGCCGGGGCTACGAGCGATTCGATATGGCAATAGTATTTAAGAGATATGTTTCTTGATGCATGCCTAGGAAAAAAATGTATCTAAGTTTAAAATATGTAAGTTGCATGCTACTGTATTAAATCCGAATTAAAAAATAAATAAATAACAAGATTAATTTGTCGATTGAAATCTCTAGGCAGTCGATACCTACGTGTGAAAAAAACAGCTTCTGACAATGAGGTGTCATCAATTCTCTTTAGAAAGGCCCTTTAGGTGCAAAAACTAAAGATCACACGGGTCCTCGTTAAAAATGCGCATGCTTACGGAAAAAACGCGCATATTTACCGAAAATACCGGAGGATGTAGTTTTTTGTCGAATTATAAATCGACTTCGTTAGGAAAGTCGTAGGGTGCCGTAAGTGTTTATTGATTTAAATCTGTGCATAATTCGTATCGATGTCCATTGAACTTCCTATTATGCTGTACTTTACAGTTTCCGGCACATAACTTGAGCAAAAACTCGCGTCGGTTTGCGTTGGACATGTTTGAGCGTTACATTGTCCAGAGCGATATACAGGGTGAATTTTTGAGGCGGGACAGTAAGGGCCGGTACCTTAACAGTTATAGTTATAAGAACTCGTTGTTAGGAGACTATCCATTATTTTGCTAAGATATTCTAAACTGCATTCACAGATTTTGGAAAAAATGTACAGTCAGCAAGAAAATTGTATTTTTTTACAAAAGCTTATCCTGTTTCTTATGAGGATTAGAAGTCTACTATGTAGATTATTCGTACGCTTAATGGAACATTGACCCATTAGTAGATAGGTAATTTTAGTTACGTACGGATATTTTAGGCGTCAACAAGTAGGATAAGTCCATCATAGCAAGTGCTCATATTGAACGTGAGATCATATTATCGTTTCTTTTGTTGAAAATTTTGCTCCGAAAAACGTCTGATATATAAAATTCTCGTGTCACAATGTTAGTGCGCATACTCGTCCGAAACGGCTTACACGATTTTGATGAAATTTTATTTATAAAATCTAGTGTTCACGAAAGTTTTAATTAAAAAATAGTACATGTAACAAAATACAAAAAAATACAAAATGATTTAATTCAGAAAAGATATTTCTGCATAGTGCAGAATGCCTTATTACAATAGGAGTAATTCATTCGTTCATTTAGTTTTTCTGTGGCCCCACACTTAGCAAGCTTGTATCGTGGGTACCAAAAATAGATTTACAGATTAATTATTTCCCAATGGTAAGGCAGACTTGTTAACATTTTTTATGACATTTAAAAAAGCTTAGAATAACGTTAAAAAAGTTTAAAATTTGCTACTCAATGTTACTCGCGATGCCATTTTCGGCCGAGTTACGTTAAACGTAACAGAAAGGCGTACAAATGCAACGGTTCAAAGATAAAAGTATTGATGAAAAGATAGTAAGCCGAGGGTGGTGATAACGCCACGTATAAAAACCAATCGGGCCCTGAAATCCGCCTTTGTTCCTCCGTTAATACTGTGAACATCTCCCACGGCAGTTGTATCGGTGTTAGATCGATGTTAGGTGAGTGTTTTGTCTTTGTTTTAGAACTTAACAACAGCAGTTTTCAAGAAAAACACGCACTGAAACATTTTTTGCGCCATATTTGTGCCTGACTTCTTCTCTTTATGACTTTCTTCCACCAGACGTTCCTCTCCCGACAAATTTTCGATAGGTGTTACCCCTGGTATTTAATCCCTTTATTAAAGTTTTATCTGATTGTATTAAGAGCAACAACATAAAATTATAATTTTAGAATATTATAAGTAGGTACTATTTATTTACAATTTTATTATAAGTTTCTCAACTATCGCGTTTTGTACAAGTAAATTGTAGGGGGAAAAAAAAAGTTGCCATCTCCACGACTAGACATTGGCAGAATCCTAGGGGTGCCATTAAAAAAGAATTGAATTGAATATTTGTGCCCATAATGCCGTGATTATGCCTTTGCAATTTGGAAAGTTAGGTGACTAATTGACTTGAAACTTATATGGGACCACCCTGTAGCTACCCCCTTTCTTGCAAACGAACAAACAAACATACATATGTACGTACATACGTACATTTGTACATACATACATACATACGCTCACGCTTCTACCTCAGAGGGGTAGGCAGAGACCAGGGACTGCTACTTGCCACGATCCTGACGGATAACTTTCGCTTCTAAAAGAAACATGATTAAAGATAATTAGTTCCACACTACACAATCATTTGTCCTCGACATATTTCCTATTATTGCATTGCAGTACAATGACAACTAGACGAACGATTTAGTTTCATTGTCGCTTCAAGTCTACGCATACTATAAAACCCATAATATAAAACCTTCTAGGCGTGAATGCTATGAAAAACACGTCACGTGATCCGACTGTGTATCTGTCATCGTACTACAATGCGCTAACAGAATCGAGTCCCCGGTCCCAAACTAGGATACCCTTTGCTATGGTAACCAAGCAAGGACATTACAAACATGGCTAAACGCCCAGACTGAGGTCATTTGTACAAATTTACTGCGGCTCCCAGTGGGAATTGAACTCACTACCTCTTTATTGGTAGCCAAGCACCTTAACGGCTCGACCAAGGAGGCAATAGTGCATACGGAAATAATACCCTCTACTCCCACTAGTTCAATTAACAGTTCATTTGATTGAACTAGTGAAACTTTCCAGTATTAGCAGTTCAATGATTTTTCAGGAAGTTTCATCGTCATCGTATCGATATAAAGATAATTATTCACCACATTTAAGGTCGAGCCGAATGCCCTTTCTTTAAGGGTACGTATACACGCGGCAAATTACGTATTGTATGGACACAATGCGGTGATATTGGTTCCTTCTAGGTTAGAGGTCAGAGATCGTGTGTGATGGTTAAAATGCACATATGTATGCATTCGATTTGAAGAAGCACATGATATCGTTAGCATGTCGGTGGAGTTTTTTTTATACCGATTACCTATCGGCTTACATTTGCATATTGTATTTTATTTTTAACATAAGAACTTACCGACAAGCGGCAAGGAAAAGGATGTGTTGTGTGTGTGGTCCACCACCACCTTGTGTGTATGTTTGTCTTGATGCGTTGACTGGTCATCAGATTTTGATGATGAGCAGTTAACGCACTAAGCCAAACATTCACACAATGATCTGTGGTCTTGAGCAGTGATCAATTGGTTATTATGGTCTTTCTATAAGACTTATTTTTTTCTGATATTATACCACGATAGTAAAGAGAGGTTTTTATCGAACTTTTCCCGAACTACGAATGTTTTTTCATGATTTAATTGCAAGTGTATAGTTTTTACATTTTCCCCCAAATTTCTGTGTATCTGTTTTTTACATTAACTTAGTAGTTTCATTTTCCTACAGCTTTCAGGGACTGTAGACTTGATTACTTTATATAATGCTTTATTGAATAAAAAGTCACGCTTTAACAGTTAAATATTACAAACACAAGAATTAAAACTATGAATACACCCAGAACCAAAAAAACTAATCAAAATAAATTAATTGACATGTCACATTATATTATAACTAATAATTACTTGATTACTTGGTTTTTATTTCAACTCGATAACTCCACGCGTTCCTGAGATAAAGAGTCTTGGATAGACAGACGGACGGACAGACCATTAAATAAATACGGATTTAATTTACAACCTTTTTAGTTACTAGACGGCGTTATTTATATCTGCTGCTGTTTAATTTTGATTCTCAACACTAGTTGCTGATATTCCAAAATTAATAAAAATCGTCGCAAGAAAAATTACCAAACTACCCTAATTCAACATTGTAGTCCGGTGTTATTTATTAGACTTATTAGGCTGTCTGACTGGTTAGTAATTAGTCCTCTCCGGTTGAGTATTTGCTATTTTTATTTCAGGTTTTCATTTCTATTGTTTCGAGTGAGCTGATTAATGAAAGAGGGGAAAATTCTAAGAATATTCTCATAAATTGAGATAGATCCCTTTGATCGATTTGATTTAAGATATATTTTTAAATCAATATTAATTTTTAAATATAGTAGAATACATCTAATATATAAACTTCTCGTGTCACAGTGTCAGTGCGCACTCCTCCGAAATGACTTGACCGATTTTTATGTAATTTTATATGTATATTCGCTTAGTTTGAGAATAGATTCGTGGTAGATGGACATTCATACCAAACTTGTATTAGATTTAAGGTGATTTAAGAAAAGATGGTCAGAGTGGAGTTTGACGCTGTATTTCTCTACTACACTCGGCCCCAAGGCAGTGAATAACATTATACATAAGTGTATACAATGTACATTGACATTCAACAAACAGAATGTCTTCTTCAGAATTCTTTACGTTGAAATAAATTTCTTATTTCTGATTTTCAATACGTTATCTTGCAAAACGACGTTTTCTGAGTCAGCTACGTGTCACAATATTTCTTATCGACCACCCCGAAATGGCTTCACCGACTTTTATGGCTCTGGGAATAGTGCGTAACCTCATTAATATGGCAACATAATGTTTAGCTACAGAAAAACAAATGTATGTACTGTATCCTCCGTCAATCCGGACTAGGCCTATACCTTCATCAGGGAAGAGACCCGTGCCCCTCGGTGGTGACATAATGGGTTGATGATGATGATGTACTGTATTTCAGGCAGTATGAATACCATTAGGGCCAACTACCGGCAGTTCTAAATATCGAAAAATAACTTTTTTGAGTCGTCGGTTTTTTTTACTTTAAATGCAATTTTTTTGTTAGTCTATGTTTTGTCCTTGATTGTAATTCGATGGCTGTAGTATTTTACATAGAGTTTTACAGTTTGGTCGTATCTTTCTTTCTGTTGTATGCTTAGCTCATTCGTACTGAGGAAACTTAAATTGGTAACTTTTAGTGATTAGCGAAGCTCACAAACATTTGCAGTGTTATTATGGGCCGGGTTTCTGAATTGAGAATTTCATTAAACCCTGGTTTCTAACACTAACAAGCTGTTAATCTACTGTTAACAGGTGTCAGTTGGCCAAAGTGCTACGAAAAAAACGTTTGAAAGCTGTTAACAGTAGATTAACAGACTGTTAGCGTACGAGAAACCGGGGGAAGTAAAGTAGACTCTAACGAAAGGCACATTGAAGAGCGTAAAAAATTAGTCGATCCGAGCTGACAGCATACAGGCGGAAAATTTGGATTATCGAGTATCTTCAATGTAAAAATGATTTTTCTTTAAAATGGCGCTGCGAAGTAAGCATGTGAAAGTCACCAATGTTGCGTTGGTGTCACGTCGTTGCGTGTCACAGGTGCCCATTGTGAACTTAAGGTTTAATAAATAAATAAAATAAAAAAACCCACGCCCGTTATCCCCGAGGGGGTAGGCAGAAGCTAGAACTGGGCCCACGTTTTGCCGAGTTTATTAGGTCCCAACGTGACAAGCGGCAAGCCTGTCGCCGTTAGCCGGGCACAATTTATCAGCGAATGGTGTTGCTGTGCAAACAAACAAATGTACGTAACTAAAAGTCATTGGTACATGCGGGATTCGAACCCAGACCCTAATGATCGAGAAGCAAGGGTCAACCCCACTACGCCACCACCACTCTTAAGGTTTAATTTGTTAAATCGCGGCTGGGGACAAAAAAAAAGAAACCCAGGTATGAATGTTTACATGTTTGTGACGTCGGTGTTTCTGGTTCTCACGACACATGGTATCCTAGTGTTGGGTCAGAAGCAATGTATGTGCTTGTACGTAAAAAATCTTAAATGTTGAAATCAAGAAGCAATTGTATGTAAAAAATACCAAATATTAAATGCTGAACAAAAATATGTGGTCGATACAATGAGAAAAACATTATGAGACTACATTTTAGCCGAGCGAAGCCGGGTTTTCGTCTAGTAGTTAAATATTTGACGAGACAGCACTACAATTAAGTAGTTACTTAGCGAAATTCTCAATGAGGGCTCTTCAGAGCGTCATTAAAAAAAATTAGTAATTACCGATAGATGGTGCTGACGTCATGACATCACTGTACCTTATCTGTGGTTCCTGTCCTATGTTTTTACAAAAATGCACAATGCATGGGCTAGTCATGAACGAAGACACAATTCACGTACGTATGTAATAAACAAAGTAAAAATACTTCGATAACTTTCAAGTTTCAACAGTTTCGAAACAAAGTATAGTTTAGATCACAGACTACAAGAGATGTTTGGACTATCACAGATTAATAACGATTAAAACCACCGACCTAAAAACATGATGACATTTTGGTCTTCTTGCAGCGCCATCTAGTTTTTTTTTTAAGAACTCAACTGACAGCTTTCATTGAAAAGCCCTCATTCAGTAACTGGCCCCATATCACTGGAAATCTTGACAGGCCGGAAAAAGTGGAATATTAGTCGCTCGGTCATTGAATATGCAAGCCTAATGGTTAATGTAGAGGGTCGTTTTTTTGTGATAGTCAGGATTCCGTACCTCCAAAGTCGAAATAGTCAACCCACAGTCCTCTTGGGCTTCGCCGCACTCGGATTGAAAATTCGGTATTTGACTCTATCAAAAATAAATTATTTGATATCCTCGATTAAAACAAATATTAGAAAATGTTTCGGAAAATGTATGTCTAATTTTTCTTTCTGCTTTACAAACGTATATTGTCTGTGGTCTGCCCTGTGACAACTGTCAAAACTACAATATAACCTTCAAGTCAAGCGCATGTGTTTCGATTTCTCTCATCATTTAAATTCACCAAAACGGTATTTGACACTATCAACAATAAATTATTTGGGACGCTCGATTAAAACAATTACAAAATGTTTCGGAAAATGTATTTCTTTTAATCATTTACTAGTTATTACAATTTTTAAATAGATGCAACATAAAAAGAGTACTCGGAAATGTGACGTCATAAGCAAGTATTTTCCTACAAAATTCCGTTATAAAAGTAACTCATTTGACATTTTGTCAAATACTCAATTGTACAATGCCCTGTGCGATACTCCAAAAAATTTACTAAAATTATCATTTCCTCTACCTGGGGAATCCCTAGGTAGAGGAAAAGATAATTTTAGTAAATCTCTAGCAGGGATTCCTCCCACAGTACTTTTGGTATTTTAAGTATTTACTTATTTATTTATTGGATTTTAGGAAAACCATCGACTAATATAGGAAAATGGAGGGTACATTGTACAATATAGTAGCAAAAAGTTGTAACGAGGTGATCGCCGCCTCGTTGCTTTTAAATAATTTTCGGCCTTTAACTATTCTAAATTTAATTAGTATTTGACTTTCGCCACAGTGTTCGGACGTATTTGGTTCAGATAACCCTGAGCTTCCGAACTGAGTGGACGTGAACGTATTTCTATTTTACTACGACAGACCTAATTTATTATTACGATTGCTCTATTCTCCGTACCTATATTATTTATCTACAAAATCATACAATTCTAAGGGCGATTGTGCACTACAAGGAATTTTACTGTCCGGCAGTCCGATTTTTTACGGTCCGATATGGCACGCCATATAATGTGTATACTAGTTTGTGCACTATACGTAATTTTGCCGTCCGACATTTTACTTTTCCCCATTCCGGAACGGTTTTTTCCGCAATAAAGCAAGCAACTGCGACGTTCCAAGAAACTCATCCTTCAGAGTAATTTCGCGTGCGTCGCGTGTAGTTTCATAGACAGAACTACCCTAAACTGAGGCGTATCATCCGAGTAAAGACGGACAAGTGCACAAGCCAATCATCCGTTTTTTTCATGCCACTTCGGACCGTAAAAAATCGGATGTTCGGACAGTAAAATTCCTTGTAGTGCACAATCGCCCTAAAGGCACATAATTATGTAAGTGTTCTACTTTTTTGTACTCCAAATTGTATTTTTATATTTATCTTTTAGACCGTAGTCAAGCTTCTCTATTTTTATTGTTCTCAGGTGCCTTTACTTTACCTTATAAACAATATAAAAACTTTGCTGCCCCTGGATACCCCTCTTTCACTTTACTACGGATCGCACCCTCGTATTTCCTAACTGCGACAAAGTCATTTAAAGGTTCACTTATAGCTACATTATAGTTGCATCGAAAATAGCAGGTTCGTGTGTTTACAACATCAAAAACAAATAATTATATTAACCTCGACTGCCGAATCTTAACATCAACAAAATATATAATAAGTAAATTAAAGCAACCAAGCCCATCACACAGTAGACAACTCGCTAAGTAATCATTATCATCATCATTCAGCAACAAGAAGTCCACTGCTGGACATAGGCCTCCTCCATGGATTTCCAAAAAGACTGGTTGGAAGCCACTTGCATCCAGCGTGTTTTAGTAATAGAGCTACGCAGATTTTTTATCGAGAGTCTGACATATCGTTTGCAACTGAAAATCAAAGTATCTTGATACTTTCTCAGGAAGGTCTTAAAACAGTCAGGTTACAGAGGTTACAACACTGCAACACTTGTTTAAACAAACAACCTTAACAAAATTAAGTGGATTTTACACCTAACTCACGAATGTTCGGAATCACATACCATAATTTAAGTTTAAATGTTTTTCTTTAATACAGCGTAACAGACAAAAGTTTTCAAGAATTTAAGTCTGCAAAATTTATGGCACGGGATACCGCCGTTTAGCCAAAGTATTTTTCGCCAAATTTTACTTTCCAATAAACTTATGGCATCAGTTTCATTTCCCAAATGAAACTTTAGCAAGTTTTCATTTCGCATTTTATTCATTTGGTCAAATTATCATTTCGCATAATTTTACTGCGTCAAGTTTTATTAAGACAAACGTTTATTATGCTAACGTTTTATTTTGGCAAGTGTTATTTTCAAATAATGGAACGGGGGGTCGGCGATGTAAAGAATACGTGACAACAGAAATATAGGTGCGACGACGCGCGTAGCGAAGCGGAGCGCGTCGGAGCGTTAGGTTCTCTATGTAAGATCGAAAACAGACTCGACTTTGATGCGTTCTTACCTTGCCTCTTGTTGCCTCTTTGGTAAAATGAATTTTGACCAAGTATTTATTTGGTAAACAATAACTTGCCATAATAACTTTTGCTAACTGTTTATTTGCTTTAAGTTGTTTTGAGAAATGTTTTTTTGCCAAGTGATAATTTGCGGAAAATAGTTTGGGAAGTAATACTTTGGGAAACGATTTTTGGCAATACATTAGTAAACCGTCACTATGTGGTCAATAATTAGTGGAGTTACAGTGTACATAGACCTTTATTTAATTAAATAAAGCCGTTTCCTTGATTCATTTGAACATGGACGCTATGGGCTGTAGAAAATTGCGGTCTTGGGAACAGGGCCCAGATTTTGCTAATGCATTGTCGCACAACGATAATTGCATGAACGCGTCGATTTTATTTCATTGCCGCTTCAAGTCAACGCACGCGTATCAATAATTCTAGGCGTCAATGGAATTAAAATACATGACACGTGATCCGGCCATGTGACTGCAATTGAACTGTAATCCACCAACAGAATACGAGCGGGATGGGTCGATTGAGTAACGCTTAACACGTGACAGGATTACCTCAAGTATTTTTTATGACTCGCGATGCTATACACATTTGTATAGTAAACTGTTATTATTGTTATTATTAAGATAAGATAAGAATATTCTTTTTGTACATTTAAGAAATTAACTCTAGAAAAATGCGAAGATTTTCATTCTTTTAATTTTAATGAAAATATTATCTATAAATCTTAGTAAGTAAATAAATAAAACAAAAAATGGGGAGCAGGATTTACAATTAATTAGTTAGTTACAATTTTGCCCACCTGAACAGATAACTTGGCGGCGCTGTACCGTAGCTTGTATACTTCTTTCATTGGTTTCGGACTTTATTTTCAAGTGATAAACTTCAATTTATGGTGGAAACTATTTCTACAGTCTTAGCTTAGCTTTTAGAATATACCTCGGCTGCTATCGGATAGAATCGATTATATTGCAATAAGGTAAGGTTTATTTTGTATTGTTATTTTTAACTTTACATAACTTTTCAAAATAGTGAAGAAAAGTTTTATGCAGAGCAGGAAGTAGTGTTACACTCGTGTGCTTTCGGCGAAAACCGAACCCTACTCTAGAGCCCGAGGTATATTCTAAAAGCTAACAGACTGTAGATAGATAGATAGATAGATGATAGAATATTGTTTATTGTACTCTTAGACTGTACCACCTAGTAAAGATAGAGTAGAGGTGTGTCTCTAGTGGGCAAAAGGACCGCAGAAGTACCCGAGATTTCTCTCCACACTTGCACACACGCTTTCTTACAACTATCTTACAACCAACCGAAGAGAGTGTGAATGCGCCGAATACCTACATCCTTATAGTACCGAGCGCGCTGTATTTTCACGAAGGCGCTAGGCGCGGTTTTCCTTCGGCAACGGTGCGTGTGTGTGCGTTAGAAAATAACCATATTTTTCCACCTGTCCTTGTGTGCGTAACAAGCCAGCGGGCAGCCGCAGGCGCCGATTCAGCTAGTCAGCGTTTACTCCGGGTCGTGTAAAGACGTTCCTTTGGTTAGAAAAAACCTTAGGACGCGCGTTCCATAGATATTTATTCACAAAACAGTGCCAGTTTAAATACAATTTTCGAACGCACCGCTGGATATTCGCGGCTTCCTTTGGTGAGTTACCTTTTTAATTTTTCTTTTTAGATTTTTTCCTTTTTTCTGTGAGCCGCGCCGCCGACGGCCAGTGTTTGTCTTTGATTAGCACCGGTAAGGCTGCCTTTACACAAAAAAAAAAGTAAAAATAAGTGTAAAATTCTTCAACATGGCGTCTTTGTAAAGTATTACTTATCTGAAGGTTTTACACAGCTTACAGTATTGAGTAAATAGCGTGAGTCATTTGCGGCGGTGTGTGCGAAAGAGATGACATCATTTTCAGATATTTTTCATGATTGTTCTTGCATGTTAATTACACGAGAGGTATGTAATTAATGTAATAGGTTTCGCGAAGTAGGTATGTGGTTCCAGCCATTCAGCATTTTAATAGGCATTATTATTTGAAGGCTTTAGAGGATCCTTGCTGTAATTTCATTGTACACACACGGAAAAAACATTAATAAAATAAAATATTTCCCCCTTCAAATATTTCTTTGATGTATGTACACAGATAGCCTTCAAATAAGCAATGTCGCTATATGAAGTCATTGGATTTTTTTCTGTTTTTATGTGATTGATTTTTACATGCGAGATTTCATTTAATGTATGTCTTAAGTGATTATGAATTATAATACTAAATTGCTAATTGTTGCTGTAAATTATCTGGAGAAGTTAGTTTAAAAAATATTACAATATTAATTTATATCATTATTATCATGCACGATACTGTCAACATCATACTATAGTTTGGTGACAAGATTTTCTAACCAAATAATTATATCTAGGTCAGACTTAACTGAAATACAAATGGAACAAATTATATAATATTATTATTATCCAATTTCACGCGCGCATAGATTACAATCTAAGATATGTTATGCCAGTTTTGCGATCTGATTGTGAAGATGACTTTAAAACTGATAAAAAAACTAATTATCTTGGTAACTGTTCAGGCTTGCGTAAAACAAAAGTATTCTATAGAATGACGCATTTCCGTAGATCTATAAAATAAGCCAAGTCCTTAAAAATCTAATTTTTGACGCGGACTGTAAAAGACATCTTTGTGAGGATGTTCGCCGAGCAATAGACAGCTACATACAATTATTTTTGTAGGTTTACAAGCGCAATGTGAGCGGAATGAGCGAATGTGGGTGGAAGGGCCGGTAAGGGACGCCCCAGGCTGACATACATCGACCAAATCGAACTATGTGTTAGCAAAGGGCAAGATAAAAGTACCCGAGACCCGTACATGCAACGACTAATGAATGTCGATGAAGTGATCTGTCAGGATCGTGGCATGTGGCAGTCCATGGTCTCAGTCTACCCCTCTGGGATACAGGCGTGAGCCTGTCTGCATAACGAACAACGAACCAGCCAAGTGCAAATCAGACTCGTGCACTGTGGGCTCCCCACCATATACATTATACATATTTTAGAATAAAACATTATTTCGTAAATATATGTATGCTTCGAATTGAGAACCGCCTTCTTTTTGGTGTCAGTTATTGAGACAGCCTGAAGTCTTCTGTACTGAAAAGTACCGTAATAATCGGAGGTGGCCTCAAAGATATCACTTTTAGTAAGTATGTACTCGTAAGTTAAGGGCTATGGGCTAAGGGCTGATTTCTGAATTGGCAATTTCGTGAATACTTAAGTAATGATCTGCCACGCTCTTTTCTGTGAAATTTGACGAGACAGCACTATAGTAAAGTAGTTACATGGCGGAATTCTCAATTCAGAAACCAGTTTCTTAGGACCAGTCCTAAGTGTGTAATTTCGTTTTTTTATGTATGTACAGTCACGAGCAATAATATATATATGTCATAGGCAATGTGTATAATGCAGGCATTCTATACATTTCCTAGGTATTGTATAGAATGCCGGGGTCGTCTAGGCAATGTGTGAAATGATATTGAATGTTCAAACTATTTTACACTTTACCTAGGAAATGTATGGAATACCTGGGGATTGTATAGAATGCCGGTTGACGTATAGGTAATGTGTAAAATAACTATGTTTGGAACTAACCATCGGTTACATAATTTAGGACAAATTGTCGTGCACTTGTTTCTAGATTGTTCTAAGTTAAGATTTTTATAAATGTGACAGTGTATACATATTATTGCTCGTGACTGTACCATACAAAACTCTATCGATCCATAAACATAAACATTTACATACAGGCCCATACATTGCTTCTGGCCCCGCACTAGGACACCCTGTGTCGTGGGAACCAGAAACAGCGACATTACAAACATGTAAACATTTAAGACCTGGGGTTTTGACCATCCATCATAGTGCTTTAGCTAATCATCTCAATTTTTTAATCAAACTTTGTTATGCCACCAACCAATTTTCCCTGTTCATATTTTGTGTTTTGATACCTCTGTGAGAAGGAAATAAATAAATAACTTTCCTAGGCTTTTTTTTAACAAATTTGTTTCAAAATCGCTCTTAATCCAACTGTGTAAAGGTCGACTTGCTGTCGACTGCGGAACGTTCTGGACCGTCTCTGGTCGCAGACCCTGGCATCAATGAAGATGCAATAATTTGCAATAAATCTATGCGTTTTAAAAACGCACGAGTACTTGAGAATACTTGAGATGTATTAAAATGTTGTTTGAGAGATTAAGCACTAACGTCGTAAACACAAAGTGAAGTTGGAAAATGCAATTATCATATTTCATAGAGTATACAGCATTCTGACAGTAAGACCAGCCACTGGTCTTGCAAGCCTCCACCAATCCGGACTTGGCCCCCGTGGTGGAGTATGGCCTATAACTTCCTCAGGGAAGAGACCCGTGCCCCTCGGTGGGGTTATAATGGGTTAATTATGATACAGCCTTTAATATAGCCATATAATCCGTTCCACAAGTCGAACTCCTAGGGAACAAAATACTCGAATCTCATTGGTAATGCGTGCGCCTAGAGATAAGGCAAATAATAATCGGAGACGGTCCGTTCTTAGGGCAGGGTAGTGGCTATCGAAGGAATCAGAATCAAAATTATTTACTAATGAACATAAGTACAAATATAAAAGGTCTGAAACAATATTATAGTTCATTCCATGTTCTACCCATTGTGGGCGTATGAATATTCATGCATGCGAAAAGAAAGCCAAGTAAATTATTATGATTATTAAAATTACTATTGCGATTACTTAGTACTAAATTGTTTTTCCACACAGAAAGTCGTTAATACTATAATAACATTTTACAACTTATAATAATATTAATTTACTTTTAAACTGTCTTAGCTCTAGGACCAGGTCTTTAATGCTACTCGTATTAGGAATTTTGTTAAATATCAATAGCGCCACAGAGAAAACACTTTCTCATAAGAGTAGTACTGAATTTTTGTAAACAAAGTCTATGTCTGTGTTGCATACGTATATCTCTAGAACGAAGGTCATGCGCATTGACCAATAGGCGCATATGGACGTTTTTTGGGAGCTCGTTTTGTGGAAAGGAGTAAAGTTAGCACTCGAGTCTGCAGGGTGAATCTACTCGAATGGTCGCAAATTCATTATTTTTTCAACTCGGACATCTCTTCATTCATCTCTTTCACCGTATTTCAGACATTCTTCAGTTACATTCGTAATCTTAACAGCAAACAGATCGCTGACGACAGGGTAACCTCCTTTCAGACGCTATTTCGTTCTTATTTTTTAAAAATTCTTATATGTATATAGTACTTCACATTTTAGTTGCAAAGTCGCCCGTAATGCAACGGAGTAGAGTGCATGGGCGGGTGTATAGGTTGATGTGCTGTCGACTGTACCCGAAACCGACGTGCGCGTATGCAACGATTAATGAATGTTGATGAAGCGAAAGTAATTTGTCAGGATCGTGGCAGGTGGCAGTCCCTGGTCTCTGCCTACCCCTCTGGGATACAGGCGTGTGCTTATGTATGTAGTTGTTTATTTACACGTTGTATAGAGCTGTCGTGTACACGGTGTATGTTAACATTTCCAATTAATTACACACTTCTGGCGTATTACTTGCTCGTGTCATCCTCGCGGTGTTCGGCGATCCCGTAGCTGATTTTAGAGTTCCTTCGGTAGAGGTTCTTGGGTTAATGTCAACATGCACATTAAAACTAAGTAAATAGAGGCTTCGCAAGGCACGTTAAGCAGTTGGTGCCGGCTGCCGTCGATAGATGACAGTCGTTAACCAAGTCTGAGGCCTTAGGGCGGCTTGTAAACTTCTGACAGTAAGACCAGCCACTAGTCTTACAAGCCTCCACCAATCCGGACTTGGCTTATAGAAGTATGGCATATAGGTACCTTCCTCAGGGAAGAAACCCGTGCCCCTCGGTGGGGACATAATGGGTTGATGATGAAGAATCACTAGTCGTGGCTACCCGGATTGGCAGTTTCAAGCCCTGTGGTATAGGTAGAGATCTGTAGATTTCTTTTACTTCAAATAGAATACTCATGTGACCCAAAATCCTTATCAAATCAAAGACATTGAAATTAAACAAAAAAATTACTCATAAGAGCTAAGTCTAAAAAATAACACCTACGTAGCACACACAATTTTTACTTGGATGTAAAACGAGGTTATTTGGTTTTTAAGTATTAGCAACACTCATTGACAGCCTTTGGCTTGATATTGATAAGTCAGCGTGACAGTTTTATTGCATTGAATCTCAGAATAAGAACTAATGAATTAAAAAACAGACTACTCATCTCACAGTAAGGCACATGCCTTCTTTCAGAGGTCATAATTCAATCGCTGAGGCATAAGAACACGCCAAACCTTAGCTAGAGTCATTGCTATAAAGACTTCTAACTTCCACCTTCAATCTATTCCTTCGACAACCATATCGACGGAACTGTAGAGAGTACAGATGTACCAGCATCTGTAGGTACTCTGTACTGTACCCACGTCCCCTTGACCGCCCACCTACCTGGCTCTCACGCCATCGTTCGCGCTTGGCCGCCATTTTTTCCCGACGACAAAGAGGTGTAGTTTTTTTTTTCTCCACAATCGACATGCGACGAACAATGGCAGCTCGCGTGCGTCCGCCAAGGTGACATCGGCATTACGTCGGCCAGTGTAATGGCACCCTAATTGCCATCCGATGGGAATGCGCCGAGATGAATAGGTCTGTCGCGGAGAGGCGTTTTGCTGTGCCTACTTCGTCTTAAAAAAAAATAACCAACAATCAGTCGCAGTGGCAGTCGTTAAGCCAAGTCAGAGGACTTAGGGCGGCTTGAAAACTTCTGACAGTAGGACCAGCCACTGGTCTTACAAGCCTCTACCAATCCGGAGTAGGCCCCCTTGGTGGAGTATGGCCTATACCTTCCTCAGAGAAGGGACTCGTGCCCTTCGGTGGGGACATAATGGGTTTATGATGAACCAAGAATCTGTCAACTGAGCATTGGGCTGGCGTACGTGTACGTGTTGGTACTGAGCGGGCGACACCAATCTAGATACCTCGGAATGAGTTATATTTTTGAATTTTATTCAAATTTTTCAATTTTCAATTCAATTTTTTTGGTCCTGCCTATTTAGTAGTTGATGGACGGCTGTTCTATTACGTATTTGATGCAGATACCTTGGCCGACCTGAGTGTCACAATGTTTTTCTTAACACTTTTCGAGCAGTATTGCTACTGTTTATAAGTAAAAGCTATTAGGACACGCGGGGAATATATCAGAGTATCTCGTGTGTGTGTACTATCTGTCTACTACGCTGAATTCCACAAGACGCCGCCCAAATAAAACACATGTTCAAACAGTTTGCGCAACTCTTTGTAATTGTAATATCAGAGTACACTGTCACATGGAAGCGATAGTAGCGCATCGGTTTTAACACTTGCCTCGCTTTCTAGAGGTGTCGACTTTGATACCGGCATGTTTTTCGAAGCTACTTTCGAAATGCCACTGGTCTAACGGTGATAGGCTTTGAAGTGTCTTCGTTATAAACAGCTATAATTGAAAAACATTTTACATCTCTCATATTCGGTAAGTAGGTCCTTATTACCCCCAAATGGGGCTTGTAGGTGACCAATTAGCGCTCTAGGGTAATAATGTACATAGCTAGAAAAGCCCTAGGGCGGTAAGTAATTAAAAAAGAAACTCTTCACTCTTTCAAAAAGTTCGCGCACATCTAACCATCATACTGGCAATAGACATCATGCATTCAACCCAATGCCAAAAGAGATCGCTTCGCTATTTAGCCTTGTCTTCGTATGAGTATAATAGTCATCAATTTTAAATATAGAACGGCGAAGCTCAATTTCGTTCTTGATAAAATTATAAAAAAAAAGATTAAAAAAGGCGGGAATAGAAAACTTTTACTTTAAATATTGTTTGTTTTTGGGATTTTTTTTTATAATTACGTGCTAATTTGGAAACATGAGTTCTGCAAGTGATGACGATATAAGCTGCACTCCCGATTCAATGAAAATGGAAGCTGAAGCAGCAATTAACAATATTTTGCCTGAAAGTTCTAAAGAGAGATATTTGAAAACTTACGACGAGTTCATGAAGTGGCGAAAAGAAAAACGAGTAATTTTTTTCTACTTACCTCACAATCGAGGTGTAAAGCAGAGTAGTTAGCTCGGGTGTAAGCATCAATTGCACCCTCGAACTATTGGCTGCAATTGATGCCTTACAGCCCTTGGCTACTAATCTACTATTAATGACTTTGTGCCACTATATTGCCCAGTCAGAGGCCTTAAGGCGGCTTGAACACTTCTTACAGTAAGACCAGCCGCTAGTCTTACAAGCCTGCACCAATCCGGACTTGGCGCCCGTGGTGGAGTGTGGCCTATACCTTCCCCAGGGAAGAGACCCGTGCCCCTCAGTGGGGACATAATGGGTTGATGATGATGATTGTACAATGTATCCTTCCATTTTATTATTTTAGTCAGGTTTTCCTAAAGTCTAATAAATAAAGTGTGCCATGCGTCCAACGCATTTATGGCTTGATTAAGCCCATATTTTCTCTCAGAAGTACTGTGTGATATAGGTATGTACATAGGCTAAAAGTGTAAAAGAATACAGCGCGATGTTTTTAAAACGATAAAAAATAGAGTCCTGGTGTTTACTGATCTAAACTATTATGAGGAAGATCTGCTACTTAATCTCTTCTACCATTCTTTGTTCTAAGACTGTTTCTTCAACTCAATGCCCTCATTTTTGTCACGCGTGACATTTTGTCACTCGCCACAGTAAAATATCGAAATTCTCAGACCCGCTCGCGGTGTCTTTGACTCCTGTTTTGCTGACGCCTCGCCGAGCGTCGGGTGTCTTTCTCATCGCTTTTGCTGACCATGCGCGATCCGAATCGGGAGTTTGTCGTGGCGAGCGTGTGATTCCTTCTCTGTGGCACATTAATTTTGGTCTAGGGCGTGGGACGAGGGTGTGGAAAAGACGCGATGCGTTTTGTAAAGTTCGCGCCCTTGTAACAACTTTTAGTTGTGGGCTTCGTTGTGGGCTCCTATACAGGGCGTCCCAAAATTATGGGACATGAAGAGAAAGTAAATTTGACTTGAAATTCGACTCAAACATTTTACGTTGTTCCTTTCTTTTACAATATTATGTTACTTAAGAAGATTTATTATTTTTTGGCCATTCTTTCGATTGGCATTCTAAAAGTAGGGGTGTTTTTTTTACATTTAAGTCTGTTCGATTCCCAGACAAGGCAAGTAATTTTTAGAAAATCTTCGAATACAGAATTACTAACTTATAAAAATAACAAAGTCTTTTTTCAGCAAAATACACTTACGATATTTAAGGTACTTTCCCTTCATGTCCCATAATTTTGGGATGCCCTGTATACGTCCGATTGCAGGGCACAGACTTTCTGTCAGAGAATATTATGGGCTTAAACATCACGCGTGCCCACCGCGGATTAGCGATTTCAAGTGCTGAGGTATTGGTAATACTCGTAGCTCAGAAATTCAGGTTTCCTCAGAATCCTTTCCTTCACGGTTAGCGATTAGTATTGCTACTATGACTCTACATCACATTACTATAAAACAAACGACGTGCCATTCATTCACGATGCGCTACCTAAAGTTTAAATGCTAAACCGTGCCACTATCTAGGCCCTAAAGCGCCAAGCGTGACGGCTGGCTGATAACTGCATATCGGTGGCCCGCGAAAAAAAAACTGAATTCAATATGGCCGCCTTGCAAATGGCTGACTAAGCCTAGAAATAAAGTACCAGAATGTCAAATCGACGCGAGATAGTGAAGTCATGGCACACGTTCGAGGCGCACATGCTTCGATCAGATAGGGGTTGTTAAAAAGGGCGAGATAAAAAAAACCCGGCCAAGTGCGAGTTGGACTCGGATACCAAGGGTTCCATACCATTATCTATATAACATTAGATGATATTTTATATTAATAGTTACTAGCTGCCCCGGCAAACGTTTTACCAAATTGGTTATCCTTATCACTTAGGGGTATGAAAAATAGATAACAACCTATTCTCAGACCTACTAAATACATGCATAAAATTTCATCAAATCGGTTCATCGGCAAATCATCAAAGCCGTTTCGGAGGAGTATGCCCACTAACATTGAGACACGAGAATTTTTTATATTAGAAGATTAGAAGCCAGACAGAGCGTCTGCGCATTCAATGACTAATGAAAGTAGATGAAGCCAAGGAGGTTTTAAGGAGGAGGAGGCAAACCTTGGTCCCTGGCTACCCCTCAGAGAAACAGTTTTGAGTATATCGGGTGTCCCAAAACTCAACGTCAAGCCGGAGTCGGGTGAAAAGGCAAGTCATATTGGTTATCAGAAAAAAAATTGCATGAAAAAAATATAGGCATTTAAAAAAAAAATTGAAAAATCCTGTTGCCACAAATCTTAACGTTTTCCAGTTTTTGTTTTTGTTTTTTAACTCTAAATAATGCTTCTTTAAACTGTTAACAAAATTTCAATACCAGCTGCTCCAGCTTGGAAGATAAGGAGACTTTAAAAAAAATACTTAAAAAATTGCCTATTTTTATTTTAAATTTAGTTTTCATTATGTTTGTGAAATTTCTTGATTAAATAATAAAAAAAAATTGTTTGTACCTACTTTAAATAAAAAAAATCGATTTTTTTTTATATTTTTCGGATAACCCGTATGACTTGCCTTTTCCCCCGGTACCAGCTTGACGTTGAGTTTTGGGACACCCTGTATAATATAATGTCTTGTCTTTTGCGGTCGTTCTGTGCGTACATTAAAAATATAATTACGTAGGTTTACTCAATGGCGCAAAAAGCTGTTTTTTATGGCAGAGCGTTGCGTTTGTCGCCGTTTGTCGTGCGTACTGATAACGCTTGATGGTTGAGTGAGTATGTAGATTGGTGTAGTAGGTACAGCACTAAGGTTATGTTAGGTGCCTGAGTAGGTACCCGATAGTCGTTTCTGTGAGCTCAGAATGAATTGAAGTGATAAGAACGACCCTTACTACATATCGGCAAGCGCGGTGTAGGACGACCAGCCACAAGATGGACAGAAGATCTCATCCAAGTGGCAGGAAGACGCTGGATGCAAGCCGCTTCCAACCGGTCTGTTTGGAAATTCATTGAGGAGCAGTGGACTTCTTGTGGCTGAAAGATGATGATGATGATGATGATGAGCGAGCCTTGAATCGTAAGTTAATAAAAACTCACTCCATATCCAACCGAACATGCATACATAATCTCACGCCTGTATCCCGGAGGGTAGGCAGTGACCAGCGACTGTCACTTGCCACGATCCTGACAGATCCCTTTCGCTTCATCGACATTCATTAGTCGTTGCATGTACGCATGCTGGTTTCAGGTACTTTTTATATTTAGAAGCAAGCCCTAAGGTTGGTAAATACCACCGACTTTGAGGTTTTTCTTACGGTGTTTTCCTACACCGTTAGTGAGTGCTAAGTCACATAACTTCACAGATGTACCCAACTAAGGGAGCTCACAGGCGAGCGACAGTATATCGGCGACTGCTTGCGACTTAAGTCGGGGGCAGTCGCGGATAACCGCCGATGATAGATTATCAAATTAGACGACCGTCGCCGATGCATGGCGGCTTTCGAAGACGGGCAGTCACTACCGTAAGTGAGAATGGCAACATGGCATGGCAGCAAAAAGGCGCGAGTCGAAGACTGTCGCCTACCGATGTCGCAAGCAGTCGCCGACGTAATGTCGCTCGTCTGTAAGCTCCCTAAGAAAACAGTCATTGGGACATGCCGGGGTTTGAGACCACGTCCTACGGCATCAGAAACCGACGTTCTACCACTGCTTTAGGATAAACATAAACATTTACATACAGGCACATACATTGCTTCTGACCCCACACTAGGATACCCTGTGTCGTGGGAACCAGGAACAGCGACATCACAAACATGTAAACATCCAAGATCTGGCGTTTTTTCTTGTCCTCAGCAGAGGTTCGACACCGGACCTCTCTCATGGTAGGCACATACGCTAACCGCTGCGCAACAGAGGTCGTCCCAGCTTTGTATCCATGTGTTCGTCCATCAGCGACATATTATCGCCTCACCTAACCTAACCCACCTACGGCCTTATCGGCCCCATATACCCTAACGGAGCAGATAAGCCGCGATAACGCTTACACAGCCTAACAGTCCCTTCCCGCGCATTTTAATGTCGCCGCCGCTTTATCTGTGGCCCGAGCGATGCTCTATTTACTCTGTTAATTGCTCCGAGGTGACACTCGCCTAGGGTTTTAAAAAAAATCGCGAGGGAACCCTTTATGTTATGTTTTCTCTAATATACTTACACTCAAAATTATTGACAAGACTTTTATTTCTTTGCACCACACCATTACATCGATCCGCCATTTTTAAAAGAGAGTTTCACCAAGGTGGCGCCTCCTAACAACCAAAAACTAAAACTATTTCTTCTCACTTGCATTCTGAACATTATACTGAATTGAAGTTGAGGCGCTGGAACCAGTCTGTTTCGGGAATAAAAATCTAGGCATCGTCTGAGTTGATACTCAACCTACCTAGACTCGCTACATTCGGCCGGCCGCAAGGCAGCGCCTAACATTTTATGTACATTTACATACAAACGAATATAAATTCTTTACGTTGAAACAAATTTCTGATTTCTGATCACCTCTTGGGCCTTATAAGCCCTTTGGCCTAAGATCAGTCTTTGGGCCCTATAGAATACAAGTGAGATTTTAATCACTTTCCGAACCATAGGGTTACGTAGGTAAGCAAAGTTAAGCCTTTTTTTTAACTCGTATGACTTTTGCCATTTCCTACACTACTTCTTCAAATTTTCTTTCGAGTATAATGAGCAGGTCCGTGTTAACGTTCATTTCTCATTTTTCATCAATATTTTTGCAAATATATCAAGAATTAACAAAAAAATTAAGGTTATTTACCGTTGCTAAGTGGAATCTCCAATGCCCAAAAATGGACTCTAACTTACTCATGAGTGTGACCAAAATCCTGTGTCGGAAACAGGCAATGACGACGATCGAAGTAAATAACACTATCTTTTCAAAGACTGTACATAGATGCATTACGTAGTACGTCGATTCCAAAAAACATGACGTCATCCTTTACTAGTGAATTTTCGTTATACTTGTTATTAAGGACTATCCACATTAGAACGGGCTGGTAATGCGCGGGCGCAACGGTACAACGTGAAATACACCTCAAATACTTTTTAGGTTAGAAACTACAGTAAGTACTAGCTCAAAAAAAGCTTTGAGTTCATCAGTATTTAAAGGTTATTTTCGATTGAAATTATAACGCGGGAAATTATTAATCGATCGTTATTAACGCGGTTAGAATTTTATCCAGCCCTACGTTCATTACGAAGAAAGAAGGAAAGAAGAAATTGTTTTTTATATCTAAGTAAGGCCGACGTCGTCCAAAACTCTCTAATTAGGATACGATGGTGCTACTACAGTATTCCGTTTAGAGGCTGCTTAAATAATTACCTATATGAGGAATTTTCCCGTTATATTGGCACTTTTAAATGTACAATTGACCTTACTTGCGCGGGTTCAAAAAACACCCGGACAATGAATTCTGACCCGTATTATATGGTAATAGGGCCGGGTGAGCGACATGGCATATTACACTTTCAAAGTAGCCACCTTTTTTATAAATCGTGGCGTTTTTCAACGATTCGTTGACCAATATTTTTCGCGTTACATTATGACGGTGAGATTTTGTAATTTCTTTGTTTGGGCATCCAATTTTTATTCCAACGAGCCTGCTTTGGTATTGTAATTCTCTTGCCCTGTAACATATGGGCATTTCTAAAGCACCATTTGGTTATTTTTTTAAAAAGTCCGTAGGAGACAGATTGAAGTGAATAAATAAATAAATAATTTCCACGCAAAATCACTTACCCTGGTTCCAAACTAGGATACTCTGTGCTATGGTAACCAGCGAGAATGTCAAAGAGTGAGGGCATTTGAACAAATCAAGTAATCTGGCTTCCAGCGGGAATTGAACCCCCACATTTGTCTCGATAGTTTGGTTTTGTAGACTAGCAGGTAGATATAGCGTATAACATAACATTTGTATAACATTTACATACAGGCACATACATTGCTTCTGGCCCCACACTAGGATACCCTGTGTCGTGGAAACCAGAAACAGCGACGTCACAAACATGTAAACATCCAAGACCTGGAGCTTTTTTTTCTCCTCAGCCAGGGATCGAACCCGGGACCTCTCGCATGGTAAGCAGATGCGCTAACCGTTACGCCACAGAGGTCGTATGTTGATATGTTTCTGTTTCAATAATGCTAGTCCACACAGCACGCCATCACCACCTTGGGTTGTTCCCAAATGTGTCGTTATTTTGTCACTGCATCGTTTTCGGTCAATCAATCGACCGAGTCACTGTTGCTTCGGTCCACAAGTTGACTGGTTTATCAGACAATGTGGAGCCACAACAGCTGTACAGATTCCAAGGCGTCGCGCTCCCCACCGGCGTCCTGCTGAGCCATTTCGCGTACGGGATCCTGGAGAACCGCACCAAGAAACTGAACCAAATAAAGTCCCCGTTCAAGCGGCATCAGACTGATGATTCGACAGAGGAGCCACGGAGTGTAGCCGGTAAAGTGTAACATGTTTGATCTGACTGGGCCGCGTGTCATAACATTACAATTCATAGTTTATTAAATACAGGCACATACATTGCTTCTGGCCCCACACTAGGATACCCTGAGCCGTGGGAACCAGAAACAGCGACATATATCACAAACATGTAAACATGCAAGAACTGGGTTTTTTTGTCCCCAGCGGGGATTCGAACCCGGAAACTCTCGCATGGAAGGTAGATGCGCTAACCACTGCGCCACAGAGGTCGCTAAATATGGAAATTATAATAATCTATCTATTTATCTATTCGTCGATAGATGGCAGTCGTTAAGCCAAGTCAGAGGCCTTAGGGCGGCTTGAAGACTTCTGACAGTAAGACCAGCCACTAGTCTTACAAACCTCCACCAATCCGGACTTGGCCCCCGTGTTGGAGTATGGCGTAAACCTTCCTCAGGGAAGAGACCCGTGCCCCTTGGTGGGGACATAATGGGTTGATGATGATGAATCGATCAAGCCGCATTCGGTCACTACTGGATCCTTCTGCAAGCCGCCTCATCACCAATCCTTAAACAGCTTTAATCAGTCCTCCTGTCCTGTTTTGTTTTAAAATGTAGTCTTCGTGCTACGGAGCGTCTGTCAATTCGTGATCTAATTCCGGGATTCTTTTTATCCCAAGATTACGCCAAATTGGTATGATTTCCAAGAGAGCGCCTTGTACAAAGATACTCTATATGCCAGAAGTGTCGTAGAGCATACTTATTGATTTTAGATACAAAGTTGCTCCCACAAGCAGTGCTAGTAGTGCATACGAGACCATAGTGCTATCATTACTAGTTATCGTAGCATAATTCATCAATATTACTAGCATTGTACGGACATTGTCAAAAATGTTCTAAACAAAAATCACATAAGCTCACGCCTGTATCCCAGATGCCACTTGCCTTGAAAGTTATCACTTACTCTTCATCGATATTCATTAGTCGTTGCATGCAAGCACACCGGTTTTTGGGTACTTTTTGTATTGCTCTTTGCTAATACAGCCCCTATTTAGTCGAAGTATATTCGCCTGGGGCGACCCTTACCGGTTCTTCCACTCTCATTAGCTGGATATATTTGTTTAGTCTGTATTTTTATGTCCAAACCAACGCTACATTCCTTTCACAATTCTAGTCACTACATCCTCTTTCAGGCCACAACGTTCTCTAATCAAACTATTGCGTATGCTGTTATTCAAACTCACACCACCCAAACAAAAACTAATGTACATATAAATATGTACCTAAATACAACTTTACTTACGCACGAAAAAGTTGCCAGGTAATAAAATTTATCAGGATTAATTTAAAACATCCAAATTGCGGATCAGAGACGAATACACCGTATTGTTGACTCAGTTGTCCCTATATTGTCACAGCATACAGTCCGTCTTATCTCTTGCATTTACCAACCTTTATTGCACTGGCTATAGAGGTCAATTTCCTTTACCAATGTCTCTTTGCGTGGCTGTTTAGGTGTTTGCCCGTATTAATCCTTGTTTCCTTTTGAGGTCAAATTCCTTTGCCTCGTGTTAAGCTGCATCGTGAAGAAATCGGTTATAAAACTCAGGCTTCTCTCTCTGAGAGAAGGTAACTCTGTTTTACAATATATTTTTTTTTATTTTTTTTTTTGAGAGTGGAGCTCAGTGTTTTACTATTGTAGCAGCCTCTGGCATAGAACCGTCATAAAAGAGCGTTCATTCTGGTGTAGGTTCATGGCCTGAGTCTGTCATAGGCTGTGGTAGCGGAGCGGTAGAACGCCGGCTTCTCAATAGGGAGTTCGTGATTGAAATCCCTGCATGTACTTTATTTTCTAAGTTACGTACATTTGTGAAGTTACAGTAGCAATACCACTTGCTAACCGTGAAGAAAAACATCTTAAGAAAACCCTAGTGTCTGAGGTATTTACGTACCTTAGCGCTTGATACGTACTATGGCCCAACTTTGACGCTAAATGCGGAAATATCAGGCTACTACTACAAGGTCTCAGTCTGGGTGTTTTTAGATGTTTGTAATGTCCTTGCCTGGTTACCATAGCACAGGGTATCCTAGTTTGGGACCAGGTCAAGTGATTGTGTTGTGTGGAAGTTATTATTGTTATTCTATTCACACTGCTTAGCTCTTAAGCATGGTTAATGATTTTAAGCATTGTGTATCATACAGCGCCACTGAAATTGGTCATGCTACATTTTTGAACATCGGAAATCTAAAACCCGTTTCGAGAATTATACTTTCAGTACAAGTTCTATTTATCAGATGTGTAAATGAGTCTATATTTTTTAAGGTATTCAATAAAAAGCCTCGACCTTAAATGACTTCTATGACGCCAGCAATTACAGTATGAGTACATAAATTAACCATTTGCCTACTAACAAAAAAATGACCAAACCAAGTGACGTTAATGACATTTGCATTTTTTGTATGTAGGCGTATCTCTTTAATCGTGCTATGATGACGTCACAAACCCCGAAATTTTAGAAAAAACATTTAAAATAGCCATAATGAATAAAACTCAAAAGTAACGAAATTAGTTTCTTAAAATAGTCAATATGTTTCATGTCCAATTTAGAATACCATTAGGAAAAACATGAAATTTTGAAAAATAGTTGAACAAAAGTTCGAATTAATGAGTTTGGGGCATTGCGCGTCTTTGAGGCACCTGTATACTTCTTTTATGTCGCCGTCTCTACCACTTGCTTAAGGTTTGCTCCACTTCTCTTATCTATCATAAGTATGTGTGTTTGAGGCTTTGTCTTTGAACATGTACTGAGACCTTTTTGGGGGTTTCCTCACAACTGGATTTGGAGGGAAAGCCGTGACTTTTGGCAGGAAATGAAAAAAAAACTAAAACAAAGTGGCTATGCATGAGTTTCGCCCAAAGGCAGGTAAATAATAAAAGTTATCGGATATTTTAACTTATTTTACATCTCTCATAAAATAAATAAAATAAAATAAAATAAAATTTATTTGCAGGCAAACATGGTACAATAAGTTCTTAAATGTTTACAATTCGATCGTTCATACATGTCTGCGCCAGTCTCTGGCATACAAAAGTCGGTAGATGGCCTATTTATATTAAATCAGATCAACAGTTATAATTAATGTCAATTTTAATAAATCAATATAATCAAATAAAAAGTTTAAAGCAATGAATGTCATGTCAAAAAATAAAAAATATAGTAATAAAAGGTATATAACATAAAAATAAAATTTCAAAATATCATTATGTCATTAATATAAGAAAAAAATAAATAAAAAATAGTACTATGTATATGTACTCGCCTACATATTTTTTGCGTCACTTAAATTAAATTAAAAATGTCAATGTCAAACATATATACAATAGATTACAATTTTCAATTTATAAATTCATCAATTTTATATATACAATTGTCCAATAAAATTTGAAGTAGGTCCTTATTACCCCCAAATGGGGCTTGTAGGTGACCAATTAGCGCTCTAGGGTAATAATGTAGCTAGAAAAGCCCTAGGGCGGTAAGTAATTTAAAAAAAAACTCTTCACTCTTTCAAAAAGTTCGCGTACATCTAACCATCATACTGGCAATAGACATCATGCATTCAGCCCAATGACAAAAAAGGTCGTTTCGCTATTCAGCCTTGTCTTCGTATGAGTAATAGTCGTTAATTTTAAATATCTTTCTATTCTTGAAAAAAAAAAAGATGAAAAACGGCGGGAATAGAAAACTTTTACTTTAAATATAGTTTGTTTTTGGGATTTTTTTTATAATTACGTACTAATTAGGAAAAAACCATGTTCTGGAAGTGATGAAAATACACTCAGAGGCACAATTAACCGCCCACTTTAATTTTCCAACGTAACTTGAAATATTCATCAAATATTGATTCGCACTCGCCATGACCTCTCACGTAGTACCTTGATGCCGGGGGTATACCCTATCAAACACGTTTGGGACAATCTTAAAATGCGAGTGGAAATCATTCCCTAATTAATATTTTAAGTTACGTCGGAAAATTAAAGTGGGCGGTTAATTGTGCCTCTGAGTATATAAGCTGCACTCCCGATTCAATGAAAATGGAAGCTGAAGCAGCAATTAACAATATTTTGCCAGAAAGTTCTAAAGAGAGATATTTGAAAACTTACGACGAGTTCATGAAGTGGTGAAAAGAAAAACGAGTAATTTTTTTCTACTTACCTCACAATCGAGATGTAAAGCAGAGTAGTTAGCTCGGGTGTAAGCATCAATTGCACCCTCGAACTATAGGCGCCCTCGCTGCGATCGTGCGCCTAAATATCTTGGGCTGCAATTGATGCCTTACAGCCCTTGGCTACTAATCTAATATTACCAAACTGTGACTTGATGGGCATCACGATGTAATGAGAGTTGGTAACAAAATACTTCTATTTCATTAATAATTGTAACTGTATGGTTTAGTAAATCACAGTTTCTGTGGTACGTTTTATTTTTTTATTTTATCTTTATTGACCTACACAACTATGTTGTTTTCGTACTACTGTTTGTTTCTTACTGTTTGCAACATACTGTTTTTAACAGAAATTATTTTAGTTTTATTTTCGTTCTTGCCTATTTACCTACTGCTATACAAGAAAAGGAACTAGAACGATAAAAAAATCTTAGCAAAATGTTAATCTTCTTTGCCTAGATAATTATAAATTATTGACCAAAGAATTTGACAAATAAACTTTACAATATCACAAATCGCGGTATATTTCTTAATTTTTTTTTCATTGGTCTTTGTACCGGCCAGTGGCCAACTGAGCCAACATTAAAATTATTTTACATCTCTCATATTCGGTAAGTAGGTCCTTATTACCCCCAAATGGGGCTTGTAGGTGACCAATTAGCGCTCTAGGGTAATAATGTTGCTAGAAAAGCCCTAGGGCGGTAAGTAATTTAAAAAAAACTCTTCACTCTTTCAAAAAGTTCGCGTACACCTAACCATCATACTGGCAATAGACATCGTGCATTCAGCCCAATGACAAAAGAGATCGCTTCGCTATTCAGGCTTGTCTTCGTATGAGTATAATAGTCATCAATTTTAAATATAGAACGGCGAAGCTCAATTTCGTTCTTGAAAAAAATTATTTAAAAAAAAAAACGAAAAAAGGCGGGAATAGAAAACTTTTTCTTTAAATATTGTTTTTTGGGATTTTTTTTATAATTACGTGCTAATTAGGAAAAAAACATGAGTTCTGCAAATGATGAAGATATAACCTGCACTCCCGATTCGATGAAAATGGAAGCTGAAGCAGCAATTAACAATATTTTGCCTGAAAGTTCTAAAGAGAGACATTTGAAAACTTACGAGTTCATGAAGTGGCGAAAAGAAAAACGAGATTTTTCTACTTACCTCACAATCGAGATGTAAAGCAGAGTAGTTAGCTCGGGTGTAAGCATCAATTGCACCCTCGAACTCGGTATATAAATATCTCGGGCTGCAATAGGGTAGTTTCCAGGGTCAAAATAATTTAATTCTATTTAGTCCGTATTTTAGATTATAAAAAAATATTGGATACGTATTTGTAGCACTGAGTGACGCCGCATTTTGTAGCACTGAGTGTCGTCACACGTAACTTCAATGGGCTATATCTTTATTATTTTTTGTTTAATCGAAAAAAGAAAAAATACGTATCCAATATTTTTTTATAATCTAAAAGACGGACTAATTACATTTTTTTAGGAAACTAGCCTATTGATGCTTTACAGCCCTTGGCTACTAATCTACTATTAATTTTAGTCAGGAAAACGTACTGGCCGTTAACGCCGTTTTGAAAGGTGAAAGAACACCAAATAGAAAAAGTTGGACAGGTGTTTAGGCGCCAAACCCGCATTCTCTTTTTAAAAACCAAACATTTGCCTCTGGATTCTAGGCACGTCCAGCCAGTTACGGAACCAACTCTTATTGAGACCTACAACTGTACCGCGAAGCTTGAAGCTAAGAATCATGTTAAACTGGTCAAATGAATGATATGACCAGATTACTTAGGTCCTCACTACGATTACTTTGTACAGTAGATTTCGTGTCATGATATAATGGTGAGTTAATATGTACGCGGTTAGAATGGAAGCACAAGTTTCTTTGTCCCATAGATAAATGAGGCGATACAGGCGTAGTTCAAAGATGCGGGAACGGTAAACGATAGCGGTTAAAAATTATGAGTTCGCGTTTTTGTAACCAAATTCTCAAAGTCGGATAAATGTATGACCAAAGCCTTGGATTAACGATTAAGTTTAACCTACCAACACAACACAATTGGCCATGGTACTTGTTTTTTGTACACGTTTTTTATAAATTATTTTGAAATTTTCATTGGTTTTGAACTCTATAAAGTTCAAATTACGGTGGCAATATATGGTACACAGCCTTATAAAGAGTTAAAAAAAACAGCCGTCAATGTTTCAAAAACTTCTAAAAATAGTACAAATTCCACATATTTGTAAAGTCAACCTCTGTCCTGAGGTCAAATTACGAACTTACTATCGAATACACTAACAAAAGCCTCCGTACGAATTTCGCTCTAGAGCCGCAGGTAATAAGGGTTATTGTAGATGAGCCTCCCAAGACTGTACTGTTGTAAAATCTGTGTTTTTTGTGTGGTTACGAATGCGTAACTCTACACTGTGCCATTATTGTTTCTACAAAACTGCTGTTCTGTTGCTATTCCCAAGTGACTTTTGGCTGGTAGTGTCTGTTATAGACATGGGCTTTTTTAAACTATACTTGCTGACTCGGCATACGTTGTTTTGCCTTATTAATTATCCTACGACCGATATGCTATTTCCACCAATCCGTACTAGGCCCCCGTGGTGGAGTTTGGCCTATACCTTCCTCAGGGAAGAGACCCGTGCCCCTCGGTGGGGACATAATGGGTTGATGATGATGACGATAGGCTATTTCACAATGTGAAAAAAACCCAGTATTATTTATACGTATTCGTATTGCTTCTTAAAACCGCTTTAAGGCATATTAACTAAAAAAATCAATGATTATCTAATTATTATTTAAACTCGGTAAAACGTGGGCCTATCTCTAGTTTTTGGTGCCTCTGCCTATCCCCTCGGGGATAACGGGCGTGAGTTTTTTTTTAAATTATTGTTTGTAAAAAAACACAAGATAAAATTTGATGAATTATGTATCTGCAGCCATTGGAACGAAAACGGCCTGGATTGCCCGATTATATGATGACGTCACATGTCAGTAAAAATGGCATCTGTCATTCGTTCTTACGTTCATTGGTTCTTAGAGACATTGAGACTATCTTCATCTTGCAGAAGAGAGCGATCCGATTTATTTACAAGCTAGGTAGTAGGAACTCGCTAAGAGATTTTTTCAAAGAAACTAACATCTTAACAGTTGCAAGCCAATACATATATGAAAATATTATGTACGTTAGGAAAAATATTAAACACTTCGAAACATCGAAACAACGTAGCCATCATAACGTTAATACTAGGAATAAACATAAATTGTCATTTCCACGATTTAGACTTGCAAAAGTTAATACTTCCTTTATGGGGCACTGTATAAGGTTCTACAACAAGATACCCTAAGATATATTAGAGTTACCTCCAACGCGATTTAAGAATTGTGTTAAGCACACTCTTTGCAAAAAAAGCTTATTATAAAATCAACGATTATTTAGAAGACAAGGACGTTTGGCATTAAATAGTAGTTTAATATTACATTTAATCAGACGTTAAATGTGTCTAGTGTTCCACACATCCAAGAGTTTTTTTTTTGTTTGTAATTTAAGCTAAAACTATTTTGAAAAGAATAAATGTGGAGTTTCTTTGTTAGTTTCTTCTCCATGTAATTTGTTAATTGTGAAACTAACAACATTGACAACATTGACGTTCATAAAGGAAATGTTCTATTTGGATTATGAATAAAAATATTTGAATTGAATTTGAATTGAATTGGTTGGTTTATAGGCAAGTGACGTAATCATTTCTGTGCGACGCCACATTGCCCAAGATAGCGTTTTGGCGGCTTATTTCAAAAGTAAATTTTCGTTTGCCTTTTTTTAAAAGAAATACACAAAAAAAAATTAAAACTTTCTGAGGACTCCATGATCACTAACAAAAAATATGAGATGGTTTTCAAAAATCGGTCAAATAGCCTATACTTGGTTATTCAAACGCGTTTCCGTGTCATATTCAATTTCCGTTCGAGAGATTGCAGTGTTAGTCGGGAATCGCCGACGAGATAGTAGATAAAGAAGGGCATTCGAGATCGCATAGAAAGATCCGAAACTGACACCAATGTGAACTTTGCAGATCATATTTCAGCACGAATAACAGAACATAGTTGACAGAACGTCGACCTTTCTGTGTGTGCACTCCACTGTTGTTGATCTGACACATAAATGCATAAACTCAAGTATCCCGGAGGTAGGCAGGGATCAATATCAGGGCCTCGATTCTGTTAGAGCATTATAGTACTATGACAGATTCTCGGTCGAGTCCCGGGTTCGAATCCCGGCTGGGGACAAAAAAAAAGAAACCCAGGTCTTGGATGTTTACATGTTTGTGACGTCGCGTTTTCTGGTTCGGCCAGAAGCAATGTATGTGCCTGTATGTAAATGTTATGTTATACACGGATTAAGTGCAGATAAGGCTTTACCGTACTGGATTGTCCTTCTGAAGACCTAACGTAGAGCATGGAGCAAAGAGGATCGCACCACAAAGTTTATCGTCGGCCATCGCACCGGTGCATCAAATTATCTATTCCCATCATTTCTGAACACCGAAATAGCTTTCCCTTGCAGATAAAACATCTCAATCAGGGATTCTCAAACTAAGTTGCGGTTACTGCTCCTCACAGCTCCTCTAAAAACAATAGAGAAGTAGGCGAAACCAAACAATCGCCTATGTTTTGTCTATAATCCAGTGAACACATAAATTGCGGTGTAGGTGGGCAGAAACGTAAGCGATTCTTTGAGAAACTTGTTCAGCATATTTAATGAGTGAATAAACTGAGCCCAAATCGTTTAGAAAAAAGTTAAAATGAAGTTTTTATTTCTGGCGAACGTGTTGCTTATACCGATTTAAGCAAAGCACCCTGAGAGTTTTTGTTATATACTCTCTTTTTCCGCCTTCTGAAACTATGTTTACTTAACCTGTAGCTGTGTAGCTACATCTTTTCCCTGTAAAAACTCCACCACAGACTACTTTAATCGGCGTTTTTGGAAATTGTTTTAAGAATTTGCCTTATTGAAGGACTGCCTCGTTGGTAGTTGAGGTTTGTGTTTGTTACACTTTATTGCACAAAAGGAATAAAACAATACTTAAAATCTTAAATAACAGTATGACTGTGTCGATGTACAAAGGCGGACTTATTTCAAAAGGTTCTTGGCTACCAAGATAGAGCCCCGACACTCGGTGCCGCCGTGTCAGTCTGGGTGTATTTTCATGTTTGTAATGTCCTTGCCTGGTAACCATAGCGCAGGGTATCCTAGCTCGGGACCAGATCAAGTGATTCTGTGGTGTGGAAGTTAATATTAATAATAATAATAAGCCATTTATTTCCAAAAAAGCACTACATGCATGTTGAATTTTTTCTCAAGATAACTTGACATAAAATACAGTAACAATTCTATTAACATTCAAGCCAATTTAATAATGAAGTGATATAATTGATTTTATTTTATAATGATATAATAATGAAAATAATGACTCAATTAATTCAATTTCATTCACTTAAAATAATAATTAGCTTTCAAGCTGAAGTATAATTGTAAAAATTAATGTCAATAAAATTAAATAAATATAAATAGTTATCATTAGTTCATTTAAATTAAAATACTCTGTGCAATGTCTATTTTAATTTGGATTGCTCGTATGTCGAGCATAGGCCTCCTCCATCCCGCGCCAAGTGTGCCTGTCTGCGGCTAGCCTCGTCCAGGTGATGCTGGTCCAAGCCACGATGTCGTCTCGCCAGCGGCGTCGCGGCCGGCCCGGGGGGCGGCGCGACCCGCGTGGATACCAGTGTAGCATTTTCTCACTCCAGCGTTCATCATTCCTTCTTGCGAGGTGACCAGCCCATCTCCATTTCAGGCAGCATGCTAGTTTTGCAGCGTCTATAAGGTTGGTTCTCTTTCTTATTGTTGTTAGTCGTACTTTGTCTACCAGTCCCAGTCCTAACATACTTCTCTCTGAAGTCTGTTGAAAGACTTTTATTTTTTTGATGATTTCTGAGGTGAGCGGCCATTTTTGGCAACCATATAATAGAGTCGGTGTCACTACAGAGTCAAAAGCTTTCTGTTTAAGTTTGATATTCATCTTCGATTTAAATATATGTTTCAGTGACCAATATGCGCTCCATGCCTTTTTTATTCTTCTTTCTACTTCAAGTACGGGTTTCTTTTCGAAGTAAATGTTTTGTCCTAAGTATATGTATTCTTTGACATACTCTATATTTTGGGAATTTATTACGATCGGTATCTGCTCTACATTGGTCATGACACATGTCTTTATTGGGTTCATCTCTAAGCCGCACTTTTTGCTTTGTTGATCTAACGTGGTTAGCATATAGTTAAGGTCTTCGTGGTTCTCAGTAATCAGTGCTATGTCATCTGCAAAGCGCAAATGGTTCAAGAATTCTCCGTTAATGTTTACTCCTCGTTCAGACCAATCCAGCTGTCGAAATATATCTTCCAAAAGAGATGTAAAGAGATTTGGAGAGATGGGATCTCCCTGTCTCACTCCTCGCTGTACCTCGAACTCTTTTCCCTTTCTTTCCAGTTTCACTTTGGCTTTGCTCTTGCTGTAAATTTCTTTTAGAATATTCACGTATTTGATATTGACACCTTGCTTTTTAAGTGCGGTCCAAAGAGCTTCATGCGATATTGTGTCAAAAGCCTTAGCGTAATCAATAAACCCTATGTAGAGAGGCTTATCGTGCTCTTTATATTTCTCTATCAGTTGAGTTAATGTAAAAATGTGATCTAGTGTAGAGTATTTTTGTCTAAAGCCAGCCTGTTCTCTTGGTTGTTCGGAATCTATGGTTTTCTTGACTCTATTTAGGATAACATTTGTAAATAGTTTATACATAGACTGCAAAAGGGAAATTGGTCGATAATTACCGATGTTCAATGGGTCGCCTTTTTTATAAAGTAGCGTTATAACGGAAGTTTCCCATTCCTCGGGTATCGTTTCGTGTTCAATTATTTTGTTAAACAGTTGAGTTAGTATGGAGGTCAATGGGTCTACCATGGCTTTAAGAACATCGTTTGTAACGCCATCCTCTCCGGGACTTTTCGAGGTTTTTAATGACAGAATTGCCTGACGTATCTCACATTCTAAGAAAAGCGGCGGCCTCTCTTCGGTTGATTCAGCTATATACGTTGTCGTTCTATTCTCGGTTGTATGATATAGGTCTTGATAATATTCTGAGGCCGTGTCTATAATGTCATTTCTATTGGCAGAGACTCTACCGGAGCAGTGTGCTTAGTGCGAGTTTTTTTAACTACTCGATCGCGTTAACGTAAACTCATATTCTATAGGAGTGACAAAGCGCGCCAGCTAGTTGTCTCTCTGTCACTCCTATACAAATTGCAAACGCTCTCGCTATCGAAAGTGAATGAAAAAACTCGCACTAAGGGCCCTGGTTGTTAACGCCGGTATCCATTGCTTGCTATCGCATAGCCGCTTGGTTCCTCTCTTCACGGATCTTCGCTTTTCTAACTCCTCTTCAATTATAGTAGAGCGGCATTTTTCATTATTCCTTCTTATCTGAGTTCGGGTCTTTGAATAGAGTCTTTTAAGTGTTTTCTTGTCTGAATCAGTTTTATTTGACTTTTCTTTTATTTTTGTTTGTTCTAATATTAATTGTTTAACTTTTTCTGTTATAATTTGGTCGATTTTTCTTGTTTCAGGTATTTTGGGTAATTGTCTAATACTTTTTTGAATATTTCTGACAGTGTTTGTAAAGTCTTCTTGAAGATTAAAATTTTCTACAGGTTTATTACATTCGATAAAAATATTCTTCAGAGATTCTTGCTCAATTGGTGTGTAGCCAAATTGTTTACCTCTGTGATATGTAGTTCGTGACTTCTTTTCTTTGTGGCTCATTATATAGGTTACTCGTACGATTCTGTGGTCAGTTGGGAAGGTAGTATTAATTACTTCGATGTTTTCTATGGTATTTAGTTTATTTTTCTTTGCTATGCAAAAGTCTATTTCATTGTAAGTTTTTCCATTCGGTGAACGCCAAGTCCATTTTTGTTTTGGTTTTTTCTTGAAATAGCTATTCATTATAAACATTTTGTTTTCTGCGCAGAAGTCCAAAAGTATCTTGCCTCTTTCATTTCGACTTCCATATCCCCATGGTCCCATTATGGAGTGTTCTTCAGGTGTTCTTTGACCAATCTTAGCATTAAAATCGTCCAACATAATTATATTTGAGTGTTTTATGTTTAAGGCGTAGCGAATTTCACTGTAGAGTTGCTCTATTTCTTTTTGTTCAGCTTTCTTTGTAGGTGCATATATTTGTATAATACTTAGAGGGTGGTCGTTCCTTTTTGATCACAAAACCAATTCCGTTTTTACCGCTTTTCTTACCGGTGTACATGAATATGTAATTTTCGTGTTCTAGAATATATTATGTTCCTTCTTTCTCGACATCCGAGAGCCCAATTATGTCCCACTTTATTTTAGACAGGGCATGTTCTAATTCTTGTTGCCGGCCGACTCCGACGAGAGATCTAACATTTAATGTGCCAATGTAGAGGATGGAGGGTTTTGGTCTAATACTCCCACGGCGACCACCCGTACTGGGAGATTTTATATCTTTACTGTTCCTTGATATTGAAGTTACTTCTTTATAGTTTTCTGTTTAATATTACGTTTCTATATTTTACTTTTATGTGATGATGATGATGATGATGATGATGATTTCCTTTTATCCCTTATCAAAAACATAGGGCTCGTAGAAGGGATCTTACGGAAGGGATTGTGCGGCTTACTTTTATGTAAGTAAAATATACTCCTGTATCCCAGAGCGGTAGGCAGAGACCAGGGACTGCCACCTGCCACGATCCTGACAAATCACTTTCGCTTCATCGACATTCGTTAGTCGTTGCATGCACATACGTCGTTCATCGTACGTTCTTTATTTTGTAACAAAAAAAAAAACGTCACTATACTTATATTACTCGTATAAGTTTTTATAAATAAGACAGTAGGACTGTGTCTTGGGCAGTCTTCAGACTCCCCACCCGGTTTGGTTCTCCAAGAACTGGACATAGTTTGGGAACACCTGAAAAGAGCCACCGCGTTTCGTAACCTAACCTCCTCTAACCTCGGAGACAAAAAGGAGCGCTCACCGAGCAAATAGAGGTACAATCAGCACTTCTTTTCGTCCCATTATCGAACTTATGCCTAGCGATATAGGAGCTTTAACGTCTGGACGTCGTACATGGTTAAAAGTTATTGTGATTCAAATAAATTTAAATAATCATTGTGCTGGTGGCGCGAGGATGGACGCCTTGTGTGATGCAATCTAGTTTCGCTGCTTTGTCTACTGAAATAGATGCGGTGTAGGTTTTTGAGGTTTAAAGGAGCCATTTGTTATCCTACGGTGTGTTATTGAGGCATTTTGACTGCCCGTTGGTCTAGCTGTTAAGGTGCTTACTTACCAAGAGAGAGGTTCTGGGTTCGATTCACTGGGGGCTGTCGAACATTTGTACAAATGGCTTCAGTCTGGGTGTTTTTCTATGTTTGTGACGTCCTTGCCTGGTTAGCATAGCACAGTAGAGAGTATACTAGTCTGGCACCAGGCCCTAGATTCTACTAATTCATTGTAGTAATAACACGCCTATGCTTATTCGTCATGCGACGCATCAATGAAGTTTAAAAACACGTCACGTGACGCGACCATATAGGTAACTGTAATTGAACTACAATGCACTAACAGAATTGAGGCCCTGGTCAAGTGTTGTGTTAGTTGGAAGTTATTATTTGAAAAGGTCCAAGCTAAAAATTCGGGTGCTCGGGGTGGTCATAAAAATACATAGGAGCGAAAAATCTTTATTTGCTTTTGCGGTCTGGTACATTCTGGTACGGTATTTGTATTGTATTTTTTTTGCGTAGCCCCCATTTTTGTGTCCCACTGCTGAGCAAAGGCCTCCCCCAGTTCAGTCCAGAGTTTTCGGTCCTGGGACGCCTCAGACCACTCCAGTGTGACCAGATTTAGGAGTAGTCTGCGATTTTAGCAGATTACGACCTCCGATTTACAGATTAGCATATTATGTCGCAGAATGGAAAAAGTTGGCAGTTTTTAGCGGATTTTTAATCTAGGGGTGCCACTGGTCCGAATCAAAGTTCCCGTGGCACCCCCAGGGCTTCTGGGGGTGTATTGGGTTCGGAATACATTTTGCGACACTTATCTTAACTCTATGGGTACAAGAATCAACTTACTTTTTTCTTGACAACATTATGACACACAAGGAGTTCGCAGTACCATTGACATGTATTACTGCGAGAGACCAATAAAAAAAAGAGGCAAAAATGGCAGACACGAGCGAGCTAATTGGCATCGGGGTGCGAATACCACACAGGCGGACCGCCCCGGCGAAATGTTGCAAGAAAGCCGTCTCTTTTTGCCCGGCTAAGGCAAAGAACACGATGCCTTTGCTCGGTACGCATAACTCTTTCATGCAATACTAGTAAACTCACGGCTCTAACCCCGCGGTGTAGGCAGAGTCTGAATATGACAGGAAGAGTATAATCTGTTGCTGGAATCTTGGGAGGCTTTTAATTCGGGGTTTTCTACGTACTACGTATATTACATCTTTTAAATAGAGTTGTCAAACTAGATACAAACTATGATACTTAAAATAAATAGTAAGTATAATCAATGCAGAAATCAGGATTAAAAGAATTTACAAACTTTGTTGAATGTAAATGTACCTACTTATAATGTTAAGATGGCTGCCTTGGGTTCGAATGTAGTGAAGAAAAAGGCAGCGAAAAAAAAAACTCCACTCTGACAATCAATCTGTTCTCAAATCACATTAAAATCTGATACGTAACGGAACCACCGTACAAATCGGACGTAAACCGTGATGTCACATGGTGTTAGTGTCGCCTGTGGGTATACGGTTACAATTTAATTAGACTAAATTTTTAAAATTATGATCAAAACCCCGAAAAATAAATGGTTCTTTTTTTTGTGTTTTTCTTTTAGTTCGAGAATATTCTTTTCCTTTAGACTTAACATCACCCCAACATAATTTCGAGGCAAGTCCCCCATTTGCACTTTCGAGAATAATGAGCCTCAAAAGTGGTCATAAGTCACAATCAAGTTTCTCTAGAGAGCAGATTACTCGTAATGAACGAGATTTGTCTACCAGCTCTGTCCACTCAGTAGAAGTTGTCACACACGCTGGTTAGAGAAAGGATTACAGCCTTTGGAAATTCGTACGTTGATTTTTAGAGTTCCGTGGCCCAACAAAAAGGATCACGTTGTGATGCAAACACACAAATAATATTTTTTTGAACCAAAACTTTCGTAAGCCTTACAGATACAATTACTTGACTTTTTGTCTGACCAGGTTTCGCTCAAATAATGAAATAATAACACAAATAATGTATATTTTTAACAGCTTTGAAACTTTTTAAAGTGCTTCGTTGAAAAATTTGTTAATGGTCCCGAACTGAAGAAAACACATTTTTGGTCAATGAAAAAATTTTGTTATTTAAGCAACCTCCGGTGTACGATTGAAACTTTTTAATTATTAACATAACGTAACATTTACATGATGTTTATTCCAGATTAAATTACTTGCTTGCGTACGTGCAATGTGTAGTGCTTATGACAGTTCGAAAAATTGAGGTTTGTTTCATTGTCAATCAATATGTAAAATTCTATTGTATGCCTAGTAGCTGTTTTACTTTTTAAATTTCCTTTAAAAAAAGCTGCCAGTATCGAACCTAAAATACCCCAAAGAGTTTTGCAGTATTTTTTGTATTTTTTATACTTTATTCCAACTAGTTCTAGTGCTGCTCTATATCTAATATACAACTTGCTAGGGTTTTCTACTCATCAACACGAACAACTTTCACTAAAAAGTCGACCTTGAAATCGCGAAAAAAAGAATGTGCTGTTCCCTAAAATTCAATATCTAAAGAACAAAATACATGTATGGAACGAATGATTTTCTTTAGAGATACCTAGTTGTAAAAGAGTATTAATGATTAGAAGGTACCCCGGGTCACTTACTTTTTTAAAGTTACTTTACAAATCAACACGTTGTATAAAATATGCTGTCACAGTGTTTTGTTATCAAACTCCTCCGAAACGGCTACCCCCATTTATATGAAAATGTTTGTGTTTGTTTGGCAGATCTGGGAATAGGTTGTAGAGGAATTAGTACTTTATCTATAATTTACCAAGGTTTTTATTCAATAGACATTCATTAAATTATACGGAACCCGCAAGTAGTCTGGCTCACACTTAGAATCACTCGTTTAAAGTAGCCGTTAACGATTTACCAAAATAAGATGAAAAATTACGCGAAATTAATAACTTTCACTTACTTAATTGCGAATTAGTGAACACCAAAAGAGGTTTTCCTGTTTGAGCCCTGATAAGTTATTATTAGGGATAAGAAATTAAATAAAATATACTTTTTTATAATTTCTCTAAAGATCTGTAGTTACTTAAAATTTACCTAAAAGTGAACAATCTGGTTAAGTATTTTTATTGACGTATACACTTTTTAAATAAATTCATTGACAAATTAAATGTGTTTTTATGAAATTACATTTAATTTTACATTTAATTGGTAATATGTAAAGATTTTGGTTTAATAAGTGTAGATTTCAATAAAAAGGCGTAACAAGATTTTTTACCTTTAGTTACATACATATTATGAATTATACAGTGGTATTAGTATATTTAAGACTTTTTATATTATTCTTTTTCTTATGTAAGATTTTACCCTGTAAGATTCTCGGGGCTGAAAATTGGTATAAGTTACTTTTGTTTTACGATCAAAAATTATACAGATTAAGCACTCTGAACAAGTTTCGTAAGGAATAGCTTAAGTTTTCGTCCACATGCACTGCAATTCACGTACACATGCAGAATCCGCTCCTTGACTCTTTTTTCAAGTATGTCCTAAATGCTAAATATCTCTTCCATTACACCAAAAAATATTTTTTTGAGGACCTAAAAGCAACAAAAACATTATTTTAAAACGTTGCTTTGCTAAACAGCCAAAAACGCGGTCCGCCATTTTCGTCTATCGTTTGAAGTTCTTTATTTTTGTAAACAAAGTTTGACATTCAACATAGGTAGAGTTCTTGCCACGAAAGAAGTATGAGTTAATGAATTTTGGCTTTTATTGTTATGGCCTTAAGGATTTTACCGTGGGACTTGTTTGGTGAAACGATCTTTACCTAGTCCTAAAATCTGTTAGTGATCTGTGAGCATAGTGAAATAAAAACAACGCATTCATGATTTCATCTAGTTTACATGCAAAATATATCAATTATCATTATGAAACTTGGGTGTATTTATGTGAAGATCACTTTAATGTAAGTCCTGTAATATCAATGTACACAGAAACTGTTTTTAGCTGTAATAATGCTTGGTTTGATTTGGTTTGGTTTTGGCAAATTGGTACTATCAGCTTCCACGAATCCAGCGTTCATGATTGCGCTTATCAATAAAATGATAAGACACTAACTGTACAAGAAGAGTTTTTGCAAAAACACTAAATCCAATCCAAATCACAATAGAACTTACGCACGCACGACTGACAGATGTTTGTTTACAACCAAAGGTGCTTTCAAGATGGCGGATAGTGTTTTCACCGTTCCGATTTAAAAGCGAAAAATATTTTTTTTTTTGCAAATTTTGCAGCCATCCTGCATATTTACTTAGCAAAGTCAGTATATTTCGGTTTCTTACGTTAGATACTACAGGAAATGTCCATTTATCGCGTCAAATTTGATACGAGTCAAGTAGCGTATTATGCCACTTATTTTTGATACATGTTTTTTTTATAATTTATTTTGAAAGTATTGACCGTTTTCAAAAACAAATTTCGGTATTTTTGAGTTTTATTCATTAAGTCTATTTTTAATATTTTTCTAAAATGTTGGTGTTTGTGACGTCATCAGAGGATGATTAAGGAGACAGTCTTTGCCTACATAAAAATGACGTAACGTCGTTAACGTCAGTAGATTTGGTTTGGATTTTTGGATTAATAGTGTCGAAAATGAAGAAAATATTTAAATCAGGTTCTTGTTTTCGATTTCTAGAATAAAACATAGGGGTGAACAATGCCCATTGTGAATCTAACAACTTTGACGTTCATAAAGTTAACATTTATTATTGATTGTGAAACAATATTTGAGTCTGAATTTTGAATTTATTCGACATACCTACTTGTGCAGTGTAATACAATATTCAGTATCGAGTATTTCCTTCAAAACTGACAGAAACTGCTATCTGTGACAATGGGACTGACTCGTAGTCAAAATCAAAATTTATTTTATTTTTTTACGAGTACATAGAGGCACATACATTGTTTCTGGCCCCACACTAGGATACCCTGTGTCGTGCGAACCAGAAACAGCGACGTCACAAACATGTCGCGGTTGGCAGCTGATTTTTTGCCTAAGGACTTGGTCTGTTTGTTTGGTCTCTCTACTGACCTTCTCGGCGCTTTGGGGTCCGTGTTTTTGTAAAAGCTGATTTCTGCTGTTTTCCGGATACACTTACTTTACTTTTTGTCGGTAGAGTTTGACCAGGTTTCGCTCTGATGCGCAGAGCTTAATCATGGTGAGCAGAGTCTGAGCTCGCGTCGTCGGAATAAAGTTTATATTGTATAGTCCGGGCAAATTGGACCAATAACATATAACGATTACAACTTTTCTAAATCTTTGAATCGTTATATCTCAGAAACAGTGGCTCGTAGGAAAAAAAGTATTTTTACATTTTTTATAGATAATTTATAATCTACAATTTTGGTCTGAGGTATTTTTATGATGAAACTTACCGTTTTGCTGAAAATCGCAAAAAAAAACAACATATTTTTGACCTTTGACCTTAAATAGAATTTTCCCATACAGGGGAAAGATGGGGAATTTAAAATTTTATTTATAATTATAATATTAAACGGTCCCACCAATTTTCAGCTTGTAAATTTATGTAACTTCGAATGTCTAAATTGACCGGACTACTAGTGGTTCCAATGACGTATTATTATTAGTGGTTCCCTAAGGTTCTCACATTCGCGGACACGGAAGTCGATCAACCAGGCGTTTCGAAGCCGTAAAACGACTTGAAACAATCCTTCGACACCTAGGAAGTTTAATGTCCGTGCAATACCGATTCCTTACATTACAGGGAAGTAAAATTAACGTTGGTAATAAAACCGCTCGACGTATGCCCGCGCGCAAGCCTCTATCGTTCAACAAACCCCCTGCGTAGACCTCCCTTTCGCACCTGCCAGTTGCCAGGTGCGGCTTTCTCGCTCGCTCGTGGCGGCCATGTTTGCTAACCGTTGCTAGGCAACCGCTTGTTTACTCAGCAGCTCGGTCAACGATCGATATTGTAATTGACGGTCGATACTGAATTGTCGCTTTGGTGCTGAGTTCTTGTATGGTTGTGGTACCTAGTCGATTTAAACGCCAGTAGAGCCAAGCTCTTGAATAAAGTTCAGTACTCTCTTCACAGAGAGACTCCTTCACGGAGATCAGAACTTTTGAGTACCGTTCTCTGCATTTTGTTTCTATTAACATTATTCCGGACACACTTACATACACACATACATAAGCTCACGCCTGCATCCCAGAGGGGTGGCAGAGACCAGGGGCTACCACCTGCCTCGATCCTGACAAATCACTATCGGTTCATCGACATTCATACACACACACACACAGACTTACTGACTTTTTGTCAGAAGAGTCAAGACCTAATCTTTGTCGGACTCTTCCGACAAAAAGTCAAGAAAGTGTAGGTATCCGGAATAAAATTAATTATGTCTAGTTCTTACAAAAGTTTTAAGAATTAAAGCAGGTCACGTTGCCCGACCATGTAACTGTAATTGAACTGTAATGCACTAACAGAATCGAGGCCCAGGAACTGCGATTTACCACGAGCCTGGCAGATCACTCTCTCTCTGTTTGGGAAATAAACGTAGATATCCAACCCAGAATATGTACTCGTAATTAGTTACTGTGGCCTAAAATATTTATAAATTCAAATTCAGATTTTTTTTACAATACAAACAAAATGTTTACTTTATGAACGTCAACTAACAAGTTTCACAAATTAATAAATGACATGGAAGAAACTAACAAAGAAATTCCACATTTCATCATCAACCCATTATGTCCCCGCCGAGGAGCACGGGTCTCTTCCCTGAGGAAGGTAATTCCACATTTTATTCTTTACTAGCTTTCGCCCGCGACTCCGTCCGCGTGGACTTTAGTTCAAAATGTTGCAACCCCGTTCACTCCCGTTAAGGGTTAAATTTAGAAAAACCGTGAAACACGTGTTCAATCAATTGTGTTGAAGAGTATTTATTTCAAGTTTCAAGAAAATCTGACAACATTTTTTTATACCTCCATACAAACTTTTACACCGCCGTTTACCCCTTTAGAGGGTGAGTTTCAAAAAATCCTTTCTTAGTGCTCCCCTAGGCTCCCTAAGGAACTCCCATGCCAAATTTCAACCCCCTAGGTTCAGTAGTTTGGGCCCTGCGTTGATTCTAAGTCAGTCAGTCAGCTTCTCCTTTTATATATATAGATAAATGTTTTTATGCCAACGTAACTTTAAAAAGTCATGCAAACGAACGTTCGATCATACTCTACCATGTATTAGTGTAGTTTAGATGCAGGCGTTTAAAACCTCGGGTAGGTAAATCGCAGCGTCACATGTCATGTGACAGGTTGCACTATGTTACTACTTACAACAGTACAGCTATTGCACTTCAACAACTTAGGTCCATTATCCTGCAAGTATCGATTGCACTCATGGGTCTTGAGCTTCTTTCGTAGATGGACATTCGTGCCTACCAAATTTGTATTGGATTTATGGTGATTTGAGAAAAGATGGTAAGAATATTTCTTTTTTCCTCCCTATTTCTCCACTATATTCGGCCGCTGCCGTGGGGCCAAATGTAGCCGAGAAAAAGGCAGTGAAAAAAAATTCCACTCAGACCGAGGTGGTCTCTCAAGTAATCGTAAATCTAATACATAAGTTGCTATGAATGTCCACCTACCTAAGAAACTCAAGACCCATGCAATAAACACTTGCAATGTCAAACCTTATTTAATATTGTTACAAAAGTAAGAAAACACCAATGCTGCGGCCATAGGGACGACAGCCGTTCACGAGCATATCGCAGGGGTCAGTCATCGCCAGTTTCAACCATATTAGACAACTACCGCGCCACCATCCGCATTGCCTTTGAGAAACTTGTGTGATCAAGTTCATCTCACGTCTTTTCACACTTTCCCTTGGGAAATGGAGGGTCGGGGTCAGGGCGTGACCCTCTTTCCAAGGGATTTTCCGCTGTCCACAGCTACGGACAGGTTGATGTGTGGCCTTCCAGGCGGTGGTCTTCACTGGAGGTCGCAAATGGTCTTACTAGACCAAGTTGGCCGTGGACTCGACCAGACTTCGAGGGATCAGACTAGAATTGGGTATTTGACAGGATGTCAAATGAGTTACTTTTAAAACGGAATTTTGTATGAACATACATGCTTGTGACGTCACATTTCAGAGCACTCTTTTTATGTTTCAGCTAATAAATGATTAAAATAAATACATTTTCCGAATCATTTTGTAATTTTTGTTTTAATCGAGCATCTCAAATAATTTACTGTTGATAGTGTCAAATACCGTATTCGGGGGATGTGATCAAATTATTGTCAGTTGTCTGTTATGAAAAGATGAAGACCCCATGACATGAATAAACCAAACGGGTGTTACCTCGCTGAACAACAGCTGTTCAGCGTCAGCGGCGGTGTTCTCGACATGCTTGTGCGGTGAGGCGGGGAGGTCAGCTATTGTCCGGCGGGAGCCGCGGCGATTAGGTATCGGCGTCGGCTTCCACCGCCCCGAGACCTATTATAACTATACTGGAGCTTCGTAAAACCTTGTTCATTCCCTGAAAACTGATTTTTTATTTATAAAAAGACGATTCCGGTAGAACACTCCTCAGAGAGTACATTCAGTACATTCATCATAAACCCATTATGTCCCCACAGAGGGGTGCGGGTCTCTTCCCTGAGGAAGATATAAGCCATACTCCACCACGGGGGCCTAGTCCGTATTGGTGGAAGAGTACATTGCAAGTACATTTTCTTTCTTAGTTTTTTTTTTCAAACTTGCATCTTCCATTATAAATGGTCAGATACTGAAAATCAGTTTCCGCGTGTTTTATGGTAACAATGTGACAAAAAAGTGCAGTCTCTATCAGTACAGTATTTAAGGATTATTTTGGTTTGATACGTTGTGCCTGCGTCTCGACGACGACGGTCAGTTGTAATGTTTATAGTACCTCAGGTACTTATATCCGTAAATTCGTTACGTTGAAATTAATTTCTGATTTCTGAATGGGTCTCTGATGTCAGTCTGAGACTGAGTGGATCTCATATTAGGTCTAGCAGAATGAAATGGAACTGACAGGCTGCTAAGTTTACACGGAGCTTTGCTCATCAGCCGTCTCCTTGTGCCAATTGTCAACCGGTTGGATTAGCGGAAGATTTACCGCCGGTTCGCTAAGAACCAGCCATCAACTGTGGCAGTTTACGTCGCTGTGTATTGATTTACACCCGGTTTCCCAACTGTTATGTACTGTTAATACCTGTCAGGTGTTGTTGTATACTCTTCAGATGACTGACAGCGGTTAGCGTGAGCTTCCAGCTTACCATGAGTAACGTGGAAAGAACACCACAGACGCTGTGACTGCATAACAAAAACTGTGCTTTTACCCCCTTATTCATAAAAAATTTTAAGCATTGGTTAAGTAAACAACTGATTAAATGTCATGCTGTCCTTTATATTTCAATGACATCTGTCAAGGACAGCATGACATTTAATCAGTTGTTTACTTAACCAATGCTTAAAATTTTTTATGAATAAGGGGGTTAGTGTTTTGACATAGCAATGTTGATTGCGAAGTCACGAGTTTCTTAGATATATGTAGATATATTTTCGTACCAACTTATGTATTAGATTTAAGATGATGTGGGAAAAGATGGTGAGAGTGGAATTTTTTTTCGTTGCCTTTTTCTCCACTACATTCGACCCAAAGCAGCGCCTAACATTATAAGTGTGTACATTGATTGTCATTCAAACAGAATGTAAATTCTTTACGTTAAAATAAAATTCTGATTTCCGATTTCTGAGTAAGGGCAAAGAAAAATTACTTACAAATTACCAGTAATACATAAACATCAGTTAATACATGTGCTTCACACTATATTGTAGCACAATCAGTTAATCAAACACAATCACAAAAGAAAAGGCCTTAGGCAGTTTAATTCAATTCAAGTCCGCAGTAGGTACAAAACATCCCCACCATTTTCTTCAACATTCACTTTTAAAAGAAAATCCCGTAAGCGCTCCTAGTAACTAGTAAGTACTCCTAGTAGGTCCACTGTACGGTCCACAGGCGAAAATACACCTACTGCCCAGCTATTAGGTGGCACAATGGCTCGCGTGGGGCTGCGCACGCGACGCGTTCCGCGCATGCGCCGAAGGACAAGCCATCGTGATGTGATTATCATGTCTCATGGTTTGTGCAGTCGCATTGATTGAGCTCGGAGGATGTAATTAGTATAAGCTGGTATTAGTATCGACCTTAACATGCGTGCACTCTATTCCGTCAGGTTACGGGCGATTTTGCAACGAATATGTAAAGGTATGCTGGTTGTATTTGGGTGATTATTAGAACTGCATAATTTCTTTGGTGAACTTTTTTTTCATACTAGCTGTCCCGGCAAACTTCTTACCGCCAAAATTTTCGTTTTTTTTTTCCGTATGTTCTCACCATTTAAACCTTCCCATTTATAGGATTTTTTTTATTTTCTCTCCTTAAGAACCATTCTCGTAGTTACTTTAAGGAATATTCTAAAAAAAAAATTAGTAAAATCCGTTCAGCTGTTCTCGAGATTTGCGCTTAGCGATACATTCAGCGATTAATTTTTATATTTTAGATTAATTCAATGAAAAGTAACATTATATTGTAATAGATGCCACCAAAACCTACAAATATGTTACAACTAGCTGACCCGGCAAACATTATTTTGCCAAACACGAATTCATTTTCATCGATGTTCCCATGATAATAAGATATTTTCCCGCAGTAAAACGTAACCTATGTGTTAATCCAGGGTGTCAGCTAACTCCATACCAAGTTTTATTAAAATCGCTCCAGCCGTTTACACGTGAAGAAGTAACAAACATACACACTCACACACTCACCAACTTTCGCCTTTATAATATAAGTGTATAATAATAGGTCTTTACCTATGAAATTGCCGTTCTGCAGTAGTGGCCATTTCAAATCAAAATTTATTAAAATCGCTCCAGCCGTTTACACGTGAAGAAGTAACAAACATACACACTCACACACTCACCAACTTTCGCCTTTATAATATAAGTGTATAATAATAGGTCTTTACCTATGAAATTGCCGTTCTGCAGTAGTGGCCATTTCAAATCAAAATAATTTTTGTTTGGCTAAGAATTCTAGTTTCAAATTAAATTTATTTTAAGAACATGGAATTCTTTTTCCAAAAGTAGTCATTTGTTTATTGATTAGTGTTACATTTTCATCGCATTTCAATCTTTTTCGTCATCATGAATACGTAAAAAATTCGACTAATTATGGAATATGAGTACCGTTGTAGCAGCAACGCGGCACAAGCGGCACGCAACATTAACGACGTTTACGGAGCTAACACTACAAGCCAACACACCACCTGTTATTGGATTGCTCGCTTCCGTTCTGGAAATTTCGACCTGAAAAATGAACCTCGACGTCCTCCGAAGACTTTGGTCGACAATGACGAATTAAAGGCGCATGTGGAAGCTGATGATACACAATCTACGGCTGAATTAGAAGCAGCTTTCGACGTTAGCTACAAAACAATATTGGTCCATTTGTGTCAAATTGGCAAGGTAAAAAAGCTTGACAAATGGGTGCCGCACAAACTCAATGATCGCCAGCGCGAAGTACGCGTCGAGACATGCCTTGCACTGCTCAACAGATACACAAATGAAGGAATTTTGAACCGCATTGTTACCTGCGATGAAAAATTGATTCTGTTTGATAACCGCAAGTGCTCAGCACGTTGGTTGGATCCTGGTTCAACACCTAAACAATGCCCTAAACGAAAACTCACCCCTAGAAAATTGATGGTCACTGTTTGGTGGTCTAGCGCCGGTGTGATTCATCACAGCTTCTTACCAAACGGGGTGAGCATTACTGCAGATGTGTACTGTGAAAAACTGAACACAATGATTTAGAAGCTGGCACATCTCCAACCAGCATTGGTCAGTCGCTCGTCTCCGCTGCTCCTGCACGACAACGCGCGACCTCATACTGCACAGCAGACGGTCTCCAAGTTGCAAGAACTGGGGTTGGAATCTCTCCGTCATCCACCCTACTCACCAGACCTTGCGCCTACAGACTACTAAATTTTTCAGAATTTCGACATCTTCTTGGCGGGAAAAAAATTCAATACCTGAGAGGCAGTACAAAATGCCTTTGAAGAATTTGTTGCCTCCCGTCCAGCTGATTTCTTTAAGAAGGGCATCAATAAACTGCCACTGCGTTGGCAAAGATGCATTGATTGCATGGGTGATTACTTCGATTAATACAATAAAAAATACATGAAAAAAAATCGTTTCAATTTTTTCATACAAAACGGCAATTTCATAGGTAAAGACCTAATATAAGTGTGATACAACCTTTAGGACCAATAAACCTATAATATATTATGTTCCTTTTTATTGAGTTAATATGAAAAAGACGCCAAAGAAATCATGCAATTTGATCCATTTTCTGACACTCACCCATATCACCCATATCGATGCCTTACTGCTAAAACCGACTATCTGCAGTTTTGGAATTGGAATTGGAATACTTGTTATTACAAGTTTTAATATAGTTACGTCATCCAAAACTTAAACGCGCGAGTTTTCTCGAAACAACATTTCATGCAGATAGTCGGTTTTAGCAGTAAGGCGTCGATATGTCCCTCTTTTTACCTTTTCTTAGAGAAAGAGAGTATGGTCCCAAACTAGGATACCCTGTGTTGTGGTAACCACGCTCCAGGACGTTACAAACTTGAAAAATATCCAGACTGAGGCCGTTTGTTCAAATGTACGACTGCCCCCAGTAGGAATCGAACCCACGACCTCTGTCTTGGCAGGTAAGCGCCTTAACTGCTAGACCAACGAGGCGGTCAATTTTGTAAACCAATTTTATTGTGGGCATAATGATACTAACGTAGTGTAATAATAATAATAACGTAGTGTAGGACGCCCTTTAACCAGGTGGGATGACGATCTGCGAAGGACTGCAGGCAGATGCTGGATGCGGCAAGCTGAAGACAGGGCGCTATGGCTCTCATTAGGGGAGGGCTATGTCCAGCAGTGGACTAATATAGCCTGATGATGATGATGATAATGATACCTTGGTAATTAGAGTGTCTTCGTTTCGTAATTGTAATTAAGATTACTTTATTCTTCTACAATAACCGTTCGTATTGACAAGTAGAACCTGAAGCGGCTGGTCAGTTAGATAGCTCTATTAGTAGGTGCATCGTGATTGCGCCCGCGCATCAATTTTATTGTCATGTGGCGTGCGCGGGGAAGGCCGCGCGGATTGGCTGATGCTGCTGACGGTTCACTCCCAAAGCATCCTCAACTACTGTATAATCCAATCAAACCATGTCAGAAATTAAAAATTAACAACGCAAAGAATTTACCTTCTGTTTGCTGAATGGCAATATACAATGTTATAATATGTAACGCCAGAGACCGAGTCAAATAGTCCCTTCCAACCGATGTCATTTATTATGATCCTCAGGATTTCAGCCCCTAGTACCCTTTGGCCATTTCAAGTAATTTCAGTTTTAATTTCTGCACGCCCAAATCAAGACTTCTCAAGAATCAAGATGAAAAAAGAATTATATTTACGCATTTCATCATAATCATCATCATTCAGCCACAAGAAGTCCACTGCTGGACATAGAGGTCTCCTCCATGGATTTCTATGGAGGAGGCCTATACCCTGCATGATTTTCATGTCGTGTATGATTTTCCATTTCTCCATGGACTCACTGACGTCTTGGACTCGCTGTATAATTCGTCTAATTCATTATCAACCCTTTATGTCCCCACCGAGGGGCACGGGTCTCTTCCATGAGGAAGGTATAGGCCCTACTCCACCACGGGGGCCTAGTCCGGATTGGTGGAGGCTTGTAATACTAGTGGCTGGTCTTACTGTCAGACGTTTTGAAGCCGCCCTAAGGCCTCTGACTTGGCTTAACGACTGCCATCTATCGACGGCAGCCGGCACCAACTACTTAACGTGCTTTGCGAAGCTCGGAAACGCTCGGAAAAATGCCACTAGCGTTAGTCATAGACGGTGACCGATCCATGGACTGAACGCGCAGTGGCTTAGTGATCGTTTACGATCACTCAGGCAGCCCGGGCTACGAGCGATTCGTCTCATTACGTAGATGCAAAGCCCAAAGTTTTTTGCTACTAAGCTGATCAGTTGGGAAGACTCCACCGACCTGTCCATGGCGCTTCGGCACACGTAGTCGCAGTAATAACCGTGTAATTATACAGTAGACAGAGGCACGGTTACACGTCGCGTTGCGGATTGGCGGTTGTTCTCACAGGCTGAAGGTTGCGCCGGCAAGGTTGGCGCTAGTAGCGAAGCGAAATGGAGCCAAATGAAATTAAAATAAAAAAAACCCTAAGTCTTGCATGTTTACATGATTGTGCTGGTTCTCCCGTTACGGGGTATCCGGGGGCCAGAACCAATGTATAAAAAAATGAACGAAAATGTAGAAAGCTTTATTCCAAAGACAAAACAGACATCATAGAACACTTTATTGTACATAAAAAAGGAAATTACACAGGTATTTCTTAATCTGAGTACAGACGGCGGCCTTAACACTAAAAGTGATCTCTTTCAGACAACCTTTGGATGGACTGGTAATGGTATGATTTATACAATTTTGCTGCTTACAAGAAAACCAACTCGTCGTTGATTAAAACTAAACATTTAAACGCTCAAACACAATTACTTACTTATAGTTAAGTAAAAGTTGTTAAAGTTTACTTTAACGTGGGTGTCACGATCAGTCCTAAGGGCCTATTTCTGAATTGAGAATTTATTCTACATAAGTAAATACTTAAGTAGCGTGCTGTCACGATCTTTTCTAAAGAAATTTGACGAGACAGTACTACAGTTAAGTTCTTACTCAGCTAAATTCTCAATTCAGAAATCGGCTATAAGTCTACGTAAGAAATCCTCACTTACCAATTAAATAGTTAGCAGCATAAAACTTCGTGCACCAATTGTTTTGCCTAACCCGAAAAGTTTATAAGCACCATTGTCATTTTAAACGGCTGTCGAACTGTTTTCAATATACTTGTCTTATGCTCCAAAAGTGACGCTATCGAAATAGTCCTCGGATACAAACTGCTACGGAAAGTAGCCATAACAGCGACCGTGTTTTGAAAACTTGGGCATCGCGGTACAATGTGTTGTTTTACTGCAGGCGTTTAGCCAGTTTTGGTCCAATGCTTCGATCGATCACTTGGCTAAAGAATAATAAATTTCAGTTGAATTCGCCACCATCTTGGTGAAATTAAAAAAAAAAGAACGAGTCGCGTAATACTTAAAAATTAAAATAAATTTAGTGGCCAGTGGCAATGTTTTTTGTGTACCGAATTTGTGGACGCTACTTCAATTTAAAAAAAAACTGTTGTGGCCAGTGTTCTATTTTATTTTTAAAAGAGGATGAAACCTTTTTGCTTCGGAAGAGATCAGTGATATGAAACTAAACGCCGTGGAGCCTGTATGAACATTATACAGAGCGTAATAATTGCCGAAATATAAATACGAGCAGTGGCGTGTGCCGTCTCGGATGAAAAAGTAGCCATTGAAAGGGTTAATGATATATTCCGGTGTGCAGGAGCCTAGTTGCTGTTTGTTTTCTACTAGTTTGATTGCAAGTTTAGTTGCCGCAATATAAATAATATCTTTGATATCACTCTCGTAGAAATTATTAATCGTGAACACGGTTTTTAGACTCACCTAAACGTACTTAAGTTTCTAGTTGTAATTAGTTCTGATGTTCATGTTATTAATATGGTGATCGCTTGAAAATTTGAACATTTTTTTGTAGCCTCCGTAATATGGGTATCCTAATTCAGGGCTAAGACTACCCCTCTTTTTAGACCCAGTTTCGGTCATGTACCACCATGAGATTGAAATGGAGTGAAATGTATGGGCGATTTCAAACATTTATCCTTAGTGAAATTTGTATTCACTCACAGAACACTTCTTAACAAATTTGCATAGATATTATGGGGATGATGTTGCTACCTGAAGTTAGTTCAGATATTTAACTCTGTGTATACAAGAAAGCAGGAACAACATTAAATAATGTATGACAACAAGACAAGACGTTTCTACAACAAAAAATATTGTTAGTTGAACATGTGCAAGAGAAAATGGCTGTCAGCGAATCAAGGAAATAACTCGGCAAGATGACACGGTGCAATCATCTCCTATTGTTATGGTGTGGCGTACTGCAGTTTGAATTAGCATTGTCACGGTTGCCTGACTTTGAGGTAAAGTATTTTGGCTGGTACGAGATGCTGGCAAACAGCTTGAGGGAAATTGTGTAAACAGGGAAAGGAAAGACCAACGTATTCGCTTCGCTTCATGGAATCGCTCGTAGCCCCGACTGCCTGAGTGATCTTAAAACGATCACGAAGGTTAAGCAAAATAGGGCGCGTTCAGTGCATGGATGGGTGACCGTCTATGACTAACGCTAGTGGCATTCTTCCGAGCAGTTCCGTGTTTCGCAAGGCACGTTAAGCAGTTGGTGTCGGCTGCTGTCGATAGATGGCAGCCGTTAAGCCAAATCAGAGGGCTTAGAGCGGCTTGAAAACTTCTGACTGTAAGACCAGCCACTAGTCTTACAAGCCTTCACCAATCCGGACTTGGCCCCCGTGGTGGAGTATGGCATATACCTTCCTCAGGGAAGAGACACGTGCCCCTTGGTGGGGACATAAGGGGTTGATGATGAATGAATTCGTCGAAGAATCGATGGTCGATAGGGTCTAAGGCTCTCGAGCGACAATTTGATGTACATCGCAAAGTCGACCTAAAGATTAACAATTAGGTATACTCTGCTACGCAATGTACAATGCAAATATAGAATTGTCATGGTAAACTGCGGATTGTAGTTTTGGAAACTTTGCCTTGACGCCGTAACACAAGGAGCTTTTTGTCAAAATTTGAGTTCGTATTTTGACTCCATAGTTTTACTTATTCGCTGTGATTTCTAAGCAAACCAAATGCATTTTACACGTCGCCTCGTATTCTCAGATTAACTAACGCCATGTCATAACTTAACCCGACAATACGCTATTTTACGGTACTGTTTACACCCCAAAACCACAGTTATTTGGAACTCTGTTTCTAACGAGGCAGAGGTCAGTTTCGTGCGTATTGCGGCTGTTTGACAATGTATTTAGGGTTACGTAACCCAAGCCTGTAAGTGACAATTATGAGCAGAGTCGTAAGGTGTTTGGGTCAAGGCAAACGGAATCCGGTGGTTAGAGCGGTGGCTTTTCGTGTCGCGGGTTCCAGGTACTAATCCTGGTAAGGGGCCATCCATAAATTACGGCACACGTAAGGGGGGGAGGGGGTCGACGAAATCTGCCATTGTGTGACAATTTCAAAATCTATTGTAATCTAAATGCTAAAACATGAACTTTTAACTATTAACGAAAAACTCAAAAAAATTTGCAGTGTAGGTATCAATAATTTCTTCAGTTTCTCAATAGTTTTAATGCAATAATTACTAGATGTAAAATTGCTAAATATGTGACTTATGTATGTATGTATGATTACTTGCTTTGAGATTTCCACGTGTATGTTTGTATGTATAATTCTTCCTTCTCAGGCCCTGTGTGATCTATCAGGATCGTGGCAATTGCCAATCTTTGGTCTCTGCTTTCCTCTCTGGGATACAGGCGTGAGCTTAGGTTTGTATGTATGCGATTACCGGCTCTCAGATATCCGCGTGCAAATATTCATGTAATATTTTTGCCTCTCAGGCCCCGTGTGGTCTATCAGGATCGTGGCAATTGCCAATCCCTGGTCTCTGCTCTCCCCTCTGGGATACAGGCGTGAGCTTAGGTTTGTATGTATGATTACGGGCTTTGAGATTTCCACGTGTATGTGTGTATGTAATATTTTTCCTTCTCAGGCCCTGTGTGATCTTTCAGGATCGTGGCAATCGCCAGTCCCTGGTCTCTGCCTCCCCCTTTGGGATACAGGCGTGAGCTTAGGTTTGTATGTATGCGATTACCGGCTGTCAGATATCCGCGTGTAAATATACATGTAATATTTTTGTCTCTCAGGCCCTATGTGATCTGTCAGGATCGTGGCAGTCCCTGGTCTCTGCCTTCCCCTCTGGGAAACAGGACTTTCCTATTTACGCCTGTATGTGTGCATGTAATATTTTTGCCTCTCGGGCCCTATGGCCAGGTAAGCCGACGCTGGCGCCTTCCTAGTTCACGGCAATCAACGTCGAGCGAACTTTATGTGCCATTGTCGATGCAGGCCTCTATTTTATAACTCCGAGGCCACTGACTGTTATTTCTTATAACGTCTACATAGCACAGTCACCTGCTCGGCGTTTGTAGTATGTTGGCGCGAGTCGCGCGTGTTGTCGCGCTCAAATATGAGAAGTTGACATTTAGTCGCGACTTTTGAAGTTAAAACGCGTGACTGGTACGCATGGGCAGGTGACTGTTGCTGTACTGCTGTTAATGTAAACAACGAAGAGGAAGAAAAAAAGGGCCAAGTGCGAGTCGGACTCACGCACGAAGGGCTCCGTACTTATCTTTAAAAACGGCAAAAAAATAATGTCGACCGAATAGAAATATCAAATTGCATCAAAATCGGTCAAGCAGTTTCGGAGGAGTATTAACGGAGTAAAGGACAGGCGGACGTCGGACGGACGGACGAGTATTCGCAGGACTAACAGTGTGACACGCGAATTTTATATACATATTAGATTTCTCTCTAAGCTCCAAACAAGTCACTGTTCCAAGCAGCCGTAAACTCGCCACGCAGTGAAATACTCGCCGGCAATACAATGCGCTGTAAAGTGAGCCGCTGGGCAAGACCAGCCAGCCCCGGGCTTCATAAAAGAACTACCTATTCGTGATACCGAGCGATGTGAGTGGAAAGCCTGTATTACACCGGGGCAACACTGTGCGGCATTGCGGGATGCCACAAGGCCGCATGCTACAAAGGTGCGGCTGAAGAAGAAGCTGCGACACTTTGCCACATGACGCAAGGTGTTGCCATGCCACACGGTTCTTGCCACAATGTGCGACGTTATAGCATGCGGTCTTGTGGCATACCGCAATGCCGCGCAGCGTTGCCCCGGTGTAATACAGGCTGAAGGCCCAGTTAGGGACGCCCAGGCGGATATTCAACGACCTCTGTGGCGTAGCCGTTAGCGCATCTGCCTACCATGCGAGAGGGTTCAATCCCAGGTCATGGATGTTTACATGTTTGTGATGTCGCTTTTTTTGGTCCCCACGACACAGGGTATCCTAGTGTGGGGCCAGAAGCAATGTGTGTGTCTGTATGTTAATGTTTATGCTTAAAACAGGAGATACTGTTTTAAACATAAACATTAACATACATGCAGACACACAGTACTTGAAATGGCGTGCGTGCATGCAAAGACTAATGAATGTCGATGAAGCGAAAGTGATCTGTCAGGATCGTGGCAGATGGCAGTCTGGCCCCTGCCTACCCCTCTGGGATACAGGCGTGAGCTTATATAGATCATCATTATCATCATCAGCCCACCGTTGGCCAATGCTGGGTATAGCTCTTTTCCCTCAAATGCCATCTTACACGATCTCTTGACATTCGCATCCACGGACCCTCCGCCGACTCAACGACATCGTCCGACCATCGGGTCGCAGGTTTGTCCACTGACCGTCGTCCTGTCCTCGGGCACCACTATGTGACTGCCTTGGTCCACCTGCCGTCTTCCCGCCTCGCCAGGTGTGCCGCCCATTTCTATTGACACTCTTTCGCCAATATCATCAACCAGTCCAGCGTCGTTGACGACATTGGGTAATCGATCTACGAGTCTAAGACCTAGCATGACTCGCTCCATTGCTCCTTGTGTTACGTTAATACGGTGTTTGTGAGCGTCCAAGTTTCGGCTCCATATGGCGTCTTTAGATATGAGATAGCGGTTCCTTGCTTCGCAAGGCACGTTAAGCAGTTGGTGCCGGCTGCCGTCGCTTGAAAACTTCTGACAGTAAGACCAGCCTATAGTCTTGTGGGCCTCCACCAATCCGGACTTGGCCCCCGTGGTGGAGTATGGCATATTAGCTTCCTCGGGAAAGAGACCCGTGCCCCTCGGTGGGGACATAATGGGTGGATGATGATGATGATGATGATGATGATTATGTCTTTAGATATTGCGGAATATGTGATTTGAAAACATCGCAAAGTTTCCCGAAAGCAGCCCATCCAAGCTAAGTCCGCATCGTGGTCTCCTTTACCTGAGCTTCCTTATGTATGTATCTTTTATACTTCATCGAAAACGTCCTTACAATGCCTAATTCCGTTTACCCAAAGTGCTATACTATTACACGTACCTTATGCACTTAGATTACTACTGAATGAGTAACATGGTGGACCTCATCGGTAGTGTTTCTTCCCATAGACTTAAGCGCGAGAATCGCGTACTCATTACTGACTTTAGGTACCCACTTAACTGTCTACTCGTGGCTACTATCACATTTCCTCAACGCATCGAACTGTAAAAGTTGTCACCGATAATGCCTTATCAGTCCCTTGCCTATGGTTTTTACCAGTTTTCATTCGAAACGTGAGTCACGAAAGACATTAAATCTAAATCGTGGAGTCAGAATTGTATTTTATTTATTCATAAACATAGGCAATATTTAAAAAAAGGTTTTAACCCCAACTCTAGCCCTGAGGACCCGCCGGTCTTGCAACGCCACTTTGAATCGAATTTTGAAGATGGTATAGACCAGCCACGAGTCTTACAAGCCTCCACCAATCCGGACTTGGCCCCCGTGGTGGAGTATGGCCTATACCTTCCTCTGTGTAGAGACCAGTGCCCTTCGGTGGGGTGGGTTGATGATGATGATGATGATATAGACCACAGTTGTATGAGCATGTTTTATTCTTTGCAAACTGTGATACATTTCTAATACGAGTATTACTCTGTGAATAACTAACTTGGCTGTGAAAGAAAAAGTGTTCTAGGCCTGAGAGGTTAAGGCTTAAATTAGTTAATCCATGTCTTCCCTTTAAGAGCGTATGAATATTCACGCAACATACAATAATAAATTGTTATGATAATAATAGGGACTTATTTCAAGTTTACAGGAGTCGATAATAAATTTAGATGTCACCTCAATTACTCATTAATACGTTTCTAAAATGAAATTAAATATTGTTGTCACACAAAAAGTCGTTAATGATTTGTCAATTAATTGACATAAACAATTTATTTTCAATTCTCTAAACTCAAGAGAATTTAAGTCCTTGGGAATTTTATAGACCCGGCAAACCTATTCTCAGACCTACTACTAAAATTTCATCAAAATCGGTTAAGCCGTTTCGGAGGAATAGGTATACGCACTAACACTGTGACATGAGATTTGTAACAATTTGACATTTAATTTTATTATAACAATTCAATCTTAATTACTTTGGACATGATTTGTACGCCTATTAGATTACGCGGAGCACATTATAATTACTTTTTAATCACATCTTCTCATGTTATGACTCACAGTCACAGATGAATAAAGATCAGTAAAATGTTTCTGACTGTTCTCAGAAATGGAAATCACCTACATATTTCTTATAGGTACTATGAGAACAGACGGCTGCCTCATTTTGTTTGTTATGTATTTGTCTAGATTGTGTTTCTGTTACAATTATAATAAATGTCTCCTTTCTTTCTTCTTTTTTCTTTCTTTCTATCTTCCTTCTTCTTTCTAAAAGTGATCTCTTCCCGACCACCTTTGGATGGACTGGACTACCACTACTTGCCCCGTTTACGCAGACTTTTATTTCGTACTAGCTGTCCCGGCAAACTTCGTACCGCCAAACTCATCATTTAAACCTTCCCTGGACTTCTAGAAATATAAAAAACCAAAAATCAGCCAAATCGGTCCAGCCGTTCTCAAGTTTTAGTGAGACTAACGAACAGCAATTCTTTTTTACATACAAGAAGAGAAGATGTCAGTTTGACCCTCTGAGAACGTTACCGTGAAGATTGTCCCATTTAGGCAACTTATTTGAACTACTCACAATGTGAAACCAAAGGCACGTTCGATTCGACTCGGTTATGTACATAAAATGACGCAGGCAGACTCATCGGCTGATATTGGCTGTATCTGTATGTACTTGTAGGCATTGATAACTGTTGTAGTGTTTATAGATAGATAGATAGAATATTCTTTATTGTATGTAGATCAGGAATTACACATGAGATTTGACAATAACATAGTACAGTACAATTGGCGGCCTTATTACTAAAAGTAATTTCTTCCAGACAACCATTGACGGAAAAAAATAAAGAAGCTGAATGAAGGGTAGTCGGTGCAATTTGACAATATGAAACAAGATATCTTTCTGTCTAATACACATACATCAAATCAAATCCAATCAAATCAAATTTGTTTATTTACTGACAACAATTATAAGCTGTGTGAATCCAAAATACAATTATTTACTTGTCTAATTTTTCTTCTCTCCATCTTTACAGAGATTATCGCGAAAAAATGGCGTCAAAGAAGAGGAATCAAGTTGGTACTGGGACCCGTCCCCGCAGAATCAACCCACCGACCAGCAAAGTGAAGTTGAAGCATACAAAGCACAAATACAAGCTCTACAAGACCAACTATCCACCATGAAGGACCAAGAACCGCCAACACAGACGTTGCCTACGGATGGAGAAGAAATACATAAGCTTAGGGAAGAGAATAAAAACCTAGCGACGAATTTAGAAGACCTAGACAACCAGCACCAAATGGCAATGGAAAGACTGCTTGGTCTGAAAAAAGAGCTGCAGAAGAACTTTGAAGTACTAAAACAGGAACATGAAGATTTGAAGAGCAGTAACGATGACTATGCGCAGGAAGTGAAGGCGTATCAAGCTAAAATCGCTGAAAATGAACAAGTCATTCAAAGTTTGCAAGGCGTGAAAGCTGAATCCGAGACGATACATCACAAGTATCAGAACCTTGAAAGGATACACAGCCTCCTCAGAGAGAATGCTGAGAATTTCCAAGAAGAAAATCAGGAGTTGCACGAAGAAGTGTTCAAACTACAGGAGCAGGTAACAAAGCTGGAACATGAGATAGAAATAGGCACTAAACACGTAGAGTTGTCAGATATGGTGCCTAGAGAACGCTACGAAGACTTACTAAAGGAGTTGAATGAGTTAAGAGACAGAAGAACCACAAACCAAGTTCATATGGATGAGGTTAATATTGATGATAACGCCAAAAGTGTCATTGAGAACCTAAAAAGAGAAATAAATGAGTTAAAACATAAATTAGCTCACAAAGATCTTGAAGTTTCAGATTCCGATGCCAAAATCATAAAACCTGAAAGAGTAATACAGCTTTACAATAAATATGTTAACTTTGAACTGCCAGTTGATTACGTTGGTGAAATACCGACCGCCGGTGATAATATAGTTTTGTACAAATTAGAAAACGCATTGAAGACTTTAAGTAACTTCAAAAAAGAGAAAGATGCTCTGGAACACAGTCTGTCAGAGAAAAATCTGAACATTAAACATATGCAAACACAAATAGAGGACATGACTGCCGAAAATGATTTCCTGACTACTGATATTCAACATTTTGAAAGAGAACTCAGTGAAATGAAGAAAAATAATGACTTTTTGATATCGGAAATCGCTGCCTTAAAGAATACGTCCAAACTAGAACCAATCATAGAAACGCATGAAGATAACTTAGCAAAACTAGAAACTGAACTAGCTGATTGTAACAAGATGAACAAAACCTTTGAGTCTGAAATAGCTAAGATTGAAAAAGAACTACATGAAGTAAGCTCTGAAAAGATTTTACTGCAATCGAGCTTAGCAGATCTAAAAGAAAAATATACGGTTATGCTAACCGAACTAGAAGTCTGCAAAACTCAGACACAAGCCATAGAAGAGATGGAGAGTCATGTTAATATAGAACATATTGAAAAAATTCAAAAGGCTACAAACGAAATTGATGATTTAAAGAAAAAACTAACTACAGCTAACACAAAGAATGAAAAATTGGCTATAGACATGCATATAATAGAAAATGACAAGATTCTTTTGACTAAAGAGATAGAAGACATCAAATTCGATCTAAAAGCGAAAGAAAAACAGTGTCTAGAATTTGAATCGGACAGGGATAATCTAATTACCAAATTACAAATGAAAAAAGATGACTTAAATAAAAATAAAACTGATATCGAGGTACAGACACAAGACATGCCTCAGGAAGCAAATTTGCAGAGGAATATTAATGAAAATAGTGAGTTTCTGAATAGATTAAAAACAGAAAATGCTACAATAAAAGAAGAGATGCAGAAACTGTATTATGAAGTTAACGTTCTTAGGTCAAAAGAAGAAGAACTACAAAACCAAAATATAGAACTAAAGAACAATGTTTACGCGGCAGCTAATAAAAATTCAAGTTTGAAAAGGACCAACGATGAACTAAGTACAAAAGTGGAACAATTAACACAACTGAAAGTAGAAAATGCAGACCTAGTCAAGAGAAAGCTAGAGCTTGAGTTAGAATTGGCATCGACGGATACGAAAATTCTAAAACTTGAGAAAGAGTTTGAAAAGTTACTGACTGATCTGAGTGAAAAAGATGCTTTAATAGACACATTGACCCAAAATCTACAAACCGATCATATCGTTTCCGATTTGGAAAGTACTATCAAAGTTAAAAACGAATACATAGAAAGTTTAAGCCATGACATCACTGAGCTTAAAAAAATAATTGAACATTTGACCCAAGACTTAAATAAAAGTCAAGAATATGCAAAGGCTGCTAAAGAAATGGAATCGCAACTGGCAACTTTAAGAGACTTAATTAAATCAAAAGATCTGGAAATTGCTGAGCTGAAAAACTCTACTGAAATATCAGAAAAGCAACGCCTTGACAACCAAATGTTATTAGAACAAAAGGACAGTGAAATAAAAGAGCTAAATCAATCAATAGTCGAACTTACAGACAAAATGCGCTCAAATGACATCCCGGCACAAAACAATGATGAATACACCAGATTAGTACACGAAAAAGAAACAATGGCACAAGAAGTCAACGACTTCAAACAAAAACTTCAACAGAAGGAGGCTGAGTTATCCGACATTAAATCGTATGCGGAAAAAATAGAACACACATGTAATGAATATAAAGTAGCCGTAGAAAATACCACGAAAGAAAAAGGTGAACTAATAAACTTGGTCACATTGAAACATAATGAAAGCATTCAATACCACAATGAAATACAAAGGTTGAACCATGTTTTATTAGAACAGACCAACGAATTGAAAAGGGTCACTGAGGAAAACGAAACCCAAATCCAAAGCCGAACCGATAGTTGCCAACAGTGTGAAAATCTGCACATCACACTGAACGAAAAGAATGAAATCATTAAAACTTTGAACCAAAACAACTCGGAGTATGATAAAATTAAATCAGAGTTGGTAACTGCGACCGAAGCTGTCGCAAATTTAAAGGAGAGATGCGATAACTTAGACAAAAGCCTCGCGATACAGTTAGACACTGTAAAACGTTTGACGGCAGAAAATTTACAGGTGAGCATGAATTAATTTTGTTCAACTAACAGGTATTAAAGGTACAGAAATAAAAATGCGTTCATTGCGACCAGCAAATACGGCAGATTTGTCACGCATTTTTAAATTACTTAATTAATTCCAGTTGGCAACAAAAGGTGTGTGCTCAGCATGTGCCGCCAGAGACATGACATGCCTTTCGACGGCGTGTTTTTTAGCACTCACCTGCTTAACCAACTCACGATAAAGTAGTTCCTTATCCTAACTAATAAGTGTAGTTACCTACATACCTGCCAATTTTTTTCTTTGCCGTAGGTTCTATTGATGTGCTGCTCTATACCTAGAAATATATCCTGCAGAAAGTTATGTTTGCGCAGTGTTAAGTCTACGCTACTAACCCTAATTTTGTCATAAGAAGAGAATCCTGATTGTAGATTCAGTAGATGATAAAGATCCTATTTAACTACGAAAATTGAATGCACATGAAAAGTTTTCTGTCATCGTTGGCACCATTTTGCTACGATCGCATAGCTTTCGCGTCACAATCCTGCAAACAACAGCCAAACAAACTGGGTGTTGAGGATGGACTACCTTTCAGCAATAAAAATGCGTCAGATTATTTATGCGCCACGCGGGCGTCGGTGCGGCGGTAAATTTTGCAGATTTCTTCCGCAATTGTGCAAAATTCACCGCCGCACCGACGCCCGCGTGGCACATCAATATCTGACACATTTTCCGTTGCTGAAAGGCAGTTCATCCTCAACAATTGTTTGGTATTTTCTCGTCCTATTCTTCTCAAGTGGCCTTTCTAGTAAATAGTACGCCCCTCAATTTCCAGCTGTCGGAACAAGAGAGCAACTCCACCCGCGAGCTGGACCGGTTGCGCCAACACCTGGTGGAAACGGAGGAGAGTTACACTCAAGAGCTCATGACGTCGGAGCAAAAATTGGCAGAATGTCTGACGAGGCTGCAGGCTGTGGAGGACCGGGCGAAGCAGACTAGCAACGTCTATACCAGCAATAGGTAAGAACTGTACTCAAATGCCGCGATCTGTTTCTGGGCGGAGATCGAGACGAAAACTAGTTGGATGGGCGTGGTCAAGACGGATCTAGAAGAAACCCAAGTGTCCGTAAATGACGTCGTAAACAAGCCGAAGTATAGAGAAATGGAAAGGCCGATCTCACTGTAAAATTAAAGCTAGATACGTTTTTCTACGCCCCTATGGCCCGGTGCCAGAAAAACATTTATCCTAGACCTTTATGGCTATGGCTACTTTAACACTAACAAACCTCGCATATTCTACGGATCCCCATATCAAATGGAAGTGTCTACTTCAACTGAAGCTTTTCCCATATTATATTCATGTCTCATAACATTAACCCAAAATTTTTAGCTGAGGAATTATTTAACAGTATTGACATCATTGTGATTTGCGCCCCAGGTTATGTTCTACAGAATCATGTAAATCACTAAATCAGTTGCGTTATGACCTTGAAGAACAATTTTATTAATCACCATAGCTATGGTGAGTTTAAGGAACCGTGGCTCTGTCACAGGGTACACTATCATAAGATACAAATAAAATTCAAGTTCCGACGCAGAGGCAAGATTCAAGGGCGATTAATCGACAAGCACTCTCCCCGCCAAAACCTCCAAATCTAAAATTTATTTCCAAGTAAAGAATTTCCATTCTGCTTTGCAGCTGAATGTAGTGGAGAAGCAGGCAGCAAAAAAGAAACTACTCTGACCCTCTTTTCTCAAATCACCTTAAATCTAATACAAAGTTGGTATGAATGTCCATGTAGTACCTAAGATCCTTTAGACAAGATTCAAGAGTGCAATAAACACTTGCAATGACGCACGGACGGCACCCGTTCACGATCATAACGTAGGAGTCAGCCATCGCCAGTCTCAACCATAATAGAGAACCAAACTAATCTCGGGCCTACAAATTCCAGCATCCGCGCTAACCAAGAAGTGGAGACCCTGCGCAACCAGATCAAGCTACTGGAGAAGCAACGCGAGGAGGTCCAGGGCAAGCTGGGCGCCGCTGAAGATGCCAAGAGTCGGAGCGAGGCGGCCCTTACCAACTTGCAGCTGGTACTGGAACAGTTCCAGTTGGGTAAGTAACTCTTGTCTGGATAGATCCCTGATCCATCATCATCAACCATCTGACGCCCATTGCCGGACATTCATCAACATCAACCCATTATGCCCCCACCGAGGGGCACGGGTCTCTTCCCTGAGGAAGGTATAGGCCATACTTCACCACGCGGGCCAAGTCCGGATTGGCGGAGGCTTGTAAGACTAGTGGCTGGTCTTACTGTCAGAAGTTTTCAAGCCGCCCTAAGGCCTCTGACTTGGCTTAACGACTGCCATCTATCGACCGTCGAGTCGACCATCTTAACGTGCCTTGCGAAGCACGGAAGCGCTCAGAAAAATGCCACTAGCGTTCGTCATAGACGGTGACCCATCCATGCACTGAACGCGCCCGATGTTGCTTAACTTTCGTGATCATTTAAGATCACTCAGGCAGGCAGCCGGGGCTGCGAGCGATTCTAAATCGCGAAATTAGGCACCTAAATCTAAACAAAGCGAAAACACCAACAGACAAGGAACGCGACATTGAAGCCGCGACGGTCAAACTGCAGAACAAGATGGCCGACCTCAAGAATCAAAATGGCGGACTCCAGCAAGAGTTAGCCCGGCTCAACGTGAAGCTGGAAGAGTCGATCGCCGGGCTTCGAGCTGCTTCCCGACTAGGGGACCAGCTTGAGACCAAGACTGCTCAGATACTGGACTTGAGAGAGCAAGGTAAGTGATAAGGGAATTTTACATAAGTATAGTAATAAATAGTAAGTACTTTAAGGTAATGGATTTGTCTTTAATAGGCCATTTGACAGGTTTCTCAAAACCATCTCAGTTTCTCAAAACCATTTCTTAGTGGTCAATTGTGAGTCTCTAGAAAGTGGTAATTTTAAATTCTTTCGTGCATATCTTCTAAAAAATACAAATAAAAATTTACTTTTAAAATAAGCCGCCAAAGGCTATGTTAAGTGATGGAATCGTGACGTCACTGGTCAGTAAACAAAACGAATGAACTTAAGACGACATGAATGACAGAATATGCTATATTTACTGACATGTGACGTCGACATAGATTCGGCCAATCCAGGCCGTTTTCGATAAAATGCCTACAGATACCAAATTATAAAATTTTATCCCGATTTTTTGGACAAATTATTAATTTTTAGTTAAATGCGTCAAAGCGGTTTTATGACCTATAATTTATACCAATATGTATAAATAATACTTTTTTTTTCATACTGTCAAATAGCCTATTTATTTACATCGTTCATTAAACCAGTTTTGAAGAAAAATAGTAGACAAAACTATTAATGTGATTATCATAGTTTACAAAGTTAACAATAGTTAACGAAACTTTAAAAGTTTTGTTTTGAATTTTTTTTCTTCTGAACAGCTTTGATTTTGTTACACCAGTTCTTAAATGTAACTTGAGTAGCGATTTGAATTGACTTAAGAGTTTTGACTTGACTATGAAGAGTGTTAGTTAAATGCTTCTTAAAATATTGAGTTTCGTTTCTAGCGTCTTCTCCGTGTAATATATTAATTCTAAAACTTTGAACTAAACTTAACAGATTTGACGTTCATTAAGTTTTTTGTTTGTCAAAATGTCAGAATTTGACAATAAACTTTCAAATTCTGACATTTATCCCCACAAAACTCGTGACTCGAGCCATCGTGCTTACTTCGCTGACCAGAAAACGAAATTACAAATTATGATACATACGATTTGATTTTTTAGTTTGATGACGTTAGGTTTTTGTTTTATTTTATAATAGTTTGATTACACGCACTGTTTTTATTGTTAGATAGTGTGATGATGCATTGATTTTGAATGTTTATGTTTTCATTAATGAGTCAATATAACTATAATTGTATTGCGTATTGTGCCTAGTTATTGTTTCAATTGTCTCTCTTTTTTGTAAGACATTGTTACAGAACAACTGTTGCGTAACATGTTCATTGATTGTTTGATTATTTTACTTTTCCGAACGTAAACGTCTAAAAAAATACACAGATCAAGCAATGTTAAACCCTAAAATCAACAGTATAGAGTCGAAAATGTAATGCGGCGGCAACCGACTAAATATCAGCTGGTAATTCTGGGGTCCTAACGTCCAGAGTGCCAGGTGGTATACAGTGGGGTGCCGCAAGACCTCAAAATTAAGGACGCGAGCGCGTAAGTGCATTTTGAACCTTACAGCAAAGTGTTTAAGTACCTTTTTCGTTGTGGCGTCGTGTTCAAATTGCTTCCAACGTGCGTGTTGTTTTTTTTGCATAACCTTTTTTTTCCTGAATCGACTGCCTTGTCAGTCGAGCCCTTAAGGTGCTTACCTACCAAGAAAGTAGCCGTGAGTTCGATTCGCACTAGGGGCCGCCGTAGATTTGTATAAATAGCCTCAGCCTGAGTGTTTTTCGATGTTTGTAATGTCCTTGCCTGGTTACCATAGTACCTACAAGGTATCCTAGTCTAGGACCAGGTCAAGTGATTGTGTTCTGTGGAAGTTATCATTATTAAATTATTAATTAAAAGAATTTCTTGACAATTATATAATGTACGCAATGTACAGGGTGGTGCAGATTTCTCCTGTCATACTGTATTAAGGAGACTATCTACATAGAATATCCTTGTATTTTAAGTTTTACTATTAAACCTTGGGGAGGGCATTATAGCGATTTTTTGCTGATAGTTTTCGTTCAATGATAAAAGTAATTTTCAATTACTTAAAACACCTTTTAAAGAAGTTATAATCTAGCTACAATAGCCGTAATATAGTGAAACGCCTGTCACATATGTGCAAAAATTTGTATAAGTTTTTGTTCATACATCTTTTTTATACGCTCGTAAGCTTTCGGAAAATAATACGTAAGTATGTCGTAAATATTTGCGCAAATGTCAGATATTTATTACCGCAAACCGCCTACCTGTCAAACTATGACATAGAAAAAAGAAGAACCATCAAAAGCTTTGCCCTCCGCGGTCTAATCTCATTTGGTAACTGTGAGGCTGTGACAGGGCGCGCTGCAGGCCGGCCGGCACTTGACAGCGCTGTCATGACAGCTGTCATGTCTGTCACTACTGTCAACGACAGCTCTAAGGCTATACTTGGTTACGTTCTACGTTACACTATCAGTTTTAGCTCGCTAACGCTTACATTGTAGTGTAGTGACTTGGTAGCTGTCACTTATTTTGACAGGTGATATCTGTCATTAAATTCGACAGTTAGCGAGCGCCTAATGCGATGGCAGCAAGCGCGGCTTCGCCACGGCAATTTAGATTGGTTGACAGTGATTGTGACAGATTGACAGAACTGTCAATGTGTCGGTGAGCCGTCAGCGCCCCACTCAGATTACCATATGGGGTTTGACTGCGGGCTATGGCCTGTCCGTCGTGTCGTGATGTCCCGTCGTTGCACCGTTTTGTTATTTTTTTTATTATTGTGTTTTTTTAATATTTTTACTTACATCTCTCATGCACACGTTTTTGTTGTGGTTTTAAAATAACGAGTAGTTATACTTTAACGAATGCCGGTGCTAGTAGCTTAGTTTTAAATTAAGTTACTGAACAGTGATGTGAAGCGATAATATTTTTAGCACTGATATTTTATCATTGCCTTTAAAACAATGTTTTTTATAATTTTAGGATTTATAATTATTTAAAAAAATATATATACCTAATATGTACGTAAAAATGATTTTATGATTATAATTAAAAATTATTTTGCTTAAAAAAAAAGTCTAGTACAAAGTACCTAGTAAATCTTAGAACTATTATGTTTTTCAATCATAAAAATAAAAGAATGCGTGAGAGATGATAGAAGTAAAATAAGTCTGAAGCTGCCTTTATTTTATTTCAATTTCAGTTTTAGTAAAGATTTTGTCGAACTTGCTTGAATTTAACTTCAATTAAAAAAGGTTTTACTGAACTTAGCATAGTGTAAAGGCAGCTTTAGCAGCAAATTTCGTTCTTAGCATGAGGGAAGCGAAAACCAAACTCATGCTAAAGAATTTGCCAATTTGCATTTTTTTTTTTGTTTTGATGCACTTATTATTATGAGACATATATCGTACCAAGTACCAAGCTTTCATATCTGCCTAATCCTTAGGGATGCAGGCGTAATTTTATGTTATGTTCATATGATATGTCATGCTTTGTGTAATACAGTCTCATGGAAATATGCGCTACATTTTAAGATTTTGTTGGAACTTTTGCAAAGATCGCTTTGATCGCGTTGGCTGTTATTATTGTGTTGTCTTTATGGTCAATTATTTAACTTTCTAAAGTAAAATCATTTATTATTTCTTTGCAGAGGTTCTATTTCGCATCTGCAAGTTTGTAAGCTAGCACCAAATTATTGATGTTACGATGTTTTGTTGCATTTCTGTATTGTTGTTAACGCAACATTTTGCATTTTTTTGGGATACTGAGCAAAAATTACCATTTCATGCTTTCCCTTATTCTGGATTTTGTTATAGTTTTTATTTTTCCAGATTTTTGTCAATTAAAAAGCACCAATGAATTAATTGCCTACAAAGCTAAGCATTTTTTTGCTCCGTATCCCCTATTTTGTTGCCTTGTTATGCATTTCAGTGTTGCCATAAATAGCAGTTTTTCGTACCCTGTAGTAGCCCGTAGAAGAGTCAGCGAATCGCCGCACTGTCTCTGAGTATTACTTCAGGTACTGGTGAATTTTGAAAAGGGAAGTGGGCAACACTGAGCGTATGGGATTTTGCCCCTTTGATCGGCTACTGAAATCCCCACTTTTTGGGGAAAATAGAGGAAAACCCGACACTTAGCGTGGTTGCTTAAAAATAGTTGGAATAACAGGATATGGTGTTCTAAGTGACTTTTCTTGCTTGTGTTTTATTAAAGGTTGGCTCCTAGCAGAGAAAATAATTACGCGTGTAGTGTAGTGAGCACTACAAAATAAATTTACGGTATTTTTAAACATGTTTTAATTGTCTTAACTCAGTTTTTGATAAAAAAAAATGCCAAAAAAACTTCTCGTATTAATCTATTACATAACAAACAAATTTTTATACGATTATCCATTGTCTAAAATGTAATCATAATTTTACAATGATTAAAAGCGTTGTAATCCACCAACGATATGTTCATGCAAGAAATAAATATTTTAAATAATAAATACTTTATTACAGTGATGCCAGGAGAAAAATTAACATCAGAGGATGACCTCCCTTGTAACCAAAACCAAAAGCCGACGTCATCTTAGGACACCTTTTTTTTTCAACATCCTTTATGTTTTTACTTACCTCTGACCAAAAGGCCCAATAGGTGGCAACTCCCGCGCAAGGTACCTCAACTTCCCGCCCAGTGCATGAATAATACTTTGAGGTCGTGTGCGCACGATCTACAAGCGACTGAAGATATTGCCTGCATGGTTGGTAAGAATAGTCAGTAGATTTTTATGTTTGAGAATGATTTTTTTTCATTTATTTTTTGTTGTAAGTTTTGAGTATGATGTTTGACTTGCTTAGTAGGATAACGTAGTGAATATGCATTTTATCAGATGCAGTGTATGACTCTTAAAAAATATTTATTTACTATATCATATTCAAACCGATAACGCCCTAATTTTAAGGATAGCTCCTTTGTAACAGATTTTTAGGACACCAATAAATTTAATTTAATTTCTTTTACAATACAAGGTGTCCAAAAAATAGTGTCAAGCAGAAGTCCTGAGATAAAGCACCCCTAGGGGTACCCGAATGACCCCCATGTATGTTCCGCCCTTTTTTGTAGTTTTCGAATCCTCAAACATTTAGAAAATTTATAAATTTTAACTAACTTTGCGATTCTTCATATTTTTATGGCGCTATTGTAACAGATTGACTCAAAATTGAGTTTGTGTCTGCAAGGCACACTATTCACCAATTTTGTAAGAAAACAGAAAGCGTCTATCTTAATAATTCATGGCTCTGTGGCCAATAATGTCTTGTAGGTCAAGGTGGGACAAAAAATACGAAAAAAAAATTATAACTCCAAAACTAAAAAAAATCGTGGAACCTCTAGAGGTGGTCTACCTCTAGAGTTCCGCTTGACACTATTTTTGGGACACCCTGTATATGTAAAAGGAATATTGAATTAGTCTACTTATACAGCTTATTGTTCTGCTATAACCTACACTGGATAACACAGTATAGTACAGTCGCCATACTCGCCATCCGTCGACTTATAAATTTTCGTTGCAACGTAGCCCATATCGTAACTGAGTACAGTCCGTTTTTTCATTCAATGAAAAAAAAAAATATTGTCACGTTGACATCTACATACAATTCTTAGGCTGTAATGTCTGAATGTTGCTAGTACGTAAAAACCAAATAACCCCATTTTACTTCCAAGTTAAATTGTGTATGTTACGCAGGTGTTTTTTTTAGACTTCGCTCTTACGAGTAATTCAATTTTGATGATGTGATAAGGATTTTGGTCACATGAGTCTTCTATTCACGGTATAAAAAATCTACCGAGTTAACCTATAGCTTTTATAGCGGTAACACCACGTCATTTTTTTTGCATCGAATTAAAAAACAGACTATAGAGTGCACGGATGTTAGGGTTGATTTTACAGTACAATAATACATACTACACTATATTTCCTCGAAGATAACAAGTCGAGTAGTAAAGAACAAGTATTGGAACAATTGCAGTGCGCGTACTGCAATCTTCGGTAGCGGCTGCAGAGGCGCGCTACCGCGACACGGTTGACAACCAGCAAGACCGCGTCGACAAGCTTCTCGTCAAGAATCTGCTCCTCAACTATGTTCAGAGCGAGGGCAGCGCGCATAACCGGTGAGACTTAAGATCATAGCCCACTTACACGACTCTGCTCCCACCCGGCAAAAATAATAATATTCAAATATGGGCTTTAAATATTGCTCTTTAGATATATTTTACATTGGCATCATAAATTAGCTGACAGCTGACAGCGAGCTGTCGAGCTGTTATGATGCCAATCACACTAATATTATAAACGTGAAAGTTTGTGTGTGTGTTTATATGTTTGTTAGTCTTTAGCGCTGAAACGGCTGGACGGATTTTAATAAAATTTGGTATGGAGTTAGCCGATACCCTGGATTAAAACATAGGATACGTTTTACCGCGGGGAAATATCTTATTCCTACGGGAAAATCGATGAACCGCGGGTAACACCGCGGGGCACAGCTAGTGTAAAATATATCTAAAGAGCAATATTTAAAGCCCATATTTGAATGATATTATTTTTGCCGGGTGGGAGCAGAGTCGTGTAAGTGGGCTATGACCTATAGGCCGGACATCTCCACCGATGTGGTCGAAAACATAAACATTTACATACAGTCTGTTAGCTTTTAAAATATACCTCGGGCTCTAGAGTAGGTTTCGGTTTTCGCCGAAAGCACACGAGTGTAATACTACTTCCTGCTCTGTGTAAGTGAAATTAAGTGTCATATTAGTTCCGATATTTCTATTACACGAATATATCAGATTCTATCCGATAGTAGCCGAAGATATATTCTAAAAGCTAACAGACTGTACAGGCACATTGCTTCGTGCTTCGCAGGGTACGTTAAGCCAAGTCAGAGGCCTTAAGGCGGCTTGAAAACTTCTGACAGTAAGACCAGCCACTAGTCTTAGAAGCCTCCACCAATCCGGACTTGGCCCCCGTGGTGGAGTATGACCTATACCTTCCTCAGGGAAGAGACCCGTGCCCGTCGGTGGGGACATAATGGGTTGATGATGACATTGCTTCTGGCCCTACACTAGGATATACCGTGTCGTGGGAACCAAAAACAGCGACATCGCAAATATGTAAACATCCAACACATGGGGTTTTTTTTTGTCCCCAGCCGGGGTTTGAACCCGAGATCTCTCGCAAGGTAGGCAGATGCGCTAACCGCTGCGCCATAGTCGTGTTGTGGACTGTGGACGGGTTTTCTTTGTGTAAAGCGAATCCATTTAAAGGCTTAAAGTAATTAAGGTCACTGTAGATTTTTTCATTTTTTTTTCTTTAAACTTACAGCTATCCTTACAGAAGACCCTATTGCGATAGCGAATTACAACATGAAATTAATAAGTACGTGATAAACATCAGCTTGTAGCCACTTTTAATATTCCATAGAATTAAATTATATCATTTAAATAAAAAAAACAATACCTCAAACCAATAACTTAAAAATAGATAAAATAAATTCAATTCAAGCAGAAATTAAAACAATTCAAATGTATTGCACTAACAATATGAATGTTTGAATTAACTGCCTCATTGGTCTAGCCGTTAAGGCGTTTACCTACCAAGACAGAGGGCGTGGGCTCGATTCCCACTGGTAGCCGCCGCTTTGTACCATTTGTACAAATGGCTCAGCCTGGGTTTTTCTCATGTTTCTAATGTCCTCGCCGGATTACTATAGCACAGGGTTTAGTTTCAGGGTACCAGGGTAGCCCAGGTCAAGTGATTGTGTTGTGTGACAGCTATTATTATTGTTATTAGATAGATAAAACATTTATTTAACGACACAATACTAAAAACACAGCTTAACATGATACAAAAAGAAAGCAGAAACAAGACACAGGTTTAAATACAAAGCATACACACATTCAAAAACAAGAACAGAACAGAGCATCGTACAGCTTGTCCAGAAAGAGTAGAAATTAAAGAGTACGGTTTTGCTCAGACTTTTTGTCTGTGTTTTTTTAATAGCTTTCGCTATTATATTAGATATTATATTACAGTATTAATAAAATAGACGGTATTTTTTTCGAACTGTCCAGAAATGTAATTATTTCCTTTGCGGCTTCCTCAGAAGTCAAGTCCTCCGCATCCTGTCGACGGTTCTGGACTTCAACCAGCAAGAGTGCGCCCGACTCGGCTTGGGAGGGCCGGCCGAGGGCGGGGAGGGGCTAGCCCGCCAGTTCGTCCGGTTCCTGGAGCGGGAGTCGCGGCCGGCGCCTCCGCTGCCGGACATGGCCGGACTGAGCCGGCCGGACGCGGCCGGGCGGGGCGAGCCGGCCTCCCGGAAGAACTCCGGCCTGGGTAAGGTTTAAGAATAGATTAGAAAGTTTAATTTAAAAGCCATGACACAGAATCTGCATCACCGCTGCCGGAAATGGCCGGACAACCGGCCTCCCGGAAGAACTCCGGCCCAGGTAACACTGTAGGATTTGAAATAGGAGCTTTATTTAAAAGCCATGAAACTAAAGTCTGTTTTTTAATTCAATGCAACAAAACTGTCACGTTGACATATCAATATCAAGCCAAAGGCTGTCAATGTCTGAGTGTTGCTAGTACGTAAAAATCAAATAAACCCATTTTACTTCCAAGTAAAAATTGTGTGTGCTACGTAGGTGTTTTTTTTTTTAGATTTTGCTCTTATGAGTAATTTTTTAATGTCTTTGATGTAATAAAGATTTTTTTCTTCTACTCACGGTAAAAAAATCTACCGAGTAATCCTATATATTTTATAGCGGTAACACCGCGTCACTTTTTTGCATCGTATTAAAAAACGGACGAGATGTGCGGAACATTGTTTGTAAAGGACATGAGCCCGCTCTCTCGCCGCCGGACTTGGTTGGACACCTCTCGGAAAAACTCCGGCCTGGACAAATTGGTAGAGTTTTAAAATACGGTAAAAATAGTTTTATTTGAAACCTTTGATTTGACACTCATAATGGAAAGACTAACATGAAAAACATGTCACAAAAAATTCGCACTTCGGCGACGGATCTATTTATACCCAGCCAAAGCAAAGAAGGGCTATGTTCGATTTTTCTCACCTCTTGAGACCCGTAAAACTCTGAAATAACAATTTTTTCTTGCCGTTTATGGTATATACCAGCCTAATTTTAACGCAAGTTTCTCTTTTCGTCATACAACTATTCAAAAAAATTCGTCTAGCCCTATCTCAATCTTAAGTGTTTTCTTGCCGTTTTAATCTTATGACGTCCTTCGTTCCAGGCCCCCAGCCCAACCCCTACGAAGTCGGCCACAAGAGGAATCTGTCCACCGGATCGAACAACCTCCTCTTCCAGAACATAGACGCTTTGGAGACGGCCTCCCAGCGCTCTGAGGCCGGATCCGCCCACTCCTCAGATGGCAGGGTGGCCCTGTCCATCGCCAGTCCGGCCCTGGATACGGGAGTCAACCAGACGAGGAACACCGAGGGGGCCATACTGAAACATGTGCTGAAAGACAGTAAGTTCTAGAAAAACGATCGGCCTAGATAACTTTGGAAATTGTAGATGGATTAGTTCGGTCTTGTAGTAGTTAGGTAGGTTTTGGATACCGGAATTGAGGGAGGGAGGGAAGGGGGGAGATACTAATAAATAAATAAAATAAATTAAAATTAAAATTATTTATTTCCGGCTTTACTAATGAATAATGTTAATAACACTGGTGACTTAGAAACCATGTTAGTAACAATAATAATGTATTCTACTCTGTGCTAAGTTGTTACTTTTTAATTTTTGTACCTAATTTTACAAAGACTTTTATGTCTCTCGGCCCAGATATCAGTGTATCGACTATCTACACTTTCCGCTAAGTAAGGATATATAGACATTAGTAGAAGAATTTACAGTTCTAGAAATACGAATGATCTAGAATCTTCGGAAAATGTATATCAGATCAGTTTGAACCCGGTATCCAGAGATAGCCTACTGATTCTACGGAGTTTTGGATAGCTTCCAAAAAAAACTGTTGCATGAAAGTTAGGTTTAAAAATGTGTGTAAATATTGTCGATATCCGTGTATATGTCAAAACAATTGTAGGTTGGAAACGGTTCTAAAATATGTTATCGGAGTACATATGTAGTTTAAAACATAATATGTATTTTTTAACATTACTATGAATCATAATGTTATGCCCCTTATATACCTCTGTAAACTTTAATTTTAGCGCCATTTAACAGTACAATGAGGGCTTTTCAGGTCAGCTTTTTTGACAGCTGTCAGTTGCGTTCACCAAAATTAATTAGATGGCGCTGAACGCAACCCCGTCTAGGAACGGCAAGGAGCGTCATCGATGCAGCGCCACCAAGTTATATGTTCAGGTGGGCAAAATTTTATTTTGTTTATTTTGCACCTACTAAGAAAATTATAGATATAATTTTCATTAAAATTGAAAGACCGGTTATTTTCTCATTTTTCTATGTAAATTTCTTAAATGTTACGTTACTTCTAAATTCTCCACTAGCGCCGCTATCAACCTGAACATATAATACGGTGGCCAACCACGAAATAGTTTGAATGTTTGTTTTTGTTGCTTACCTGTTTGATGGATGGATGGTCTTCCTTCATTCAGATAGGGTTTGCGTCAGCGCCCTCTATCGATCAAAGGAGGTACTACTTTTTTTTAAAAGTTTTTTTGAAAAGCCCTCATTAGTAACAATATTTTTAGTAATACAATAGTTAGTTTTATACATTCCTGTGGCCGCACAATAGTAGAAGACAAACTTAAAATTTGTCCGAGAAGACAGATGTTCGCTAAACAATTATCTGTGTTAATCAATTATTTCTAATTTTTTTCTATGATTAATATCGTTACACTTAGGTACGATATTATGTGAAAAAAAAACTGTATTTTTTTCTATTCAGATAGCTACATAATCTGTGTTAAGCCCAATGTTTGTGTTATCTGTAATCTTTTGCTTGTGAATACGTAATATGTCTGTCTGCCTCGCTATACAGTAAGTGTAGACTTTTTCTGTTACCTACGCTGCCGTTATTTTGTTATATTGTCCTATTATTCTTCTTTAAAATAAATAAATTACATATTCGCATTTATAGTAAAAGTCATAATCATGATAAAAATATGTTAAGTTGTACCACTAGTAACATAAAAATAGTTCGCGACAATGAAATAGTCTTTATTTCCACGGCGAACAACTCATTTTCGCAGTTCGATATTCCAATGTGACTAAAAGAATGCCTAAAAATCATAGAAAGTAATTTTCCAGAAATTTATTTTAACATTTATTAAATACTTTATTTTAAAGTTAAATAAATTAACAATGTGGCAAAGTGATCATTATTTTTATATTGGCACAGAATCCTTAGTGCGCTAGATCTACTTGCGCTTGGCCGGAAATCTTCTCGACCCATTTTTCTTTGTCAAAATTATTTACAGAACAATGTACGGTACTTTTAAATTTTAATCGAGTAATTGTATAGTTAAGAATGCATCAGCAATGTATTGTTTTGTGCCTTAAATTACAAAGCAGTGGTTATCAACATTTTTCTTGACGTTTTAATTACAAAAAGTTAATAGAACATAGGTTTGTGATAAAAATGTTTTATTTATTATTACACACCGTAATAGTGTGGTGTAGTAGCTAACTAGATTACACCCAGTCTCGCCCGCATAAAATATTGAGAACCACTGGATTTGTTATTTATTAATTTTAAAATACTTAATTAAGTTTGTATAATAAATGTAAATTGCTATGTATTTAATGTAAATTTTATTATGCTTTGTCTATTTGCTGAGTTCGTTTCATTTGATTGTAATGAAATTATTAAGAGGCGACCTGGGGCTATCTAAACGCACCAATATAAAAGGATAAGAAATTATATTATTATCTTTTATTTAAAAAAATGATATTTTTCGATAATTTTTTCTTCAAATTGTAATATATTTCATATTTAATTTCAAAACAATTTAATTTCATTTAAAGATTTCATTGACTTAATTCTGTATTCTATTTTTTATTATTTTGTTATTTAATATGGCTTTGACTAGAATAAAAGAGTTAAAACTTATAGAAATAATAGTAAAAAGTGGGTATTATAAGTCTCATTAATGACGATACGGTTTGTTATTTTGAAGAAGCTGAATTAAAATATCTAGGCTAAATAACTAAAGCATTTTTGTCAAATAACTGCCGTTCTTGGCGGAAATCAATCTATGTTCTAGGTTATTGAGGTTACAGACTGGTATAGGTTCTGAAATAGATATTACAATTATTGAGATTTATGATGTTTACTTTTAAAAAATACTTATTATAAAACTATTTTTTTCATTTACCATTGGTTACTGTAGAGGTTGCCTCTTAACGACGTAAGTACCTTATATTTATTAATATTGATTGCTGGAAAAAATATTTTAACTAAAGTAAAATAGTGATAAAACAATGTTTTAAAAAAAATGTGAATAATAAAATTGGTTTCAAAAATAAAAATAATAATATTCTCCAACAGCTCTGTTTCATTTCATACACTTTCCTGCCTAAATAGATCTAACGAACACATCAGCCTATTGTCTCTATCACATGCAAAATTATGGTTTCTATACATGCATACTTTACAGATAGTCAAAATCGTAACCCAAGGTTTGTCTCTGCCGGCTAAAGAAGAAGTTCTCCATAGATAAACCCTGAAACCTCCTTCCACAGATAAGTTTACGTATGTAAACTTACCAGAAATAGAGTTTTCGAATGAAAGAAGACTTGACTTTGTCACCCATGATGTTTGACGCTGCCACAAAATTTTTCGTTCAACCAAAATTCGTTGTGTCGTGATGAGTATTCTACGTCCAGCGATAGTCTATCATCAACTCGAGTGATTTTCCGTACGCACATTACTTCAGACTTGTTTAGGTACTAAATTGCCATCAAATATATTGGAACTCGAGGTCTTTCCTTCCAAACATAGGATGAGACCAACGCGCACGGACGGATCGACGAGGAATAAGAAAAGCCGAGTTTCCAATGTAGTCACAAAGGTGAGATGGTGTACCTACATTAGATTGGATCGTTCACAGCTGACCAGTCACTTAGTGTGTCTGAAGCTTTAATTTCATTTTATTGCAAGAAACAAAGACTCATTCATTCTGCTAGACAATACATTAAAAACGGGGAGTGATTCTCTGGGCGAAGCGAATCCCCACTCTGGGGGGATTCGTATCAAAATCAAGACTTTTTCAGTTTTTTTTTGTGGAATGGAGGGAGTCTTTGTATAAAAAAAACTACTCTGACTATTAATGGGGAAAAAAATTTATTTTAATTTGTGGTAATAAAAACTAAAAAGATGTCTGAAATACGTAGTATGAAAGTGGGAAACCTATTTTAATTATTTTTTCTGCGAATACAAATTTCCTCCAAAACATTCTTTTCTTATTGATTAGCATATCAACAGCTGGGTTTGTGGTATTAATGTCAGATTTCCATTCAGCGTCCCCATATTTTCTATAATAACTACGATTTTAACTGCTCAAACCAACACTCTCAACGTCACCCACCGAAACTTTATCTACACTTGCCGACCATTCCAGTCAAAACCGACCAGCAAATCAGACGCGAAGCTGAAGGACCGTCTCGGCATCATATGCCCGATATGCTTCGACGAGATCAGCGCATCCCGCGTCTCCTCCACGGTCTGCGGCCACATCTTTTGCTCGCAGTGCATCAAGCGCGCCATCAGGTTTAACAAACACTGTCCCATCTGCCGCAGGTTCCTTAGAGGGACTAGTGGGTATCACACGCTGTATTTTAATGATACGATACCGGCTTGGCCGAGTGTGGTTAGGGATGACTTAGCATGACGACGCGGGTAAAGTCGTGACTTTCCTGTAGAGTTCCAGCGCCACGAAAGGCAAGTATTCCGTTCCTAGGTAATCAAATATTCGTATCTCGTGGGTCAATGCGCGCGGCCAGAAATCAGCGAAGACGGTTCGCTTTAGATATAGGGTTGCACAGTGGCCCACATTGCACAGTCCCGCGTTTAGTTGCACTGAAATATCAGAATTTGATAATGAATGCTGGTAAATTAATTGTACCGCACAAAATAACATACGATTCTTATCATGTCACAGAATACATAAATAGTCCCAGTTTCTTTGATTTTGCGGATTGAATCTTCTGTACAGTCGACAGCACATCATGGTATACACCCATGCACTCTACTCCGTTGCATTACGGGCGACTTTGCAACTAAAATGTGAAGATTGACGTGCTGTCGACTGTACAGAAGATTCACTCCGCAAAATCAATTAAAGAAACAGGGACTCTAGCAGCGATAAAATTAGGTGCAATTCAGATCGCACGGCGGTAAAAAAGCTACGTTATATTCACCTACATGTTGCCTCTCTTTCTACCGCGTAACTCTTACCTCTTGTGTCGCCTGAATTCCTACCTATTTGCCACTCCGGAGTGGTCGGCGCATGTACTTATGCGTTCGATACCGACACGCGTAGTGAAACAGGCCTGATCATGTGTCAAATGCCTCTGTAAAGAAACAAAATATTTTAATGCACCATTTTATCAAAGACTTATTTAGTGCCTCGAAAATTCGCGACTTCCGACATTAAAACCTTCCCAATCCAGTGTGGTGTGTAATAGAATACCTAGTGGTAAAAATATGGTATACCTACCATTATTCGTCTCAGGGACCTATAGATAAATAAAAAAAGCGATTGGACAACTATTTGCCACCGGCTCGTTCAATAATATTGTGTAGATAAGCTCACGCGGGGTCATTTCTAAAATGCGGAATCCCTGAACGATGTCGGTTAGAATTTATCATTTACAACCATTTTTGTTTCACAACTCTTAATGAGTTTAAGAGCTGTGAAAAAAAAAATAAAAAAAAAATTAATTAGCTAATAAAATTGGTTTGGTTTTTTTGATTGGTTGGTTTTTTTTCGAGAAAAAAAATATTTACGGTTTTTCTGCTTGGGAATGGCGCAGATTGATAAATAATGTTTAAAATATTAAAATGCGTCTCATATTAAATGAACCATATGTAGGATAATACATAATTTATCGAAGGCTGTAAAATTTGCATATTTACTAATTTATATTTTTTTTATGAACGAGAGAAAAGAGATTTTTATTTACCATGTACAAATCTTAATTTACAAGAGATTTTATGTGCCTACTAGCTGACCCCGCAAACGTTGTTTTGCCAAATAGGGGTATTAAAAATAAATAACAACCTATTATCAGACCTATAGGCTAAACCTAGACAGCGTGTACCAAAAATGACACGTCACAGTGACACTGGAGGTAGACCTGCTCAAGAGGCGTCGAACCAACCTAACATGACCTCAGTAAAAGTTGCACGGTTTTCAAGATATGGCCAATTTAATTTTATTCTAAATTTTCACTTTTTTTAACAACTTTTTTAGGTTGGTGGCATCGATGCCTTTTGGGCAGGTCTACCTTCGGTGTCACTGTGACGTGTCATTTTTGGGACACCCGTATATCAAATTTCATCAAAATTGGCGAACCCGTTTCGGAGGAGTAGGTAAGTACGCGCACTAACACGGTGACACGAAAATTTTATATATTGGATTAAAGGTACAATCCTCCCATACAATCTTGTTATCGAAATCCTCCGAAACGGCTTCACCGATTTTATGAGTTAATTTGGTAGGTCTTGCCGACCAATGCGTTTTGGTATTAGAAATTGTTGTGTTAGTACCTAGTCTTTTAGCTATTATAGCTCCACCAAACTATGTTTGCACCTCGCAGAAAGTCGGCGGCCAGTTTCTGAATTGAGATTTTCACTTAGTAATACTTAAGTAACGTTCTGTCACGCTCTTTTCTGAGAAATTTGACAAGACGGCACTACAATTAAGTAGTTACCTACTTAACGAAGTTCTTAATTCATAAAGTGGCATTTAGGAACCCTTCGGCCACTTTGGAAAACAAACGTTCGAAACGAATAGGAATAAGTTAAGATAGTTTTAATTAACTTTTCTTTTTTTTTAATGTTATTGTTTATCATACTTATTTGTATTGTTTAGTAAAATTTTCCCTAATGCGAGACCAGTTTAGTTTTCTTTTTAAATAACACTCTCTCCTCTACTTCGATGCTTTTACAGAATTTAGCTTAAATTTGTGACATACCTACTAGGGACTAGTCGGTGATATCCGCATTAACCAGCACCGGTTTCTCGTTCGCTATCAATCTGTTAAGCTAACTGGCGACGTCGCCATGGCGTCCTAGTGAGGCAGGGCACTAACTCACTTGGCGACGGTCTGGCAACGTCGCCATTCAATACAAACTGCATGGATACGTAGCTGGCGACGTCGCCGTCGCGTCCTGGTGAGGCAGGGCAAAGGATAGGGTTAAGGATCTTTCATCTGTGTGTTCTTTGCTATTCACTTATATATGTGTATGTATGGATATGTATGTATGTATATATTTTGTGTGTGTGGTGAAATATGTTTCATATCCCTTGTTTTCTCTTAGTGTGTACGTAATGTGTAGATAAGTATATTATTAATTCTATTTTCGAAGTGATACTCGTATTTCATTCTCATTGTATATTATAATAATACTATATTATATCACATATATTATTTTATTATATCTTACATATATGTGTAAGTATATGATAATGTGTAAGTTTATTTAATGCACCTTATACAGGGTGGAATTTTGTAATGCGACCTGAAGGGGAAGTACTCTTAATACTGTAGATAGAACATTTTACTCAAAGGAAACATTCCTTTATTTTTGAAAAGAAAGAAAACTGCACTCAAAAATTTTCAAAAATTCGCTTGCCGCACCCGGTAATCGAACCTACTAAAATCTGTGAAAGTTGCACCATGTACTTTTATTGCAGCGATCGTTAGGGTCAATTATAAGGATGAAATCTCTTTAACAAACTTCATAAATTAAATGAAAGGAAAACAATGAAATCTTAAATTATTAATTCAATGGGTCAAGTTAAAGCACTTTTACTCAAAGATCCGTTTCTTTATGTGTACTTAACTATGTTATTAATTAATAATTATTATTGACGTCATTGATCCATTAGGTAAAATGACGAATTACTATTTAGATAAGACGATTGCAATTTGCACGATCACCAGATCTCATCCTTTAGATTTTTTTTTGTGGGGATATGTAAAAAATCGTATTTACATTAAATATTATGAGAATGTAAACGAGTTGAGAGTTGACGTTCAGAATACGATTTATAACATTCACCACAACACGTTATTAAAGGTTACTAGAAATGAATTCGTTAGAAGAATAAAGAATAATGTGCAACTTGGGCCCACACTTGTAGCATATTTATACCACTTGTAACATTATCAACTAGTCAATAGCGACATTTTTTTATATGGTGACATTGCTGTATGTATTCGCAGAAAAGCAATATATCAGATATATAATATATCGAGATTCGAGTGATTTCGATTTAGAATCGCTCGTGGCCTGGGCCGCCTGAGTGATCTTAAACGATCACTAAGGTTAAGCAACATACGGCCCGTTCAGTCCATGGATTGGTCCATGGATGGCTTTTTTCCGAGCGGTTCCCTGCTTCGCAAGGCATGTTAAGCAGTTGGTGCCGGCTGCCGTCGATAGATGGCAGTCGTTAAGCCAAGTTAGAGGCCTTAGGGCGGCTCGAAAACTTCTGACCAGCTACTAGTCTTACAAGCCTCCACCAATCTGGATTTCGCCCTCGTGGTGGAGTATGGTCTATACCTTCCTTAGGGAAGAGAACCGTGCCCGTCGGTGTGGTTATAATGGGTTCATGATGATAACGGTGTGGTTTTTTGTCGCGTTCAGTGGCTCTGTGACAAAACATGGAACCGGAACAACGACTATGATATGTAATGTGTTCTCTCGTTCTGTAGTTCGAGACCGAAACAAACATGTTTTCAGAATCAGAATCAGAATCAGAAATTTATTTCAACGTAAAGAATTTACATTCTGCTTGTTGAATGTCAATGTACATACAGTTATGTATAATGTTAGCCGCTGCCTTGGGGCCGTCTGTAGTGGAGAAAAAGGCAGCGAAAAAAAAAACTCCACTCTGACCATCTTTTCTCAAATCAACTTAAAGCTAATACAAATAAAACTTACAAAACAATATCTTGGATGTGTTGAACACTAGACACATTTATCCTCTGATTAAATTTAATATTAAACTACTATTTAAAGCCATACGTCCTTGTCTTCTAAATAATCGTTGATTTTATAATAAGCTTTTTTGCAAAGAGTGTGCTTAACACAATTCTTAAATCGCGTTGGAGGTAACTCTAATATATCTTGGGGTATCTTTTTAAGTAGCGTGTCGTACCTGTCATGACCTACGGCGTGATGTCTCAACACGGACACTCACGAAAGGGTTGGTCTACCAGTTCAAAGTCACTCAGCGAGCTATGGAATGAGCTGTGCTCGGAGTTTTGCTCAGCGAGCTATGGAAAGAGCTATGCTCGGAGTTTCGCTCAGCGAGCTATGGAAAGAGCCATGCTCGGAGTTTCGCTCAGCGAGCTATGGCAAGAGTTATGCTCGGAATTTCACTCAACGATCTATGGAAAGAGCTATGCTCCGAGTTGCTCTGAAGGATAGGATTCGTAACGAATATATCCGACAGAGAACCAAAGTTATCGATATAGCTCAGAGAATTAACAAGCTGAAGTGGCAGTGGGCTGGTCTTATTTCGCGAAGAACCGACATCCGCTCGGGTAAACGTGTTCTCAAGTGGAGACCGCGACTCGGCAAACGTAGTGTAGGACGCCCTCCGACCAGGTGGGATGACGATCTGCGAAAAACTGCAGGCACATGCTGGATGCGACGAGCTGAAGACAGGGCGCTATGGCGCTCATTAGGTGAGGGCTATGTCAAGTAGTGGACTAGTATGGCCTGAAGGTGATGATGAAATGGAGGCATTAAGTACGTATGTTCTATGCAATTCATTCAACACATTTTCTTATGATATGGATCTATAATAATAATAACACAGATATTTTATTTGTAATATGAAGAGAGTAAAGAGAGGAAGAAGCGAGAGATGTGTGTTCATACAGTAGCAAGCTTACACCCAACTCTCACTTCCATATTAACGTACGTACATAAAGTATCCGTGGTGATGTGCCATAAAAAAAAGGATAGTGGAGCACCTAGTTCCAGAGGTCGTGAGTTCGATCTCCGGAGGGGGTGAGGGAGGGCGGGGTATGTATGTGGGTTGTGGTGTCTTGACATTGGTGCAATAAAGAGTTTTAATAATAATAATAATAACATACCACTTTCTGTTGAAAAATCTCATCTATGCATGTGACTTGCTCTGAAATAAAATGTTTTTTTTTGCCCTCATACATCGATTTGATCTTTCCTTTATAACTTTTTCAATAGCTTATGTCATGAGTCATCGATCCACATACCTGCTATAATGATACACCGGTGGGCCCAAGGTTCATACAATTTTGCACATTGTTCTTTGTGTATCCAAGAAAATGGAGCCCATTTCGAGCAATTAATTAGTTAGTTTACCATTTTTTGAAAATAATTAAAACAATTTAAGATTTCATTGTTTTCCTTTCATTTAATTTATGAAGTTTGTTAGAGAGATTTCATCCTTAGAATTGACCCTAATGATCGCTGCAATAAAAGTACAGGGTGCAACTTTCACAGATTTTAGTAGGTTCGATTACCGGGTGCGGCAAGCGAATTTTTGAAAATCTTTGAATGCAGTTTTCTTTCTTTTTAAAAATAAAGGAATGTTTCTTTTGAGTAAAATTTTCTATCTACGGTATTAAGAGTACTTCCCCTTCAGGTGGCATTACAAAATTCCACCCTGTATAAGTATGTTTGTATTTTTATTTAACTACTTTTGCATGCCTACCATCACTTTCCTTTACCTCCTGCGGTTGACTGGTAGAAAATGCTTATAGCATTAAGTCCGCCGCATTGTACTATATTTAATTTTTAAATGTAAGTGCAATAAAAGTATTAATAACAATAATAATACTCCACCACGGGGCCAAGTCCGGATTGGTGGAGGTTTGTAAGACTTGTGGCTGGTCTTACTGTCAGAAGTTTTCAAGCCGCCCTAAGGCCTCTGACTTGGCTTAACGACTGCCATCTATTGACGGCAGCCGGCACCAACTGCTTAACGTGCCTTGCGAAGCATGGAACCGCTCGGAAAAATGCCACTAGCGTTAGTCATAGACGGTGACCCATCCATGGACTGAACGCGCCGTATGTTGCTTAACCTTAGTGATCGTTTAAGATCACTCAGGCAGCCTAGGCTACGAGCGATTCAATACCTACTTAATTTGTGCAAACTATCAATCTTAGAACCGCTTCAAAATTTTACAAAATTGAAATTTTATTAAAAATCACGATAAAAAGAGGACCGGACAAAATGGTCCTTGATACCAAGGATATATTCCGTTTTTTTTTTTGTAGCCATTTAATTGAAAACGGCCTGTATTGGCCGAATCTATGATGACGTCATCATCATCATCATCATCGGCCTACGGCTGTCCACTGCTGGACATATACCTCTCCCATTGCACGCCACTGAACACGGTCCTCGGCTACTCTCATCCAGCTCTTGCCAGCCGCCCTGCGAAGATCATCGCTCCACCGAGTCTGAGGACGTCCTACACTACGTTACCGATCCGCGGTCTCCACTCAAGAACTCGTCTACCCCATCGGTTATTGGTGATGACGTCACAGATCGGTAAATATGGTAGGTATCTGTCGCTCATGTTGTTCTTACGTTCAGTGACGATTTCCTTACGACAAGTGACGTCATGATTCCTGTGCGACGCCGTTTTGCCCAAATAGCGTTACGGGCGGCTAATTTTAAAAGTGAATTTACATTTGCTTTTATGTACCTACATACATACGTAAGCTCACGCCTGTATCCCAGAGGGGTAGACAGAGACCAGAGACGGCCACCTGACACGATCCAGACCAATCACTTTCGTTTTGTTCCTCGACATTCATTAGTCGTTGCATGCACGCTCGTCGGTGCTTTTCTTCTATAGGCAAAATATGTCGATGAACACCAGCAAAAAATCTGAGATAGAAACCTGTCAAACAGCCTATTGGCTCCTGTTCTCTGTACTACTGGTGCTATGCAGTTATACTTCAACCTCGCCTAAGTAGAACTGCATAGCGCCAGGCCGCACCCGTCCCGCAGTCGGATACTCGGTCAATTTGTGAGTTCTTCAGACTCACTGCACATTTCTAGTCCATTCACACTCTACGAATAATGGCCGACAGACAATTTGAACAGGAATCTATGCAGTGGTTGAGTTTGAGATCGACACGTAGTATTTTTTTTTCACTATTTTAAATTTATGTTAAAGACATTGACTGCAGAAAAGGTAAGCGGCCTATATACCACTGTGGGGCACAGCCCCACCAATCCGGACTTGGCCCCCGTGGTGGAGTATGGCCTATACCGTCCTCAGGGAAGAGACCCGTGCCCCTCGGTGGGGACATAATGGGTTGATGATGTGGGGCACAGGGCTTTTCTCATAGAGTATGGGCTAACCTTCTAAGACGGGACTGAGGAGGTTAATCAAATCAAATCAAATAATTTTTATTTCTAAAAAGCTTATGTACTAATGACATTATAGGACTTAACTTTATGTGGGTAGGCAGGAAAAAATGTTGTCACTAACTACCAATAATTGCGTACTGGTGTTCGTCGCACTAGGCGGACCTGTTTCGCGAGAACTATTACAATAAAGAGATTGCTATGAAGTAAACTGTTATTGATCTCGAGCGATGGATCAGCACGCGTGCCCCCCGCGGATCGGCAATTTCAAGCGCTGAGGTATGAGAATAGCACAGATACTCAGGTTTCCTCACGATGTTTTCCTACACTTCAGCAAGCTTCACCGTTTTTTGTACATTTATTCTAACAAAGGAAAATAGGCTCAGGGCAGTTACCTGATAGAAAGCCTGGTCCCAAACCATTATACCCTGTGCTTTGATAACTATTGTTTGGCCGCTAGGAGTATACGATCTTGACACCTGTCTGTTTCATATGACTAGTGATGGGAGAAAATCAACGTTATCATTCCTTACGTTATTCTTAACTAGTTTTTGCTACTGACTCACGATTAAGTAGTTTTGTTTTTAAGGGGTCCATTAGACGGTCATGCAAGCGTCAGTCAATTCCATCAATCATGAATTACGTTTGATTGTTGGTGACTGACGGAATTAATATAGACCTTAGACGGTCACTCTGACTGATCGTCAGTCATACCCAAAGGATACAAGGGATACCACGTATTTACGCAAGATAATAATGGATATTCATAAAAGAAAAGCCTGTGTTGGAATTTCGACTGCGATGTTGGATCTGACATCTGGCATCAAATTGGAAAACTAATACATAAAACAGTAGTCAATTATTGGCTTTAGAACCCACTAATAACCGAAAGCCACCAACAGATGCAAAAATAATAAGAGACAATTTTTGTTATTATGATTTCAATAATGAGGGTAAAATATAATTATTGTATTATGTATGTGCCTGATGTTATGTTATGTCATGTCATGTCATGTCATGTCATGTCATGTCAGGTCATGTCATGTCATGTCATGTCATGTCAGGTCATGTCATGTCATGTCATTTCATGTCATGTCATGTCATGTCATGTCATGTCATGTCACGTCACATCATGTCATGTCACGTCACGTCACGTCACGTCACGTCACGTCACGTCACGTCACGTCACGTCACGTCACGTCAAGTCACGTCACGTCACGTCACGTCACGTCACGTCACGTCATGTTATGTTATGTTATTGTAAATTTAGATGCTAAAAATTGCACCCATGCCTCTAAATAGGTTTTTAAATTGTCCTTAGCACGGGTTAGTGCAACAAAAAGAATAAATTATTGTAATCTTACTGAGTAGTGATAGTAATTTTTAAGTAAATAAACAAGAGTTGGGCGGCGGCGCCGCCTTTTCAAAGTGTTCCGTGTCCGACTCCATCGCTGTCTGTGCGCTGACTGACGCGTGATTGACGAAATGCCATTACACGTTCACTCAAAAGTCATGACTGATAGTTGCATGATGCAAAAATCAAAATATCCAAATATTCATCAATCAATTTCATGCAACCATCAGTCACCGCATTACACGGTAGGTTATTTTTCAGTCACAGCCATGACTGTGGTAAAACTGACAGCAAAACCTATCGTGTAATGGACCCCTTAGACGACCTTCACTCAGTCATCTCTTGTGCCATTTTCGCAGGCATTTTAAAGGGTCATCATCTTTTTTGTGCCGAATGGCGGTGAAGTGTTGTGGCGAGCTGTGCGACCTTTTTTTTGAGCCCAGATCAGTTCAATCGCTTTGTACGGCAGTGGTACGGAGAGATTCTGAGAACGCGATGATCTTTTTCTAAAGCCTGTTCATCAACTTCGTATCGTTAAAGGGACCGTTATTATTTTCGTTATTTTTGGTACGTCACAAAAAAATACGGTTGACATAACCTTGTGACAGCGTAGTAAGGATTTTACGCACGAACATTAAATATTTATTTCTTCTTATTTAACATTTAAATCACTGTGCAAAACATAACATTGATTGTAAGTTTACACAATGATATAGTTTCAATGATAATTATTGGCTAGTAGGATAAATGGGACTTAAAAATATTTTAATCGAAAATTTAACGCCACTTCAAGGTTACGTCGTCCGTTCTAACATGTCAGGATCGTATTCTCCCAGCGGCCGGACGGTAGGCAATGTGGTTACATGGACCTACGTCCAAACCATTTCTACAAATCCAGTACGGCTTTCAGTGTGAATCAAAGGCACAACCACTATTTGGTAGTCATGCGTGTTAACAGCTAGATCAACGATGCAGTATTTTTTGTTAACGAAAAAAATTGCGCCGCTTCTACCAAGAAACGGCATGACCACCAGGTCATACCAATATGTCATTATCAGTATGACTACGAGGACATACATGTCCACCTAGTCATATTGTCACCGATATTTTTAGAAAAAGGTTTTTCCTTCCTCCTTTAGGTAGTTATAATCTAAATGCTTTTCTTTGTAAATATAAAGAAAGTAGTAGGTAAATACTTCTACTTCTATTATTAAGTAGTATTTACTTGTAGTTTTATGTGCTGGCATTTGTTTTTCCCTCTACAGAATGAAAAGTGAGTATGACCAGGAGGAAATATATATCCTCGTAGTCATACTGATATAACAAATTAGTATGACCACCAGGAAACGGGGAAAAGTTGCATGGTGTAAAGGTCTTCCTCTACAGAACATTATGGTAAGAGCCCGATTACAAAGCGGCGCGCCTTCAGCCCGCAGCACCCCTAATGCCGGAATTAATAACTCGATAGTATTAAGGGGCACATGAGGTTTTTAGGATTCTGTAGTCGACAAGGAACCCTTAGATTCTAAGGTAGACGCTCAGCGAACAAATCTTTTTTACATCATCTAGGATGTCCGTATAAGTCATATGGCTTTCAGTAATTTCCATATGCCACGGAACTGTTTATCAATAGTGCCTATGCTACAAGGCACAATTAGCTAGAATAAGTATTTCAGGAGTTATTCAGGCGACTCACTGAGGCAGCCAACTAAACGTCGACATGCCGATATCGAATCTAGGACCTCTCGAATGTGAGGACAGCGTTCTGCCGTCGCGCCAACACCGCCTGACCTCGTGTTTTCCGAGGATTATTCCATATAATTATATTTTTACTCTCGTTACATTCTCCTGATTTATTTATTCATGGACTTTGTATAAATTAACTACATTATTAAACCCGCATCAATTATTCCGATAGTTGAAGGATCGTCATAATTAAAAAACATTTGTCTTTTTTTAAGTGCCCTTCAACATTAATCTTCAACATAGTGCCTTGTTACAAATGATAAAATTAGAATCCAGGCCGAAGCAAGATCATCTTTAAATTGGAATGAAATGAAATGAAAAAACTTTATTGTAAAATGGTTACAAAACATGTTTAGGTACTGGCTCCCAAATTAGGAAGCCCTCATCATCAACCCATTATGTCCCCACCAAGGGGCACGGGTCTCTTCCCTGAGGAAGGTATAGGCCATACTCCACCACGGGGGCCAAGTCCGGATTGGTGGAGGCTTGTAAGGCTAGTGGCTGGTCTTACTGTCTTATTGAAGATTTCAAGCCGCACTAAGGCCTCTGACTTGGCTTAACGACTGCCATCTATCGAGGGCAGCCGGCACCAACTGCTTAACGTGCCTTGCGAAGCAGGAACCGCTCGGAAAAGTGCCACTAGCGTTAGTCATAGACGGTGACCCATCCATGGACTGAACGCGCCGTATGTTGCTTAACATTAGTGATCGTTTAAGATCAAACAGGTTAGAAAGCCCTGTGCCAGGCTATTTCCATAATACGTATATGGTTTACTTCGATGAAAAATAATAACTAACCGTGCGTATACCTAACAGTTTTTATCTTAAGACCAGGAAATCACTGAAATAGAATATGTGGAGTATCTTTGTTAGTTTCTTCTCAATGTTCAAATCAAATAAAATCAAAATTCTTCACAACAAACAACGTTTACTATTATTATTAATTCTTCACTGCACAAAAAAATAGTGCACAAAAGGTGGAAATCCAATGCTAATAGCATTTTCTACCAGTCAACCCGCAGGAGCTGAACATTCTGTTTGTACTATGAATAAAACTTTAGAATTTTCATTTGAATTTTATCAATAGGTACCAGCTTATTAGCGTAGATAAGAAGGAATAGTGTATTCCTTCTAATGTTATGATATGATTATAATATTTTTTTTTATTATTACTACAACAGCAATGGACATTTGTTAACAATGGCTTAAGAAACTTATTTTTTAATAATATGACCCATTTTACTTTTTTTTGTTTGTCAAACTACCTAGCGTCTCACTATGATTGTGTCATTCCAGAAACTGGAGCTTACTATACATTTGGTTTAGCAAACCGAATTAATTTCTTTTTCAACGGCGGCGATAGGATTCCACTCTTGCGTCTGAACACTCAGTAACTAAATTCTATTCTAGAATTAGGTGAACGATATTCGGAAATGACATCACAGCCCAAATAAACGCCGGCAAAGCGGCAGAACTTCGCAACGCACCTCGTTGTAATTAAAAAACAAAATTATTCCACCCTACATGTGATTAACGTCCCCCCCACGGCCGGGGGGTAAAGCCACACCGCCACCACCCTCTTTCTTTATAACATGGTCAGTTGAACTACAACCTCCTTACAAGTAAGGTAGCCTTAGAAACTGAGTGCAAAACAAAATATAAACAACGAAAAAGTGCAGTTTTTTTGATAAAAACCACGCCCGTGTCGCAAAAGTTTGTTTCGACAATCATGTTTTTGAACAGGAGGACGTCTTTAAGTGATGATTCTTTGTCAAGTGCTGGGATTGCGCTAATTTTTCGACGTATCGCGGCCGCCGTCTGAGCGGTTTTTCACCTTCACGTGTTGGGTGTAATTTTTCTTGAACGAGACCGTGTTAAATCTTAATCGAGGGTGGGAATAAATCCACACAACATTTGCGTGGAACGCCACGCAAAATGCGGTGAAACTGTTGATTTTTTATTTGCAAGATTTAGTTTTGAAAACAAGATGGCGGCGCTTTTCTATTTTCGCGCCAAAAAACCGATCATGGAGGACGCGGCAGTGGAAATCTTCCATGTCTTCAAGATCAAGTTGAAATGACGAATTTAGGTGATTCGTGACGAAATGAAGACCGCAAAAATGTGAACTGACACGCTGGTGTGAAGTTTCTGTGATTTGTTCTATGGATTGTAGACTGTTGTGTGATTGTGCTGTGTGTTCCAGTTAATACCTCGTTCTTTTTGGTTGTTAGACTATTATTAAACGGTGAGTGAATTTCAGTAACATTAGGTATATAAAATACTTTCTTTATTTAGGATAGTTACATACATCTGCCAATTTGTAGTAGCAATACCGCCCGTTGAGCTTGAAGGAAAGCACTGTGGGGAAACCTGCGGCTAGGTAGGCTCCGCAACTATTGACTTGTTTTTCCTTTGCGCTGGACCGACCAACCTGTCAGGATGGTATCAGTGCTAGGCAAGCCTACCATCTAAAAAAACAATGTTCCAGGCACTGCAGCGTCCGAATGGTCCCTACACCCAACTAATGTCGGTAGACGCAAAGGCAAAGTTTTTAATCATCAAAAGCATACCGATCAAAGGCAAAGAAGAAGACAGTCATTTGTATCATTTGATGGATTATCTTGTTCTATGAATTTCTCAATCAATTTTATTGCCTCGTTGGTCTAGAGGTATCACGTCGGATTACCATGCTGGAGGTAGTGGGTTCGATTCCCACTCGGGGCCGCTTCACATTTGAACAGATGGTCTCATTCTGGGTGTATTTTATTGCCTGGTTACCATATCACGGGATAAATCCTAGTTAAAGATCAGGAAAAGTTATTTTTTTGTATGGAATTATGACTATCATTTACAATGGCTAAAAGTATAAAAGTATTTTTTAAGCATTGACCATTTCAACGAAAAAAATAAACATAAAAAATAAATAAGCTCACGCCCGTTATCCCCGACGGGTTAGGCAGAGGCACCAATCACTAGAACTGGGCCCACGCTCAACGAAAAGGGAACACTGTAAAAATTACTTATCGAGTTATTTGTAGTAAGAAAGGCATTTCTTATCTACGTAAGTTTTGTGTAAGGGACGTCCCAGGCTATCATACTTCGACCAAATAGGAGATGTATTAGCTAAGGGCCAGATAAAAAGTACCAGAAACCGGCGCGCGTACATGGAACGACTAATGAATGTCGATGAAGCGAAAGTGATAATGTCAAAATTGTCAGTCCGAGTAAAAATAATTGGGGCCGAATTTAGTTGGGAAAAAGGCATCGAAGAAACCACTCCACTCTGAGCAATTTTCTCAAATCACCTTAAATGTAATGTTGGTGCGAATATCCATTAAATCATAAAGTTAGGTATATGGCTTAGCTTCTATCGTTTGCACTGACGTGTCCGGCGGGGGTTTCGCGGGGCGGGGCGGGAGAGTGCGCCCGCGCGCTCGCGCTTTTTTTTAATACTTTTTTTGCTTCAGTATCATATAAATAACCACCCCTGAGTCGGACGAAACTGTACAAATCAACACCCTGTATAGGCTACGTAAAAAAACTCTTCATACGAGTATTTTAAACATATCCTCTCCTTGTATCACGCCACCTTGTCAGTCCTTGCTACCGTACATTGCCTTGAACCGATTATTCGTTAAACGGTGGAAATTACTGAAAGGAGGCATTTACCCTTGTTGGTTTAGTTTTCCACGAAATACCTACATTTGCTGATATCAATTAACTACTTTCAACTTTACCAACTTAAGCATTAATCATCTCCAATGTTTCTATATTATAATCTACGCTATGTCTACACTATTTTGTTTACTATATTAACTTTTAAACTTGTAACATTACTATATTTTATTCACTAAATATCTACTAAGTTTGTACCAAATAGGGTAGGTGATTTGCGAAACTATTTTCTTACCCGATACAGGCCTGTTTCACTACGCGTGTTGGTATCGAATGCGTAAGTACATGCGGCGACCACTCCGGAGTGGCAAATAGATAGGAATTCAGGCGCCAGAAGAGGTAAGAGTTACGCGGTAGAAAGAGAGGTTTAACATGTAGGTGAATATAACTTGGCTTATTTAGCGCCGTGCGATCTCAATTGCACCTAATTGTATCGCTGCTAGAGTCCCTTTTTCTTTAATTGATTTTGCGGAGTGAATCTTCTGTACCTGTACCTACTATTATGTATTCTGTGCCCGATACAATCATTCTTTGACTTGACATATTTAGACCTAAGATTTCCGCACTTAGCCACATAGTTGGACCATTGTACGTAGCAAGGTTGTGAGTTTACTCCAGCCAGCCTATCTCTTTCCAGAAGGCCAGCAATGCTGTCATATGTCACTGATACCAGTGATATGTCACTGCAGGCCTCTCGAAGGGATCCCAGATTCCCAACAATGGCGGTCCGTTGTTTTTCCACGCCTTCGCAGTAGATGGTCACGTGGGCGGGTGTTTCCTCTTCTTTCAGGCATCCCCGGCAAAGCGGGCTGTCGGTTCGTCCCATGTTGTGGAAATGTCTATTCAGTGAGCAGTGGCCTGTTAGGATTGCCACAGCTCTGCGTAGATCATCTCTTCTCAGACGAAGCAGGCTACGTGAAAGACGTTTCAAGATTGTTGGTAGAGCCTCCTTGGCTGAGCTTGGGCTTGGCTTGGAAGACTGAGTCCTAAACTAGATCAGAGATCTTAGGATGCCATATTTTAGGATGCCAGGCCTTCCAAAAACTAGGTATGAAACCCAAGACCGACAGAGAAATTACAAAGAAAATGTACAAAAATACAGACACACATCAAAAATGGGTACTCACACTCATAACTAGGTCTTGGAATCGGGTTTAATACCAGAATATAATCTGGTGTAGGCTAATACACATAGGCTAATTTTATCTTGTATAAGGTATATCTCTGAAATGATACTCCACCGTTGTGATCAAATACAAACCATTTTCTTTCTTCAGCACTACCCAAAATTAACAATATTTCGTGCAACCGAAACAACCTTCAGCGGTGACGTTTCTACCGGGAATGGCCGCCAACGCAATCTTTTCAAAAACCAAACGAGTATCTAAACTAAAGTAATAACATTAGGGGATTATGTTTATTATTATTTTTAGGAATCGTCTATATAATTATTATTTATATTATTATTATATATTCAGTTAAAAGCTACTTCTATAGAAACAGCACCTAATAACGCAAATCCCTAACACTTGGAAATATGGCTCTCGTTGGATAAATTTGTTTTCGGACGATGCAGCGGTCAAATGCTAGTAAATTGTAGTTTACTAGAAGCTACAAACTTACATAAGCTCATGCCTGTATCCCAGAGGGGAAGGCCAATAGGGGATGTAGTGGACGTTAGCAAAGTGGAAGATAAAAATTTGAGATTAGGGTTATTAAATGCTAGATCGTTAAATACCGGGCAGGATGAACTGATTGTATCGGTTTTGACCTACAAACCTGATATTCTAGCGATCAACGAAACGTGGCTGAAAGCGGGAGAAGAGACACTGGCACCTGCGCTTCCCAACTATAGTTTCGTTCACAGAGCTCGGCAGGGTAAAAGAGGTGGAGGTGTTGGCTTTTATATCAGACAGGGAATAGTTACTAAGAAACGCCATCATCCTCATTCAGTATTGGAACAGCTATGGCTTGAGGTGCAACTTCCAGGCGCCACTATGGCTCTCGGTACCGCATACAGACCGGAGGAAGTTAAAGTTCAAGACACTTTAGACTACCTGAGTGAGTCCGTTAACTCTATGGCCCGTTGTGATTACACTTGCATTTTAGGAGATTTAAATATTGACGTGTCTCGGGTGGAGACGCCACAGACACGAGACCTACTTTCGTTCTGTCACCAACACAACTTACATCAACTCGTTAATAAATCAACCCGAGTAACCGACCAATCGGAAACTACCATAGATATAGTTTTGATTAATGATATAGTTAGGTGTAAAAACGTTGAAGTAATACATAATCAATGTTTGAGCGACCATGCAATGATTCTTATAGATTTTGACATAAAAAGACCCAAATTCATAAAACAAGTAATATATAAACGAATCCTAAAAAATATTGACTTAGATACTTTTTCTGCGCATCTTAATTCTGTTCCCTGGCACTCTATAATTAATTTAGATTATGTAGATGACATGGTAAACACATTCAACAATTTTATTTTAACGCTATTCGATATACATGCGCCTTTAAGAAGAATAACTTTACGAGATAAACCTAAGCCATGGATCACGGATACGATAAAATTTATGATTAGTTTACGAGATGACGCTTTAATGAAATCTTTAAAAAATAAAAGTGAGGCGTCAAAATGCTATTACAGAACTTTGAAAAACTTAGTTACTGCTTCTATTGAAAGGGAGAGAAAAGCTTACTTTAACTATTCCATAAATAAACATATAAATAACCCAAACTTACTATGGAAAAATATAAAAAATACAACCTTGTATGATAATCCCTGTAAAAATGTTATTCCTAGTCAACTAAATGACCCTGACAAAATAAATGATCACTTCTTATCTCTACCTCATTACAATGAATCTGATTTAGAAAAATTACCAAATGATGGCAATAGAGTGAAAAACATTTTTGATTTAAAGCCCACAACAGAGGTAGAGGTTAAACAAATAATTAATAGTATTAATAAAATGGCAACTGGACATGATAATATAAATATTGCAATGATTAAATCAACCCTTGATGTGACACTCCCCATCATAACAGCAATCGTAAACAAATCAATAACATCAAATACATTTCCTTCCTGCTGGAAGAGAGCACTAGTTAAGCCTATACCAAAAAAGAATACTATTGAACAATTAAAAGATCTACGCCCCATTTCAATCTTACCAGTACTTTCGAAAGTAATAGAAAAAGTCATTCTTAATCAAATACAAAGTTACTTACAAGACTCAAATATAATACCGAAATTTCAATCTGGTTTTCGTAAGGGGTATGGTACAGAGACTGCACTTCTACAAGTAACAGACGACTTAACTGAGGCTTCGGACAGAGGCTTAAGTAGTATCATGGTTCTTCTTGATTACTCTCGAGCTTTTGATTGCTTACACCCAGATCTCGTCCTCGCCAAGCTCGACTACTATGGGTTCTCACAAAAAACTTGTGAATGGTTTAAAACATATTTAACCGAGAGAGAGCAAATAGTGGTAACTGAGAGCCTGGAAGGGGAAAAAAGGTATTCTTCATTAGGAAAACTTAACCGAGGAGTGCCTCAAGGTTCATTATTAAGTCCAATAATTTTCTCAATTTTTACAGCAGACTTACCTAAATGCTTACAGTTATCAAAATATCACCTTTACGCCGACGACACTCAACTATACTACTCATTTGAAAGTTTAAAGACACCAGATGCAATAAAACAGATAAACGATGATCTTGGTCGCATTCTTGATTGGTCACAAAAAAATTCTCTGGTTCTAAACCCCAATAAATCACAAGTGCTAATATTGGGAACAAAAAAACAAATTAAATACGTTTTGGACTGTGAAGAGAAAGTGAAGATGAATGACATTGCACTTGAGCAGGTTCCTGCAGTACGAAATTTGGGACTCATTCTAGATGGTGAACAAAAGTATATACAACATGTCAACGAGAAAATTAGAAATGCATATTTTAAATTAAAAACGCTATACAAAATAAGAAGCTATATAAAAGAAGAGTTACGTTTGCTTCTGACAGACCTGTTAGTACTTTCTCAATTCAATTACTGCAGCTCTATATATGGTCCTAGGCTTAACTCTAGTACAGAGAGAGCCATTCAAAGGGTTCAAAATGCCTGTATTCGCTTCTGCTATAATGTACCCAGGAGAGAGTACATCACCCCTTATCTAAATAAGAAAAGTATACTGAACATGAGTGCTAGAAGAGATCTACATTATGCTTGTACTCTACAAAGAGTGATCTGGAATAAGAAACCAGATTATTTATTTGAGAAACTTACATGGATAAGCAATATAGTCCTAAAAAGCCTTCGCTCTGCCACGCAGAATCTACTGAAGGGACCAATTTTCAAATCGGCGCGATACCGAGGATGCTTCAAATTTAAGACGGCTAAAATATGGAACGACCTCCCTCCACCAATGAGAGTCAAGATGAGTGTGCAGCTATTCAAAACTAAATATAAATCAGCACTGCTTCGAAGACAGCTTGCCACTGAAAATTTGAGGCATGCTTGGTCCAGGAATTTGTCCCTGAAAGAATATTTTTAATGTTACTTCTAAAACCCTATCTGTAGTATCTGACTTACATGTACACTCACACACACACATACTCACAAATACACACACACACACACACACACACACACACACACACACACATTTGCTAATTCTCATAAGAGTGCCTTTCACTTTCTAAGTTACATACTTACATTAGTACCTCTTAGATATTTTTTTATGTTCATAGTTATTAAGATATTATGTCAGAGTTAATTTTCATGTTTTCAAAGTTTAATAATTGTTTATTAAGCAACTGCTTAGTACCTATTTCTTTTGGATTAAGAAGAATTGTTTTTTTTTTTTGTCATATTTAAATTGATTTTTGTTTCGTTTATGTTTAATCGATCACCATCTATTAGTCGACTGTTTTAAGCCCTCTTTACCTTACTCCCGCACAACACCACAGGGAGAAGGCAGTGGCTGAAAACCAGCGCTACCCGCGGCTGTCCGGGGTAGCACCAGCTGAGCCACTACCTTTTGCCTTATTGTAAACCTAGTTTAGTACCTACTTAATTTGTTAAAATGTTATTTTGATGAGGCAATAAATACTTTTTTTTTTTTTTTTTTTTTTTTTTTTTAAAAAGTACTGGAAACCGACGTGCTTGAATGAATCGATTAAAGAATGTCGATGAAGCGAAAGTGATTTGTCAGGATCGTTGCAGGTGGCAGTCCCTGGTCTCTGCCTGCCCACTGTCACACAGGATCTTTCCTAGTATAGACTCCAGCCTCTCAGCATAGGATTAAGTGTAGTTTATTCCAATTGTTCATATTTGTAGTGTTTTGATACCTCTGTGAGAAGAAAATAAATAAATAACTTATCCCTTGAGAATTTATACCCCTCATTTGACCGCTGTAAATTGTAACATACTCCGAGATTGTAAATTCAGGCGTAATTACGTGAAATTAACACCAAAGCGCCCCACAAATACCTACAAATGTAAAGTTGCTAGGCACTCTACTAAGTATGGCATCGCCTGCAGTTGTGAGTTTGTGACTGCCCGCGACCTTGCGGAGTAGCTACTGCGGAGTTCAGGGCCTATCTTCAATGGTTTTGTCGGTAGGCACGATATTGTCTTACGTCTCTTCTCTATTCTGAGTCTAATATATGCACACGTTAACCGGTAGAGCTTGCAAATGCATGCACAGGCATGCTCTACCGATAATAATCTGAAACCACAAAAGAACATTATTTTACTTAGCAGCCTATCTGATCTTATGTATTTTGATTCGCACAATAGAAATTATTGTTATTCATTATTATTTAATTTATTTATCTCAGAATAAATCCTTATAAGAGTAAGTAGGTGAGGGAAATACTTAGCCCATATTAGTAACTAAGGGCCAGTTTCCGAATTGAAAATTTCGCTAAGTAACTTAACTGTAGTGCTGTCTCGTCAAATATCTCAGAAAAGAGCATGACAGAACGTTACTTAAGTATTTACTGAGTGAAATACTCAATTCAGAAACCGGCCCTTACGGACTTACTTATAAAAACATGATTACGCTGTGGAATGAAAGAGGATGTAGAGAGTAGAATAGAGAAAGGAATGTTGCGTTGGTTTGGACATTTGAAAGGATGAAGGAAGAAAGACCGACGAAACAAATATATCGAGCAAATGTTTAATTCCTGGTGTACATACAAGAGTATTCTATCTATCTATCTAGCGAATGTGAGTGGAAAGGTCGATAAGGGAAGCCCAGGCAGACTTCGACCAAATAGGATAGTATAAATATATCTAGATAGTAAAATATTAAGTACGACAGAAACTTACAGATACAACGCTTTTATACAATTCAATTGACATTTAAGAGGCGATCAACCTACGACTAACGAATAGATAGACACGGCTACGCCCTCGGAACAATTGATCGTTTTTGAATTGACTTGTCATGTTAAACTATACTCCATTCCACAAAACGAGCTCCCAAAGGAGATCGTCCATGTGCGCCGATTGGTTAAGGCCCCTCTGAGACCGTACTACTACCACGTCGCGTGACCTTCATAGCCACTGCACTTATTACGACCAACCCATGAAGCGCACCTTCGCTTATGTCTATCCGCGCGCATTGACCAATGAGGTGCGAGTGATTTTGTTCCCTAGGAGTTTGATTTCTGGAACGGAGTATATTAATTGTAGTTTTATGAAACTCCGGTCTGGCCCTAGAGGCCCTCTACTCACATCGTTTTTCAATAGAATGATTTAAAAAATAGTGTTATTTGCCTCTATTTACTTAGTAGTCCTCTGTAACTAGAACTGAGAAAGGAATGGACATGTGGAGAGGATGAAGGAAGGACTGACGATACTAATATTTCGAGCGAATGTAAGTGGAAGGGCCGGTAAGGGTGGCCCCAGGCGTACATAATACGACCAAATAGGGGATGTATTAGCAAAATTCGAGATAAAGCCCCATTTCCTTGTGGTCTATCTAAGTGACTATGAGGATATACATGTCCACTAGTCGTGTAACACGATATTTTTAGAAAAAGGTTTTTCCTTCATCCTTTATAATATAAATACTTTTTTGTGTAAATAAAGAAAGTAGTAAATACTTCTTATTCAATTATAAAGTAGTATTTACTTGTAGTTTTATGTGCTGGCATTTTTTTTCCGTCTACAGGGTGTTCAGAAAGTGAGTATGACCAGGAGGACATTTATATCCTCATAGTCATAAATACTGATATGACAAATTAGTATATAAATAATAAATAAAAATAATAAACTCACGCCCGTTATCCCCGAAGGGGTAGGCAGAGGCACCAGTCTCTAGAACTGGACCCAAATTAACAAATTAGTATGACCACCAGAAAACGGGGATAAAGATAAAGTAGTTAAGCCAAGTCAGAGGTCTTAGGGCGGCTTGACAGTAAGACCAGCCACTAGTCTTACAAGCCTCCACCAATCCGGACTTGTCCCCCGTGGCAGAGTATGGCCTATACCTTCCTCAGGGAATACGTGCATGCAACGACCGCGAAAGTGATCTGTCAGGATCGCGGTAAAGGGCTGTGTCAGGTCTCTGACTACCCCTCTGGGCTACAGGCATGAGCTTATGTTTGTGTGTAAGTATATTTATCTGGCGCTGAGACTATGACATGAAAATACTACCTATACTCACTTTGAACAGTCATTTTGAACCAATCCCTGAAAAACCGCTTGAACTTTCCATACGTCATCTTCTTCACAAGTTCACGCAACGCGTGGCTGAACAATAACGTTATTGTTTAGCAGACAAGTCGGTCCACATCATTAATCACACTGTGACGTGTAATATGTGAAATTAATACCTTCAAGCCGCTTGTAGCCAATCTTCTAATGGTGCCGAGCTTAGCGTCGATAATTTAATCAACATTGCAGGTTTTGTAAAATATTAAATACTAGCTGTTGCCCGCGACTACGTCCGCGTGGGCTTTAATACTAACTTTGAACCCCCATTTTACCCCCTTAGGGGATGAATTTTCAAAAATCCTTTCATAGTGCTCCCCTATGTTACAAAAAGAACCCCTGTGCAAAATTTCAAGTTTCTAACCCTTATAGTTTGGGCCCTGCGTTGATTTTAAGTCAGTCAGTCAGCTTCTCCTTTTATATATATAGATTTTCTCACTGATAATTTTAATTTTATTTTCTTTAAACTTATAATGTAGATCAAATTTCTTTATTTCTTAACAAAGTATACATATGTTTTAGAATACGTAATAAGTGCTTGAACGATTTGTTCGACAAGTTTCACAAAAGCATTTTTCATAGGAGCGAATTTTGACATCGCGGCCATTCTTGATCGAAAATTTTATTATTCGCCTTTTTTCACGTAGCTATTTTTCTTAATGCATTTTATAATGTTCGCGATGATATCCCCACCGAGGGGACGGGGACGGGGCGACCCCGGGAAGGGGTCTCTTCCCTGAGGAAGGTATAGGCCATACTCCACCACGGGGGCCAAGTCCGGATTGGTGGAGGCTTGTAAGACTAGTGGCTGGTTTTCAAGCCGCCCTAAGGCCTCTGACTGCTTAACGACTGCCATCTATCGACGGCAGCCGGGACAAACTGCTTAACGTGCCTTGCGAAGCACGGAACCGCTCGGAAAAGCGCCACTATCGTTAGTCATAGAACGGTTATCCATGCACTGATCGCGCCGTATGTTACCTTTGTGATCGTTTAAGATTACTCAGGCAGCCGGGGCTACGAGCGATTCGTCTCGTCGTCTACTCGTCTTAGGAAGACCTTATTTGCAGTAAGTTCCATACATTTTTTATGGTTCATCGGTAGGCATGCATGATGCAGCTCGCTCTACGTTTCAATTTGGCCAGCAATTGATTGTGCGAGGAAGGGCTCACGGCTAATTACTTGTCAGGTGTCTGTTGCCTTTTCACCGGCTGAGAACAGCCGTTGCACCCTGCGATTGGAGTTTACGTAATGGGGAATTTGTTCGTGTGTCTGACCGCGGCATTTTTGTTTTCCCTACTTTTGTAGGCGATATCCTACAAAAGTAGTTAAAACGTCAATGCAGAAGAAGTTTTCAAGCCGCCCTAAGGCCTCAGACTTTGCCCCACCACCCACTGCTTAATGTGACTTGCGAACCATGGAACCGCTCGGAAAAATGCCACTAGAGTTAGTCATAGACGGTGACCCTTCCATACACTGAACGCGCCTATGTTGCTACCTGACCTCCGTGATCGTTTAAGATCACTTAGCTGGCCCGCTACGGGCGATTCGAAACAGCGACATCACATCAGCGATTTCTGATATACATCCGACAGAGAACCAAAGTTATCGATATAGCTCAGAGAATTAGCAAGCTGAAGTGGCATCGGGCTGGCCATATCTCGCGAAGAACCGACAACCGCTGGTGTAAACGTTTTCTTGAGTGGAGACCGCGACTCGGCAATCGTAGTGTAGGACGCCCTCCAACTAGGTGGGATGACGATCTGCGAAAAACTGCAGGCAGATGCTGGATGCGGCAAGCTGAAGACAGGGCGCCATGGCGCTCATTAGGGGAGGGCTATGTCCAGAAGTGGACTAATATAGCCTGATGATGACGTACAAAAGCTGTTATGTCCAGTGCCACGTCACTGATGACGCGCCGACCTGGCACTGAGTCGAGTCACTGCCCCGAATCGATAGTGCAAATGCGGCGGGGTGGCGACCTGCTATCTTCATTCATTTGCATACGCGTCGCGGGTCACCATTGGACACGGGGTCGGTCAATAGTCCTCAGAGCCTGTGAAATGTTTGAGTTCGTTGAGCTCGGTACACGAAGGGTGCCTACGGAACCCTTAGAGCCGCCTGAGTATAAATAAGTATCATTTTAAGCGGATGCATGAGGTTTTGGCGCCGAGACTGAAAAACATATGGAAGTTCCTTTTACAGATCATTTTTTTAAAAAGGGCCTGACCAGCTCTGCTAATCCTAGTTTAGGAGCAAATAACCTTGTATCATCATCAACCCATTATCCCCCACCGAGGGGCACGGTCTCTTCCCTGAGGAAGGTATAGGCCATTCTCCACCACGGGACCCCGTGGTGAAATGATGACCTCTGTGGCGGAGTGGTTAGCGCATCTGCCTACCATGCAAGAGTTCCCGGGTTCGAATCCCGGCTGGGGACAAAAAAAAAGAAACCCAGGTCTTGGATGGTTACATGCTTGTGTGGTCGCTGTTTCTGGTTCCCACGACACACAGGGTATCCTAGTGTGAGGCCAGAAGCAATGTATGTGCATGTATGTAAATGTTATGTTATTTAATTTTAATTTTCGTTTTCAATTTTACTTTCATTTTCACATTCTTTTTCATTTCATTGTCTCAGGCATGTTGATAGTGATTTTTAGGAATAGTGTGTTACTGAGGGAACCTAGGACATCGCAGACATGGGACGATGCAATCTACCTTTTAACCCATAACAGTACTAATGTCTGTGATATTCTTTTCTGGTTACTGTAGCACAAGGTATCCTAGTTTGGGACCAGCCCTTATATTACGTAACTTTAAACCCTATCTCTCTCTTCATCTACAACCAGCGACCCGCCCCGGCTTCGCACGGATGGCAAAAACGTTTCCGTGGAAATAGGCATACTCGTATTAACTCCATTATTCGAGATTCTGTACGGAACCCTAAACTTTTATAAAATCCAATAAAGCCTATGTTACTCACGTAGAATGTAGCTTTCTAATGGTGAAAGAATTTTTAAAATCGGCCCAGTAGGTTCTGAACGTTTTCATTACAAACATACACACAAAAATACAAATCTTTCCTCTTTATAATATTAGTATAGACATAGATAGATATAGATAGCTAAAGTGTTATTAATCTATCGGGCTTAGCATTACAACTCGAAAGATTCAAAATAAGAATGTTTATGACAGATCGGAGTAGGAGTATGAGATACCTACAGGGAATAAAAGTCCCAGAATGTAACAGGGTAACTTAAGATGGTGTGACATACCGAGAACAAAAAGGCTAAATCAGACAACTCCATACAGTGGATTGCTTGCGAAATTGTACGCCAGGACAAGTCAATTCAAGGACAATATTAAATTGTGTTGTGCAAAAGTTATTTTTATTTCCTGTAGAAAATTATAGGTGAATAAAAGTAAATGAAGGAAGAAAGTAAGCACTTCATCTTTAAGTTTGTACCCCTTCGGCCGTTTCGGTAACCGGAGTTTAGCAAGCAGTTTCCTAAAAGGATTTTTTATCCTGCTACGTAACATATTCTGTACACTATAGTTTCCTAAAGATAGATAGATAGATAGATAATCATTTATTAAATTCCCACAACACACAAAGATATACAATTGACAGGCATAGCATGCTAACAATAATATTCAAAATAAATCATAATAATAAGATTTTCCTAAAATAACGATTAGCTTTGTATCATGTGTTATGGCAATATAAAAGGTACCCGAACTCAGCATATGCTGCAGTTATTGCAAAGCAATGGCCTGCAGCGCTGGTTTTCAGTCGGGACCTCTAAGAGACGCAGCGAGGGCCAACGGCATCGTTGAGCTCTCTTTCCTTACTAGAGCTTAAAAAACAAAATTATATAAAACAAAATTAAATTACTATAGAAATTAAATTAAAATACACTTAAAGTTGTTTGTCATCCATATGGTGTTTTAATTCTATTGCACTTGAGTCATAGGTCACCGCGTGGTTCTACCACGAAAAATACTCTTTACTAAACGTACAGCGGAGGTGAACTTTTATTCAACTTTAACCAGACTTCAACAACCTACGCACTGACTCATCGCACCAAATCACCACGCAATGACACAACGATCAATCATACAAATTTTGAGCTGTTTTACACAAAAAACGCTCCTATTCCCGTGCGAGTCTCAAAGGATTTTTGGTTCTTGAACAAAGAACTTCTAGCTTCGGTTCACAAGACTGTGGTATGTACTTGGAAAACCATAAGGGAGGTCTGTGTGGGGGACAATTAAAGACAAACATTTACGTACAGGACTAGGATACCCTGTGTCGTGGGAACCAGAAACAGCGACATCGTCCTCAACCCATTATGTCCTCACCGAGGGGCACGGGTCTCTTCCCTGAGGAAGATATCTAAGGCCATACTCCACCATGGGGGCCACGTGTCTACGTGTTTTTCCAGGTTCGTAATGTCCTTTCCTGGTTACCATAGCAAAGGGCATCCTAGTTTGGGACCAGTTCATGTGATTAACATAACATAACATTTACATACAGGCACATACATTGCTTCTGGCCCCACAATAGGATACCCTGTGTCGTGGGACCAAGAAACAGCGACGTCACAAACATGTAAACATCCAAGACCTGGTTTTCTTTTTTTTGTCCCCAGCCGGGATTCAGCCCGGGACCTCTTGCATGCTAGGCAGATGCGCTAACCACTCTGCCACAGAGGTCGTCATTTTATTCGTGTTGTGGGTCGTAAAATAGGCTACATAAGATAAAGAGATGAAAAAGATAAAAATTTTATTTAAACCACTTACTAACAAATTGTACATTTTCCCATTACATAAAAGTATGATTGATTAGCTTAAACTGTATGAATTTAGGAAATGGTTAGAATTAGCAATCAAAGGTTCACCGTTGGTCCCCACACTAGACGGTAATCTGTATAGTGAGGACTTGGTTGTGAAGGATTCACGGAGTTAAGGCGACTAATATAGTTTCATATTTTTACATAGGTACTTAAATATAAACAACAACCGATAGTGGTATGAAAATATTGAGCAAATTACAAAATTAAAAAATTTGTTTAGTAGAAACTAAGATAATTAAAGCTTGATGCGCTGTCCATCAAGTCAAGAGTGTTCCAATTCGGCCCGGTATTAGTTGACTGAAGTGAGCCGGGCCGGTGGCGGCCGCGGCAGGAAATAATAACTTATTTCCGGTGCTTAGGGTCGGTTTTGGGGTCGCGCGGACGATTTACACGGCCGGAATTGGGACACTGCTTAAGGCTGCTTTTACATCTCGTAGTCCTCTTGCTTGCACAATTATTATGGTGGACGCATTAGAAAATATCTCATCATCATCATCAACCCATTATGTCCCCACCGAGGGGCACGGGTCTCTTCCTTGAGGAAAGTATAGGCCATACTCCACTACGGGGGCCAAGTCCGGATTGGTGGAGGCTAGTAAGACTAGTGGCTGGTCTTACTGTCAAACGTTTTCAAGCCGCCTTAAGGGCCCTTGGTAAGTGAATATGCCGAAATTCGATGTTTTCTATTAGCTGTAATTCAAAAACTTTACGATTTTTCGCATTGAAATTTGGAATGTGTATTACAGACCGTATGTGTGAGGGGATGGCTGTTTCCAAAAAGCGTTTGGAAAAACTTTGCTCGATAGAAAAAAATCCAGAAGTCACGTCTAAAATTTTAGGTAAATGCTTATTACGGACGTGTTTTACAATACGAATTCCTGTAAAATCACAAACAGATAAGTATTTACCTTTTCCATTTCTTGGCTGTTGTAGATTTCCAAAACACAAGACATTTCTATTAACTTTTGACAAATATGTGGATGGCGCTTACGATGTTTAGTTTCGAACTCGCTGATTCCATACTAAACGTCCACCCCGAACGGCGCACCTCCGCGAGGCCCAGTTTCGCTTCGGCATTCGCACGTGGGGGCTGTGTCGCTTGTCACTCTGCACGCGCAAAAATTACGAGTCCAAAACACGAGTACACAACTAATTTAAAATTGAGTACTTACAGAAAAAGGTCGCCTAAAGCTATAAATGAGTTGCTATGGTACATACCTACGCTGCCTATTGACTTACATAATAGTAAGTACAGTCGACAGCACGTCAATCTTCACATTTTAGTTGCAAAGTCGCCCTTAAGCCAATGGAGTAGAGTGCATGGGTGTATACCTGCAATAAGTACTACACTTGAGCCATTACAAACGTGCGAACCGAGTCACAAAAGTGCGAGCGAGAGTTCAGATATGCGGATATGCCTGAATTGCCTAATATGTATGCCTCCTATATGTGTGAGGGAGAAGTCTGAATGGTCTGATACAAATGCTTATGAATTAGTTCGCGTGTTTGTAATGGCTCAAGTATAGTTACTTGATTGATGCTTTAGACAACTACATAATTCTATTTAAAATCGGCTACCCAATTATTTTAGAAAACGACGATGCATGGCCAACAAATAAAATTTTGAACTGGGGGGGTTAATAAATATTACGATTAGTTATGTCTATTACCTATATGATATATTTTTAGGCTTGTTGAAAAATAGGGTAAAATGCCCTATTTCGGGTCTCGTATTTTTGAAACATAGTTAGGTGTAGTTATCTAGCTGCGTACTTATTCATATTTTTTTGGTTTTATAACAACAGGGTAAATGCACCAACAACGGACCTACCAGGGGGATTTAACCTATGCGATCAAACTACGTCTGTATCATCTTAGTATACTCTAATTACATAATTCCTCGAAATATAACTACATTTTTGCTTTTAACCCTAATGAGCGTTCTCCTTATGTCAAATTTAGTTTTAAAAGATTCACTAGGTGGCTCTGCCGTACCTTAGTAATAAACGTCAAAGCCAAAAATACTATGGTTCTGTGGAATTTGTGATGGATGATTACCTAAAAAAAACATGTTTTAGTTAGGTGATAAGTGCGCCTACGTCCTATTTAGATATTTTGGAGTCTTTGCTGTGGATTGTGGGTTTTTATTTTTCATTACGAGAAACTTCGTACGAATGGCAAACCTGGTTCCTTTTCTTTTTTAGTAATCTGTGAACTGACATTGACATTGACTGCCACCAATCACAAATTTGTATGTAGAAACGAATGATGCCATCTAGATTATCTCATAGAACTAAAAAAAAAGAGAAGAAAAACGCACATTGCACAATTTACCCATTTATCAATGACTTGGTTACAGAAAAACTTCAACTGAATGAGCCGTTTTCAGAAGAACTAAAAAAAAACTAATAGCTGTCAAAGGAATGCAATTTTGGACCTTGGCCCAATAGCCATGTGTGATACATCATCAATAGGTCTCAGCGAGCTGTATAAAAGTTACTATGACGCCAACAGCCAAATATTTTTCCTTTCGGAGTTATATTGTATTGAAAAAAAAAAACAACATTTTCAATACAATATGACTCCGAAAGGACTACAAAACTGTTGGCTGTTGGCGTCATAGTAACTTTTATTCATCTCGCTGAGACCTATTTGATGATGTATCACACATGGCTATTGGACTGAGGTCCGAAATTGCATTCCTTTGACAGCCATTAGATATTTTTTTTTAGTTCTTCTGAAAACGGCTCATTGCGGAATGTAGCTGAAGTATCCAAACACTTAGAAATATCATGTAAAACTATCAGAAATTTACAAAGCAACTAAATGCACTGTGATGAAAGCACTTACTTTACGTACTTTACTTACGTAAATCTATTTATGCATTGTCATTTTCAATGCTCAATTTTTTGCTATTTAAATGGGTCTTATTTAAATGGTTAGCATAGTATATAGGTATTTTTGTGAGAAGAAATAGCTAATTGATCAGCAACTCATTGCCAGCAATCATTTCAAAATCAATCAGCTATTATTTTTGTACAGCATATTAATTATACAGGGTGTTGATTTGATATTCTAATAAATGATTGTTAGGTGAACCACCTTTATTCGATGTACACCTATTAGAACTAGAAGCCAACTGTCAAGCTAATCTGCCCTATGCAACATGGTAGTGGTTATACCTAATAATAGCATCAAAATTCGGAGAACCCTAGCTCGATTTGTTGCCTATTGTACTCGCTTCTGTCTGCACCGCGTGCGCCTCCCCGCGCGCCCGCCGCTGCCCCCGCGGATTAAACACGCGGATCGTCGCTAAATTTAAATTTTCGCTGACCGCCTAACCCCCCTTAAGGCCTCTGGCTTGGCTTTACGACTGCCATCTCTCCTCATTCCGAAAATATAATATGAACGTCCTGTTACTTTTACTTTAAGATGGGAGAATTTCTGTAAGTTTGCCTATATAAGAAAAAAGTTGTAGAATTTTTGATGACTCAATTATAGTAAAACAAACGGCCTAAAAACACTAAGCTTCCCATAACCTTCCGACAATGAATTCTGACTGACTCAAAGTTCTGACCGAGCCCCGTTCGCTTGTGATTGGGTATACTCGTAGTTTGTCTAACGAGGGACATTGGCGAAGTAGTACTGGACAATCAGTGTATTGAGTCCATTAAACGGAATTCAATTGAAATTGAAATGAGGGATACCATCACTTAAATTACGTAACTTTCCACTCTATCGGGTTAAGCATTTAGACAACACGAAAGAGTCAAAATATGTATGTATGTGATAGTTCGGAGTAGGAGTATGCCATACCTACTGGGAAAAAAGTCTCAGTGTGACATAAGGTGGAGTGACATACCGGGAACAAAGGGGCTAAATCAGACAACTCCATACAGTACTATTTAATTGCACCCCTGATGTTAAAGCAGCCTTAACTCGAAGACGGGTATTTACTATTTTCAGCGCGGACGTTCAGATTTATTCTTTTGTTTGTGTGTAAAAATGATATATTTGTTCTTTTTTCAGTGTTCCTTCTTAAAACGCGATTTGAACACGTTTTTATGCAGGGTTATATGGTTCCTTAAATATGTTCTAGTTCTAGTTAGACCTGAGATTTTCGCACTGAGCCTCGTAGTTGGGTAGCTGGTACGTAGGAAGCGCTAAGGTATTCTCTAAGGTTTCTGCACGATGATTTCCTTGACAGTTAGCTAGTGGCATTGCTACAATGACATCACAAATGCACAGTGAATATCTGTCACTATCTGTAAATATGAATAGTTGTAGAATTTTATTCTCTGACTTCATACCTTTAAAGTATCATCATCATCAACCCATAATGTCCCCACCGAGAGGCAGGGGTCTATTCCCTGAGGAAGTTATATGCCATACTCCACCACGGGGCCCAAGTCCGGATTGGTGGAGGCTTGTAAGACTAGTGTCTGGTCTTACTGTCAAAAGTTTTCAAGTTGCAGTAAGGCGTCTGACTTGACTTGACGACTGCCATCTATCGACGGCAGCCGGCACCAACTGCTCAACGTGCCTTGCGAAGCACGGAAGCGCTCGGCAAAATGCCACTGGCGTCGGTCATAGAACTGTGACCCATCCATGCACTGAACGCGCCCTATGCTGCTTAACCTTCCTGTTCTTTTAAGATAACTCAGGCGGCTGGGGCTGCGAGCGATTCATTGGTACTATGGCCCATGGTATTTGTATGACAGTCCCAACCCCTAGCTTTTTCACGGCGAGTGTGGCCGTGACACAGATCAAGGGGCAAGATCTGGCGCGCGATACAGGGTGGCGATACAGGTACATTACAAACGTCAAGGACTTCAGTCTCCACCGCCACGCCTGCCGCAAAGTAGCGGAAAAACACGCGTAAGCCCCGCGGTAGATGTACAGTCGGCAGCACACACATTTTAGTTGCAAAGTCGCTCGTAATGCAACGGAGTAGAGTGCATGGGTATATAGGATGATGTGCTCTCAGAGAGAGACCAAAAATGATTTGCGCCCGTGTTGAACACTCTATGAAAATGCGTATTTGCATTCCAATTTCAAATATTTGACAATTAGGTACTTAACAGTTTTGCGGCAAAGAGTTTGGAAGTTCAGTAAGTAGTTCTAAACTCGGTTTTAAAACTTATTGCTTGGGTTGGAGCGAAATAGATATAGGACGAATCCTCAAGAGAAAAGAGAAGTCCGACCAGTCCGTTTATTGTACCAGGAAAAACAAATACAGAACATTTACAAAGATACAGTACAAGAGGCGGCCTTATTGCTTGAAGCAATTTCTTCCAGGCAACCGACGATGGAAAGTTGCTTTAGTGCATTAGTATATAAATTCAAAATTGGATTTTGAGTCTATTTACTTAAAGGTACCTAAAGGTACATAGATTCGTAAACCAATTTTGAGTCTATTTACTTTGATGCATCTTAGCTTGAACAACAATAGCGTGTTTTGTGTCCTAAATTTGGGCATCAAAATGCATCATTTCGAGCAGATGGAGTGAAAGATTATTATTTACGTACAAGAATTATTAGGTTACACATTATTACGTGAGATACAAGGTTGTTATGTATTTGCCTGTAGGTAAATGTTTGTTTATTATTTTTTAGTATTTAAGAATTGTTTTTTATTGAAATCGTGTTGCCCGACACCTGAAACGGGCGTGCGTACAACGACTAATGAATGTGAGGACGACCTCTGTGGCACAGTGGTTAGCGCAACCGCCTTCCTTGCGAGAGGTCCGGGGACGGTTCGAATCCCGGCTGGGGACAAAAAACCCCAGGTTGGGTCCACATCAAACCTTGGATGTTTACACGTTTGTGATGTCACTCTTTCTGTTTCCCACGAAAATTCCATCTGCGAAACTAACCCGTGGGTTGTTTGTGTCATTAATTCATTATCTTACTTAGCGTATTTTATTCCTATAAGCTGTAAGATCTCCAGATGTAAAATAAAAATAAATAATTTAAAAATCTTCTGCCGCTGTAACATCCTGACGATGATAAACCTCAACTCGTTGCTTGTGATATACCTCTTGCCTGGACATTCAATCTTTTTATATGAATTTAAGAAACGTTGGTAAATACCAAAGTACAAAAAAAATATTATTACTAGAAAATTACGAATATTTGAGATATGTATATTATGTATAATATGTACATTTGAATATTTTTGTTATCGTATAAGGGTTTTAAAAACAAACCCCCTCTTAATGTTTAAATGTTTGTGATGTCGCTGTTTCTGGTTCCCACGACACAGGGTATCCTAGTGCGGGGCCAGAAGCAATGTACGTGTCTGTATGTAAATGTTTATGTTATTATATTGAAAAAAAAAAAAAAACTTTAATTTTGTAACGGATATACAGCGTAGCCCCTGCCTCTGGAAAAACACAGAGATAGCGAACCAAAAACCAGTGTATTAACTGCTCTATGTTCGTTTACCATTATATCCGAGTTATTCCAAAGTATTTAGTTGTGGAAATAAAAACAGTTTCGTCGTAATTCGCCGCTGGAATGTACGAGAGTTGTCGCCTCACAATTCCCCGGCTCCAATGCTGTGGAAACAGCCGTAACCTATGTTGGCCGCCTTGGATCTAATACGACCTTTTAATAACGCAAAGCCTTATAAACCTTTTCTCCTCATTAATGAAATCAAATCAAATCATTTTTATTTCCAAAAAGCTTATATACAAATGACATTAAAGGATTTAACTTTATGTGGGTAGGTAGGGAAAAGGTTGTCACTAACTACAAATAATTGCGTACTGGTGTTCGTCGCACTAGGTGGACCTGTTTCGCGAAAACTATTACATAAATAGATTGCTATGAATTAAACTGTTATCGATCTCGAGCGATGGAAAATTTAAAAATATTATATATGAAAAGTATTACATAGTAGGTAAGTTTGACTGTAACAGTTTATCACATTTTGGACATAGTTGTAGATAAGATAGGTAGATGACCCCCAAACTAGGATATCCCTGTATCTTGGGGGTCAAAGGTTAAGTTTATTCCGGATATTTTACCGCATATTTTACGCTTGATCTACATATTTTAGTTACCTAATTACTAGCTGTCCTGTCCAAGTTTGTACCGCCAAATTTTTCGCAATTTTGCCATATTTTCTCACCAATTAAACCTTCCCTGAAATTTCAGAAATATAAATAACCAAAAATCAGCCAAATCTGTCCAGCCGTTCTCGAGTTTTAGCAAGACTAACAAACAGCTATTCATTTTTATATAGAAGAAGACTATTGTCCCAGCAAACTTTTCTCGTAATTTTTCCATATTTTATCACCATTTAAACATTCCTTGGAACTCTAGAAATAAAAAAAAACAAAAATCAGCCAAATCGGTTCAGCCGTTCTCGAGTTTTAATGAGGCTAACGAACAGCAATTCATTTTTATATATAAAAGAAAGAAGAAGATAAGATATAAGAGTAGCCGAGGATCGTGCTCAGTGGCGTGCAATGGGAGAACCCCTTTGTCCAGCAGTGGTCGATAAATCGGTCGGTAACCATGGGCCGATGATGATGATGATGATGATGAAGATATAAGATAAGATAAGACTAGCTGGCCCCGCAAACGTTGTTTCGCCATATAAATTATTTAAAGGGATTATAATTAAAACTTGGGCTATGAAAAATAGATAGCAACCTATTCTTAAATCTACCGAGTAAACATATCGCTCATTTAAAACTACAACCTGGCACAACGAAAAACTGGAATTTTGGGAAAACGACTTTGAAACTTTTTTATTCTTATAAATTTTAAAGTAAGATAGCTACAAAAAAGATTTTTATGCCCTTTTTAAATTTCACTAATAAACTATCAATTTCAGTGAAAATGTCATTGATTTATGCCTTTTTTTTGTTGTGAACATTTAGTTTTATAAAAAAAGTCCCTACATGTCACGTTCTTTCTCTAAAAGTAATGAACTTATTGACTGACATAGGGTTATATCACGTTATAGGTAATAAAATGAAGATATTTTAGAATGTAGGTAGTACAGAATAATAACACTATGTTGATGGCCAATGTATTTTTAAAAAATAACTTACACACTCTAATTTTTTTACCTGATGACATAAAAAAGTATGCATTGATATGTTCACGCTTGGACTGAATCTGGTTTCCCTCGGAGTCTATTTTCACATATCGAACTTGGGGAACGATAACTTCGGTAGAGTTTGCAACATGTTTTTCAATACTACCCAAATTCCAATAATCTTCACGTAATTGTTTTCGCTGTTCTACGGTAAAATTAATTTGACATTTAAATGAACAGTTAACTTTGCAAGGCTCCTTCATTTGACGTTCTGGCACAACTTTCGTAGTCCTGATGGAAGTGTAGGATTTTCCGATGTTTCTTAGTTCTTTCGCGATATTTTTCTTCCACTTTTCTTCTCGTCTTTGTTTCTACTTCCCATTCTTTGTCGGAGTAATTTCATTTGTTTTATTTTCAGTATTCTTTGTCACGACATCTTCACGAGCCTCATCCTGTGGTGTGTTTGCATTTTCTTCCTGATCGCATATTAAATCCGCCACAATAGGATCTTCAGATGTAGCTATGAATTGGTCTATAGTGCTGGAAACACAATTTTCTATCCCTGCACTATTTATTAAGTCTTGTGACAATTCGTTTAAATTTACTGTAGTCAGTGTTGTCAAGGTGTAAGCTTCTTCATCATATTCTGAAGTTTCTTCAATTACTTTGTTTACGGTGAAATTCGGGTGTCTAACGGAATCGTCGCTATCTTCGATGAAGGATTTCTCACCTGAGCTTCTAGATGAGCTGGAGCTGGAAGAATTACTACGCCGACGCTTTGCTGGATGATAATTTTCATTCGCTATCTCTATCATTCTTCTTGATCGTGACCCCATCTTGAAAGAAAAAAAAAGCTTTATTAGTAAAATATTATTATAAACAACGTGACAAAACGATGAACTTCTTAATTTAATAACAATATTTCAAAGATGTACCGCGACATCCTGTTATAAACGAAGCGGGAATTTAAATAAGTATAAAAGTTTATTGCATACAACGTGACATGCTAACACAAGCCATTTCATTTTCGTAATTTTCAAAGGAACAACGTGTTATTAGAGTGATGAGCAAGTACGATCAATTAATTTTTTAATACTAAAATGCTACATAATAAGTGTGACACATCATAGAATAAAATAAATAAGTAATAAAATAACTTACCTTTACTCCAATAAGGTGTCATGCAGGTTGTGACACGTTGTTGTCTTAAACCGCGAGCAAATACTCTCGCGCGCTGCACTGTCACACTGAGGTGGAGCGGTGTAGTAATAAGCTTAGCTGCCGAACGGGACAGCGCTACATCGTGACATGCCCTCTCTTTTCCTCATACTTTTGTCAGTATTGGCTTAAATTATACCACGTTTTTGCACTAAATAGATTCGGGTACGGTGAATAAAATGGTGGTAAATACACAAAACCGAGTTATGCCACTGTGACACGTTGTAGTTTTAAACGAGCGATATGTATAAAATTCCACCAAAATTGGCCATGCCAAAGGACATACTCCTTCAAAACGGCTTGACTGATTTTGATGAAATTTTATATGTATTCGGTAGGTTTGGGAATAGGTTATCTATTTTTCATAGCCTTAAGTGATAAACACCCTTAACCACCCCATTTTTTTTAAATTATAATCTCAACGATTGCCGGGTCAGCTAGTTGAAATATAAACTTTGCTGTGACACAATTACTTGCGATTTATTTGTGCTGTTATAAAAAAACTCACTATAAGATTAGCATACCGCATCTGCATATAGTAGCTCAGCGGTAAGAAGTTCATTATGGTTTTTAGGTTACACTTTTATTCCGCTTCAGCGGCCGACATATTGGCGTGAACGTTAAGGCTCTACGCCACGGCCTTATAATTTAATATACTATAATGTAAGTTAGTCCTGTTTCTCTAATATTAGTTCGTAATCATCATCATTATCATCGACCCATTATATCCCCAGTGAGGGGGACGGGTCTCTTCCCTGAGGAAAGGTACTTATAGGTCATACTTCACCACGGGTGCCAAGTCCGGATTAGTGGAGACTCGTAAGACTCTGGTCTTACAGTCAGAAGTTATCAAGGCCTCTGACTCGGCTTAAAGACTGCCATCTATCGACGGCAGCCGGCACCACCTGCTTAACGTGCCTTGCGAAGCACGGAACCGCTCGGAAAAGTGCCACTAGCGCCAGTCCATGCACAGAACACGCCCTATGTTGCTTAACCTTCGTGATCGTTTAAGATCACTCAAACAGCCGGGGCTACGAGCGATACGGTCCCTTACTTAAGATAAATTCACTTCCATAATAACTGCTTACAGCGATTGATATGATGAGAATGTGTATAATAGCTGCATATTTATGTACTAGAATTAACCTACATTGTAAAAGATTAAAAAAAAATGTACTGCACTGTTAGTACTCATTAATAAAAATACAATAAAATCATGAGGCTGTCCAAAAGAAATCGCTGTGGCAATATGACTGTAACGTCGCTCGTTAATTTTTTGTATTATTTTTCGCAACAGCACGTAGATTATTACAATGTTGTCAGTGAGATTTCAGTCTATGTCTCCCGACACAAAAATGATCGAAACTTTAATACGAGTAGCTTGTAGCAATTCAATGATTTTTGTTGCCAATACCGTTTGATTGCCAATAACCTTACTTATAAAAATAGACAATTTTTCAGTTTTTTCTATTGCTATCTGGTATGTGGCAGGCGCTACGACGCCTGCATTTCTTAGGGTTTCGTATAATGATTGGTGGCAACGGGATTACAATACGGTAGTAGTGTAATCCCTACTCTGTTAACCATAGACCACATTCACAGAGTGAGGCAGATTATACAGAAGACCGAAGAGTATAATCAGCCCCTGTGTCTTGCTTTTGTGGACTATGAGAAGGCCTTTGACTCTGTCGAAACCTGGACTGTTCTGGAATCCTTACAGCGATGCCAAGTAGACTATCGTTATATCGAGGTGTTGAGATGTCTGTACAAAGCCGAGAGGTCCCGGGTTCAAATCACGGCTGGGGACGAAAAAATCCCAGGTCTTGGATGTTTACATGTTTGTGATGTCACTGTTTCTGGTTCCCACGACACGGGGTATCCTAGTGTGGGGCCAGAAGCAAAAATAAAAATGTGTATTGTTTATGCGTATATATTTATCTATCTGTTTAAAAAAAAAAGAAGTCTAGTACCGACTCCAAACTTTATGTCTCCAAGTTTGTTGCATTTCTATGATATAGGGTCCAGGCTGTGCTTATATTCTGTTGAAGGATATTTCAGCACTACGCCTTAAGTTAATACATGCAAAGGCAAATAAATTAGGTGAAATTGTATGAATAACTAACTAAGCCATGAAACAGTGATACAGCGGACCCAGTCCAGCCGTTAGTTGCCTAAACAAGCTACCTTCGGTACAAGTTAATAACGTGCCATGTCACTAAGAATGCAAGTTGTTTGAATTTTCCTTTTTAAACATAATAATTTACATACAGGCGCATGCATTGCTTTTGGCCCCACACTAGGACACCCTGTGTCGTGGGAACCAGAAACAGCGACATCACAAACATGTACCTAAACATCGAAGAACTGGGGTTTTTATTGTCCCCCGCCGGGATTCGAACCCGGGACCTCTCGCATAGTAGGCAGATGCGCTAACCGCTGCGCCACAGCGGTCGTCTTTTTATTCAATATTTAAATATTCTTTATTTAATACAAAAAGTTGGAAACATTAATTACCTCCACTTAAACTATTATAATTTTAATATACTTACAAGCTAAATGTTTTGTATGTGTTCCTCGTGGCACAATAAATAACATTCTTATTTAACTTATATCCCTCTATAGTTCGAATCGCTCGTAGCTCCGGCTGCCTGAGTGATCTTAAACGATCACGAAGGTTAAGCAACATAGGGCGAGTTCAGTGCATGGATGGGTGACCGTTTTATGAATAACGCTAGAGGAATTTTTCCGAGCGGTTCCGTACTTTGCAAGGCACGTTAAGCAGTTGGTGCCGGCTGCCGTCGATAGATGGCAGTCTTTAAGGCAAGTCAGAGGCCTTAGGGGGCGGCTTGAAAACTTCTGACAGTAAGACCAGCCACTAGTCTTACAAGCCTCCACCAATCCGGGCTTGGCCCCCGTGGTGGAGTATGGCCTATACCTGGCCTATATCCTCAGGGAAGAGACCCGAGCCCCTCGGTGGGGACATAATGGTGGGGGCATGGTTGGATACATTAAGTTGGAACTGAGACGGGACGTATCCCATGCGGCATACGTTTTTCGGGTGCTACGAGGAATGGTCCACAACCCAGCCGTTTTGGAGGAAGTGCGGCTTAGAGTGCCGGAAGAGTACCGCGCGCGGCGTCGGCGGCCGTGAAAATAAAAAAAAAATAAAAAAAATTATGGGTTGATGATGATATTACCTATTATAGTTTACTGTACTTCGGTATGGGGAGGGACAACAAAAACGAAGTTTCTGGAGGCTGAGAGTGCACAACGTTCTCTACTTAAGGTAATGTTCTTTAAACCTCGCTTATTTTCCACAGAAACGCTATACGAATCGTGTAAATTGCTTACAATCAGGAAGTTGTATGTTTTGGCAGTGATCTTAAAAAAACATAAATCCTTGGCATATGACCCTAAGATTCAGTCTAGGAGGAGAAATGACATAGTTACTAAACCAAACCACGTGAAAACATGCTTTGCTAGTCGCCAATATGAAAATTTGTCTGGCTATTGGTATAACCAGATAAATCGCAGAATACACATCTATCCTATGCTGAAATTTGAGTGTAAGAAAGTACTATCCGAATGGCTGCTAAGCCAGAACTATGAGGAAACTGAACACTTGTTCAGTTGGTTACTGTTCCTGGCACAGGTATTTTATACTTACAAGGGAATCCCAGCAAAAGTCTATCAAAGAAACTTTAACATCTTAACAGTTGCAAGCCAATATATAAAGTGCTATAAAGAATATTCTATTCTATTCTATATATAAAAATACTATGTACGTTAGGAAAAATATTACAGACTTCGAAACACTTGGTAGCCATCATAACGTTAATACTAGGAATAAACATAAATTGTCATTTTCACTATTTAGACTTGCAAAAGTTAATACTTCCTTTATGGGGCACTGTATAAGGTTCTACAACAAGATACCCCAAGATTAGAGTTACCTCCAACGCAATTTAAGAATTAAGTTAAGCACAAAAAAGCTTATTATAAAATCAACGCTTATTTAGAAGACAAGGACGTATGGCATTAAATAGTAGTTAAATATTAAATTTAATCAGAGGATAAATGTGTCTAGTGTTCAACACATCCAAGATATTATTTTGGGGTATGATTTTAAGCGATCATCAATTTATTAATTATATTTCGTCGCTTCATTCTCGATATAATACATTACCGGTAGTACCCTAAACCTACTAGGCGACTTTGCACGATTTAAGAGATATTCAATTGACTAAACGTGTTTTTGGTTTCATTCACTCCTTCGCTACTGGCTTGCCCTTTCCGTCCGACCCCCATTCCTTTTCGTGCAAGGCGACGAAGTGCACGCGCCCAACACTATTTTGCTGCGTCGTTGTGCCTATCATTCTGCAAAAATGCCGAAGCGAAGGGCTGATAAAATAGGAAAATACAAAGAAAAGATACGCAAGCTCGAACGTAGGCGTATAAGAGTGATAAGTGATTCTTCTTCCGATGACGATAACGGTAAGTGTTGTTTCTTTGCATTGTGTGTGAATAATTAGAATAAAAGTTTTTCTTTTTGCATTGGAATCGACTGCGAGTCGTTAACAATGACAACAATATCGGGGTTGACTGCGAGTCTCCAACGATAGTAAAGCAGAAAATACGTGCAATCTGCACTAGATATACACGTAGCCCTGCGAAATAAAACGGGAATTCTCGCGCGTTGAGAACTTTTTGCGAACTACCTGATAAAAAATATTAACATAATCTTGTTAATTTTTAGTCGTTCCGATGCTGGATTCAACAATACCAGCCGCTGAGAACGTCACGCAGATCCATACGAACGATGTTTGCGATATACCGGCACCAGGTGATGCCATCGTGCCGCCCACGGATCACACCAGCGAGCTCCTTGTTGCTGATGAACCCAATGAACTGCCTGCCTTGGACCCAGATCTACTTTTAGCTTTGGGTGATTCCACAGACGACACGCCAGTCTTCGGAGAAAATATTCTCGACAATCTCTCCAATCTATGGCAACCCTTGCTAAAGAAGGGTTTGCCGAAGGAGACAAAGGATAAAATCCTAAAAGAATACATTGTACCGGGCAACTGTCGTCTGCTCCAGGCACCCAAGTTAAATGCAGAAATATCTGCCGCTGTACCAGATATGGTTAGAAACCGCGACAAAGGCCTGATGACTACCCAACAACAGCTGGGTTCTGGCATTACTGCCATTAACAGAGCAATGGACGCCCTTCTCAAGGGCCAGAATACAGTAGTAGCTGTGAAGGACCTCAGTAACGCATGCCGAATTTTGTCAGACCTGCATGCCATGAACACGCAATGTCGCGTCAAATTATTGACGCCTAGCTTAGACAAGTCGTTTTTACAAGTGATTCAGGATGCCGAACGGGATGACACCATCTTTGGTGACAAGTTGGCCGAAAAAATCAAAGCCGCAAAAGCAATTGAAAAACAAGGCCTCCAGATTAAAAAGCCGCCGGCCTTAAAGACCAGCTCCTCCACATCCACACCACCTACAGGACGTTCAACGTACTTGGGAAACTGGACAGCACCCCCTCGGTATCCGTCGAACAGGGGGGGGCGAGGAACCAGGAGCAGCCGGGCGGTGACGAGCAGCCGCCGGCCATACACGACCTATGCAGCTCCCCAGACGTACAAACCTCCGAGCCAGAACAAACCACGACTGCCGCCGCCGGCCCATTAGTGCAGGTACATGCAGGCAGAATCAGTCACTTTTATAGATCCTGGTTAAATACAACTTCGAACGTTTTGGTTCTTGACTGGATCAGGTACGGCTTTAGCATACCTTTCTGTAAAAATATCGAACAACAGATCATTCCTGAAAATAATCTTACACCACAAGAAACCCTTGAAATGAGACAGGCTATTCTAAAGTTAGTAAATCTGGGTGCCATTCATGAGTGTTCCCCAGTCCAGGACCAATTCATTTCAAAAATATTTTTGGCACCAAAATCGAATGGTGAGAAAAGATTCATACTAAACTTGAAGCCTCTAAACAAGTTTATATCAAAACAACATTTCAAGATGGAAGACCATCGCACTGCCGCTAAACTTATCCCCGAAAACGGTTATTTGGCCACCATCGACTTAAAAGAGGCTTATTTATTGATACCCATTAAATTCATGGATAGGAAGTACTTAAGATTTCAGTTTGAATCTGATTCGTCAAAAATTACCTATGAATTCTCGGCCATGCCCTATGGCCTTTCCGTGGCACCAAGAGTGTTTACCAAAATAATGAGAGAAGTCATAACGAACTTAAGAAGTCGTGGTCATAAGTCCGTTATTTACTTGGACGACATTTTATGTATCGGTGACACATATGATGAGTGTATGCGTAATATAAACGAAACCTTGAGTTTTCTCCAAAGTTTAGGCTTTGTCATAAACTTTGAAAAAAGCTCTTTGAAACCAAAGACTGAATGTAAATTTCTAGGGTTCAAATTCGAAACTGAAAGCCTTACTTTATCTTTGCCTAATGACAAACGCAACAAAATAGTTCAATTGGTCAAACATTTTTTACAATTACCGCGCTGTTCCGTTCGCGAGTTTGCCCAACTTATCGGTACATTAGTTGCTGCTTGTCCAGCTGTTAAATACGGCCTCTTGTATACAAAAGAGTTCGAGAGACAGAAGTACCTTGCATTATTAAAAAATGACGACTATGAATCAAAGTTCAAACCTTCACCTGTAATACTCGACGATCTAAATTGGTGGTTAAAAACCATTCCGAAAGCACAATGTCCTATGAGACATTCGAGCTACCAACTGGAAATCTACACCGACGCCTCTGGCACCGGCTGGGGCGCCGTACGCGGAGACAAAAAGGCGAACGGTAGATGGAAAGACCACGAACGCAATCTGCATATAAATTATTTAGAACTTCTGGCAGTTTTCTTAGGTCTTAAATGCTTAGCAAAGGAGGAATCCAATTGTTCTATCTTGTTGCGCGTCGATAATACTACTGCGATCAGCTACGTAAACCGCATGGGTGGTATACAGTTTCCACATCTTAACAATTTGTCTCGTTCTATCTGGCAGTGGTGCGAGACGCGAAACTTATGGATCTTTGCATCATATATCAACACAAAAGATAACATCGCAGATTCCGAATCTAGGCTAACTATCAACCCGGATACAGAATGGGAAATGTCGTCAGATGCATTTCAGAGAATCGTACATAACTATGGACAACCGGAGATTGATTTATTCGCATCCCGCACCAACGCCAAATGCGAAAACTATGTGTCGTGGAAACCTGACCCTGACGCTATGGCAGTAGATGCGTTTACACTTAACTGGAAAAACAACTATTTTTACATGTTTCCCCCGTTTGGCTTGATTCTCAAGTGCTTAAGAAAGATAATAGACGATAAGGCAACTGGTATAATGGTGTTCCCTAACTGGCCGTCCCAGCCGTGGTTTCCAATGCTAAGTAAATTGTTATCCTCAGATATTTTGTACTTCAAACCCAATCAATGGCTTGTCCAATCTGGTTTCAGGGAATGCCATCACTCGCCCACGAAGATTACCCTGGGTGTAGCGAGACTGCGGCGATCTTTCATCCGACGGAATTGCCCACCCGGCGCGTTGAAGCTAATGTTAGCGTCACTGTCCGGCAGCACGGTTAAACAATATAGCGTAACGTTAAAACTTTGGTGGCGATATTGTAGCGCCAACAGCATTCCTGTATTCGAAGCCCATAAAACAAATGTTTTGTCGTTTTTAACGCAGCAGTTTAATTCAGGGTGTTCTTATGGAACCCTGAATAGCCACCGTTCAGCCCTCTCTCTGATTTTAGGCGAAAAAATCGGATCGAATGAGGATGTCAAACGACTGCTCAAAGGGGCATACAAGTTGAAACCAAATCGACCAAAATATACTCACACCTGGGATCCACAGCAGGTGTTGGATCACGTTAGTGGCTGGTATCCTAACAAGGAGTTAAGTCTAAAAAAACTGACACAAAAATTGGTCGCTTTGTTAGCAATCTGTACTGCCCACAGAGTTCAAACGTTATCCCTGATAAAGCTTGAAAATGTCGTAATTGCAAAGGGCTGCATTAAAATCGGCATCACTGACATAATTAAAACATCGGCAGTAAATCGGGATCAACCTGTACTGAAATTACCTTACTTTAGGGAAAACATTAAGATCTGTCCCGCAACCGTGTTGAGAGATTACATCTCGGTTACTCAATCACTTCGAACTAAAAAGGTTGGTCCTCTGATAATAACTTATAAAAAGCCACACCGACCTGCCACCTCTCAAACCATCAGTAGATGGATTAAGGAAGTACTGTCGGAGAGTGGCGTAGACGTAACTCAATTCTCAGCGCACAGCACGCGTCACGCAGCCACTTCGGCTGCGCTTGCGGCTGGCGTCAATATAGATGTAATACGTAAAACCGCGGGTTGGACCGATTCCTCTAATACTTTTGCAAGGTTTTACCATAGAGATACTTTGGATGAAGGAGATTTCGCAAAGTCCGTCTGTTTATCTAATTCATAGTACAAAAATGAGTTAATCTACTTATAATTAAATTAATTTTGTTTTATTTTTAGTTAAATGTGGCAATTGCACAAAAATATTTTGTTTGTTTTCTAAATAAAAATGTTGAACATAATCTTGACAAAAATATGTTTGATTTTAATAAACAACGTGCGTACAAAACTTTCCTCTCTGAAAGTCTACCGGTAATGTATTATATCGAGAATGAAGCGACGAAATATAATATAGGATCAAACGAACTTCTCAAGTGAAGTTCGATCATTATTATATGAGTCGCTTCATTCGAAGATATAATAACCCACCCGCCCTTGAAACCCTGACTGAAAGTTTTGTATTATCTCTGAAGGAATGAGGGTCGGACGGAAAGGGCAAGCCAGTAGCGAAGGAGTGAATGAAACCAAAAACACGTTTAGTCAATTGAATATCTCTTAAATCGTGCAAAGTCGCCTAGTAGGTTTAGGGTACTACCGGTAATGTATTATATCTTCGAATGAAGCGACTCATATAATAATGATCGAACTTCACTTGAGAAGTTCGTTTGATCCTATAGTTTTGAATGTTTTAAATAATAAGGTTTGTCCACAAAATAACAGATCTATCATCAATGTGTAGTCGCCAAACAATATAAAAACAATTTCATAATAAATATCATATAATCATCGGGATATATTATCAAGTATCAAATAAATAGGTTTGTACTTATTTTAATAGATTTGTTCTAATAACTGTTTAATCAAATTAAGGAAAAACGGCCATTAAGAAAATGAAATATGTAACTTAAGAAAATCATAAACCAGAAAAATAATGTTTTTGTACCTATGACTTTAACTACTATCTTACATTAGGTACTTGTGTACTGGTTGTATGTACCTATTGTTGTTTCTACATCTGCCGTAGTTTTATTTACACCCTGTAAATATTTATTAATTTTGAATTATTAGTTAGATATAATTAAGTAGTAGAATGTATTAGAATAATAAATGAAACACAGAATTATTTAAAATCACAATAATTATAATTACTTAATACCAATCATAAAATATAAATTTTACCTAATTGTAGGTTTATTTCGTACGCCAATTTGGCTCCGCCCCTTTGAACATTTTTTCATAAAATTAATGGACTGAACTATTAAATTCGTGACGAATAGTATTATTTGGAGAATTGATCGAAATAATTCGTAACTACTGTACTGATGACAAAATAACAAATAAAAACAAATCTCAATCTGCGGACGATAATCGATTTATTTGATGACAGATCTACTATTCTGAGTACGGAGCTGTTATTTTTGGAATAAACTTATTATTTTGAGAACAAATTGTTTATTCAATGGATGAACTACGATTATATAGATAATCCATCTCTTTTTCTACGTACATATTGACATTCCCTTCGGGGATAACGGGCGTGAGTTTATTATATTATTTTTATTTTATATTATATATTGACATTAATTTGATAATTTGTACCTGGCAACACTTATTATTTTTCTGACAATGAAAATATTTCGTGGTGATAGATCTAATTATTAGATGATACAAGTTGATGACAAATGTAAACTTTGATGACACAAAATATAGTTCCCATTATTTTGTAAGTTTGATTTGTATTAGCTTTAAGGTGATTTGAGAAAAGATGGTCAGAGTGGAGTTTTTTTTCGCTGCCTTTTTCTCCAATACAGACGGCCCCATGGCAGCGGCTAACATTATACATAACTGTATGTACATTGACATTCAACAAGCAGAATGTAAATTCTTTACGTTGAAATAAATTTTTGATTTCTGATTTCTATCTTTTATTATGTTTATCATCGACATGAAACCACAGTTTGTGAAGTTGTAGATATTATAATATAATAATGTCCCGTCAAACTTCGTACCGCCAAAAGTTTAGTTTTGTCCATATTTTCTCACCATTCAAATCTTACCCTTTTTTAAGCAATTTCTAATTTTTTTCTCTCCGTAAGAACCATTCTTTCGAACCGAATATTCTAAAAAAAGAATTAGCGAAATCGGATCGGCTGTTCTCGAGACTTGAGCTTAGCAACACATCAGCGATTCACTTTTGTATTATATATGTAGATTGTTCGATTAGACATGACCTATGTCCGACACTTGAGAATTTACTTCTAAAACTAACATAATAATCTTCAATTTCCAGGCAGCCGTTCGACGATGCGTCGCTGACCGCAACAATGGCGCTCAAACTGAAGTACACGGACGAACACGGCATCCTACACATCAATATGAGTCCTTGCTCCAGTCCGGGCCTGGAGGAGCCCCGAGGAGACGCCAGGGCCGAACCCAGGGCCGACTCCCGGGGCCAGGCCGAGGCCAAGACGGACCTTACTGACCCCAAGTTCGATACTATTAACAACAGGTGGGTGAAACTATCGCTACCATCAATCAATCAACCCGTACTTCTCCACTGCTGCACGAAGCACTTCCCCGGGGGACGTCGATTCTTCTGTTCTTGGCATATTTAGTCACTAAGTAAACAACATCATCATCATCAACCCACTGTGTCCCCACCGAGGGGCACGGGTGTCTTCCCTGAGGAAGGTATAGGCCATACTCCACCACGGGGGCCAAGTCCGGATTGGTGGAGACACGTAACATAAACATTTACATACAGGCACTGACATTGCTTCTGATCCCACACTAGGATACCTGTGTCGTGGGAATCAGAAACAGCGACATCATAAACATGTAAACATCCAAGACCGGGTGTTTTTTGTCCCTATACCGGGTTCGAATCCGGGACCTCTCGCATGGTAGGCAGATGCGCTAACCGCTGCGCCACGGGTCGTCTAATGTGCATTTGATCAAGTTATTTGTTAATTTGTATAAAACATTTACTTAACGTTTTTACATAAACATTTGCTTACAGGCAAATACATTGCTTCTGGCCCCACATAAACCCTGTAAAATACATAAAATATGGGTGACCTAAAAATGTGCTTCTTTTGAAAGGCCTGAACATGCCTTGGGATGTTTATAAAAAAAAATTACAACAGTTTACTTTGTTCTTAGGGCTTTAAATGTTTTGAAATAACATTAATTATTTTATTTTAATTTTACAAAAAAAATATATACTTTAAAGACACACTTTTTTTCTTTGTTCAAGTGAAAAGAACGTGTTACGCGTATCCGGAATTTAGTTAATAAATAATGTGAAGTTATGTAATAACACTTTGTTTCACATAGGTATCTCAGGGCATGAAATCGCGGTGGGCACGCGTGGAGATTAAGCCCATACTCACTCTCTGAAAGAAGGCCCGCCCTAAAGCGGTGAAATATTTTTTAGCAGTGTCACTACATTAGAGACCCTGACAAACCAGTTCACGCTTTACGCCCTCTACGAACGTCGCAGCCTCCAGTAAATCACTATCCTACACAGAAAAACGTCCATTCTATTCACAAACCACTGTAACACAGCAAAAAAAACCGTGCTGAAAAACACCCCTTCTCCTCCGCAGATTCGCCCACTACGACCTCTTCGGCGGCAAGTACGACATCGAGGCGAACGAGCTAAGTGGAGGGGACGAGCCGGAACGCCGCTCGTTGTTCCGAAGCCGCTACAACAGTATCGAAGAGGAGCTCGCTAACACGCCGTACGCGTTCACCACAGACCGTTGCCTACACTTAGACAACAGCCCACTCTTCGACATCACGATAAAATCCCGCGTCGACGACGTGTCGCCCTCGAAAGACATTCAAGACGATCGCTTCTTCAACCGAAACTACGACAGCGATCTATTCGGTCCCCAGACGTCCGGGCTGAGTCCCGACGACACTCCCGCGTTTACAGTGACACAGTTAATACACGCGCAGGATAGGTACTTCGACCTTTCCTCGAGACAGTCCAGTAACCTAAACAGTCCTAGGGGTAGTGATAAAGTGAAAAGTCTGCAGAGTCGGTTCGAGGTACGCAGTGCGCCCGGCTCCGCGAAAAAGGAAAGGACAGTGACTATAGTGGATCGTGTGTCTAGTGTGTCCAGTGGAGGGTCGCAGGTTGCCAAGGGGGTGTCTGACAAGGATGGCTCCTTCAGGGTGCTGGAAGCGGAGGTGAAAGCGCGGGAGGAGGTGGAGCTGACAGCGCCGTCGCTGCCGTAAGTTTACTTTTACATTTATTACACTGTTTTTGGTTTGGTGGATGTGTTTTGGTTGGCAGAGCGGTTGCGCGCGAAATTATGCGCCTCGTTTACTCTCGAAATTTTGAAGCTAATATGATTCCGTATTTTTAGATGTACAGTGGAGAAGACTTTATTTTGCAATGGACAGCACATCGCATCATACTTCCACTCTGATTAGTTGAGTTAAATATCGACAGAGCAAAAAAATGTTTACATGTTTGTCTCGTCGCTGTTTCTGGTTCCCTTCACACAGGGTATCCTAGTGTGGGGCCAGACACAATGTATGTGCATGTATGTAAATGTTTATGTTGTAAGGGAAGGTTGAGCTGCAAAATGTGACAGCAAATCAACTATTCAAACTACATAATATGTTAGTAGAATTTATAATATGAAGACAAATTATGTTTTCCCAAACAAAACACACGACCGAATAAACAATCCAACATCTTCATACAGGCACATACATTGCCTTTGGCCCCACACTAGGATACCCCGTGTCATGGGAACCAGAAACAGCGACGTCAGAAACATGTAAACATCCAACACCAGAGGTACTTTTCTGTCCCCAGCCGGGAATGTTTAGTACACTTCGGTGTTCGAAAAATCAGTAGTATTGTGTAGTTTGTACTCCTATTACTATAGACCTACACTCAGCCGTAATTTTGTTTTTTTTTATAAAGTACAGGTTGCGGAACCAGCAATTAAACATTTTCTCGGTGAAGTTTTTCAGTTCATGTTTAATTCATGAGCATGCTTGGTGACTGTAATATGACGCAAGGAGGCGAATTGTTACTGCGAAATGTTTGCCGAAATATTGTTCACCGCAAACGGCTTACGTATTTGGATCCTCCTGGGTACAGTTTATTTTTAAAGTTAATTCAGTCTGATGTTCAGATATTATCTAATCGCTCGTTCGCCGACGATTTTTTGAGTCGTCGTCGTTTTTCGAGCAAAAACCAGAACGCATTTTTGTGACTTCCTACTCGTGAGATTTGGTCTGACACGTTTTTTCAATATAAATTAAAGCCACTTCTTGAATTTACTTGATTTTTCATCGGAAGCGTAACAAACAAACAAACAAATGTTTAAAAAGGTCTCGTCCTAGCTCGCACTAGCTTTCGCCCGCGACTCCGTCCGCGTGGACTTTAGTTCAAAATTTTGCAACCCCGTTCACTCCCATAAGGGTTAAATTTAAGTTCAATCAATTATGTTGAAGAGTATTCATTTTAAGTTTCAAGCCGATGGGGTCGAAAAGTTCTCGAATGGAGACCATTATATCGGCAAGCGTTTTTTTCGGAAATCCATGGAGGAGGCCTATGTCCAGCAGTGGACTTCGTGTGGCTGAATGAATGATTTGTTTGTTTTGCGTAATGAGTTGCACTATAACCTTGAAAAGAAACCATTGTAGTGGTGATCGAACCATTGAAAATTCTGCAAGTTAAGTGAATTAATTTTGGTCACGTCACATAACGACCACACAACACAATCACTTGGCCTCGATTCTGTTAGTGCATGACAGATAATAACAAATAATAACATATTACACACAGGCACATACATTGCTTCTGGCCCCACACTAGGATACGCTGTGTCGTGGGAACCCGAATCAGCGACGTCACAAACATGTAAACACCCAAGGCCTGGGTTTCTTTTTTTTTGTCCACAGCCGGGATTCGAACCCGGGACCTCTCGCATGGTAGGCAGATGCGCTAAGCACTGCGCGACAGAGGTCGGTCATCGGTCATACACGGCCGGGTCACGTGACGTGATTTTTCTATACCATTGACGCCTAGAAGGTTTGATCTTGAAGCGGCAGTGATACTAAATCGCCACGTTCGTGCAGGTGTCATTGTAGTACAAGGCATCAACAGAATCTAGGTCCTGGTGCCAAACTAGAATACCCTGTGCTATGGTAACCAGGCGAGGATGTTACAAACATGAAAAAACTTCAGGCAACCTCGCCATTGTCAGCCGAACTGGACATCTTTGGAATGCCATTCTATCTATTTAGGGAAAATCTGATGAAATGTAAAATTTAAATGCCTTAGTGTTAAGTCCACTAATATCAATTATTTCCTAGATAATAATATTGTAAATTTAAATTTAATTGAATTGTTAATTTAATCTATTGCTAACCTAATTAAATTTAGGTTCCTTAAAAGCAGCAATGTAATGTAAAACGAGATTAATTTTATTCCAAATTTTAATTCATACTGAAATATTATTTAATTATAATCAACATTTGATATAATTTATTTAACTCTGACTTTAATGAACTATTTTATCTATTTTTATTTTTACTAAACACACAATTTTGAAAGATGTATACTCCTGTAAAGGTGCTTCACACTGAATCATACACAATTAGAATAAGTAGTTTTTAAATTAATTGTGAAAATACTGTTGGAGTATCTAATAAATAATAATAAGAATAATAATAAAAGCACACATACTGAGGCCATTCGTACAAAGGTACGGAGGCACCCAGTGGGAATCGAATCTTATCGACTACACCAACGAGGCAGTCAAATTGAACGACAGACATTTGGACGACACACGCCTATAATGTGTTGTTTGATATTCTTCTTCGCTTTCTGTCATAGAACCTAAGGCTCTCTCTGTGAGAGAAGCTGTGCAGTAGGAAGTAGGGAAAGGCTGTTTATATGACAAACTCTGTGTTTCTGTAAATAGAGGTTCGCAGTGGTCAGTAATAAAACAATTCATTTATAAATAACTTGAATGTAGAGCAATTCGTTCGACCATCATGCCGATCGAAGTTAATACTTCCTTTATGGGGCACTGTATAAGGATCTACAACAAGATACTCAAGATATGTTAGAGTTACCTCCATCGCGGTTTAAGAATTGTATTAAGCACACTCTTTGTGTTGATCAGTCGACAGTTTTGATCACAAAAATTACGTTACTTGAGGTGCTTATAAATTTTAATCTATAGAAAATTTTGAAAAAAAAAATTACAAACCTAGTTATTTATTGTGTCAATAATATACTAAAATATCATGGAGATTGGAAAATATTTATAAGTTGGAAAAACGTTTTCTCTTTTTGTATGGACGAGCACGTACTATTTTTCCCTCTTAACAAACTTCCCGGGAACACGAATGCATTTTTTTAAACTATCGCCATATGCTTTTAAATCGTTGTGTTTAATTGCGCCTTTAAAGTACGATTAAAACTTACTCTGTAGATACAAAATGTAAAAGTTGCGACTATAGTCTAGTTGTCTGTTTTAGACCGGTTAGAAGGTAGAACACATAACTCTCTTATTATAGTTACATAAAAGTGCAATCAAAATGTATCAATTAAATACCTACATTTGCGATCGCTAACTAGTCTAATGGCCTCAAAATGCAAAAATCAGCCGTTTATCGAGTTAATAAGAGTATTATAGCCAATCGCAAATCGTAAACGGACGGAATTCGCGTAACCTGAATGTTCCTGATTTGGCTTCTCGGTGGATTGTTAGCCTCTAAGAGGTTTTAATTAAAAAAAACCTTTTACGTTGTTAATCAGATAAATTGTTTGGTTAAGCCATGAGCGGAGGATATCTGGTAGCGTAGGTACCTCGTGGCATAAATAATTATCAATGAATGAAATAAAAAAAGAATAATCGAAGAATCGCTCGTAGCCCCGGCAGCCTGAGTGATCTTAAACGATCACGAAGGTTAAGCACAATAGGGCGCGTTCAGTGCATGGATGGGTAACCGTTCTATGACTAACGCTAGTGGCATTTTTCCGAGCGGTTACTGGCTCCGCAAGGCACGTTAAGCTGTTGGTGCCGGCTGCCGTCGATAGATGGCAGTCATTAAGCCCAGTCAGAGGCCTTAGGGTGGCTTGAAAACTTCTGACAGTAAGACCAGCTACTAGTCTTACAGGCCTCAACCAATCCGGACTTGGCCCCCGTGGTGGAGTACGGCCTATACCTTCCTCAGGGAAGTGACCCGTGCCCTTCGGTGGGGACATAATGGGTTGATGATGAATAAAAAAATTAAAAAGCAATTCATTAAATGAGTGTCTCATTTTGACATTCCTGCCTCGTTGCTCTAGCTGTTAAGGCGCTAAGCTACCAAGAAAGAGGTCGTGGCTTCAGTTCCCGCTGTAGGCCGCCGTACATTTGTACATTTGGCCTCATTCTATGTGTTTTTCGACGTTTGTCTCCTTTCCTGTATGGGTAGTATGACGCGAGTCACGCACTTTGTGGCGGTAAAATGTCAGACTTTGACAGTTAAATGTACTGAAATGTAAATAAGTCGCGACTTATTTGACACTATCAACAATAAATTATTTGAGATGCTCGATTAAAACAAAAATTACTAAATAATTCGGAAAATGTATTTCTTTTAACCTTTTACTAGTTATTACAATTTTTAAATAGATGAAACATAAAAAGAGTCTTCTGAAATGTGACGTCACAAGCAAGTATTTGCATACAAAATTCCGTTCTAAAAGTAACTCATTTGACATCCTGTCAAATATCCAATGGAATTTTGTCGGAAAAGTCCGACTAGGTTTCAGAGGGACGAGCAACCGACGACGCGAGCTCCGTCTCTGCTCACCATGATTAAGCTCTGCAAATCGGAGCAAAACCTGGTCTGACTCGTCCGACAAAATTCAAGTAAATGTATCCGTAAAACAAACAATTTATAAGATACTAGCTGGTGCTGGTGCTGGCCTGGTGCTGGATTAGTATTTCGAATAGATTATGTTAGCGTCGCTTTTATTATATTAGTAGGATAAACATTTCCATCGTACATAATTGTATGTGTAACTTCAGCGGTTTTGGCAGCGCAGGCCAGAATAGCTCGCAGATGTTAGATTTTTCCCTGCCACCTATAGTCATATTTTGGACAATTCACACAGTATCTTTATAAATTGTAGCTTATGTGTTATTCTGATATATAAGCTATATTATTGTAAGCTTTCATTAATATCCATTCAGTAGTTTTTACGTGAAAGAGTAACAAACATCCATCCATCCATACTTACAAACTTTCGCGTTTATAATATTAGTAGGAGTAGTAGGATTTCCTTGTAAGGTTCTATACCCAAAAAGCATATTAGTTCATTGGACTGCGATACAAGTTCAAGACAGCCCACACCACGCCTTGACAGTTAATTAAAAGAATTGACCAAAACGCTCGCCGGCGCTGGTGACGTCATCGTCCATTGATGGTCAATACCACTAGCCGAAAAGGGAACCGATTTTAATCCAGATTGGGGTCTAAGACCCCACGACTCCTACGTAAAATGGTTTGTGTAACAATTTGTCATCATACTCCTAATACCGTAGCCACATCGAATTAAATCTGTTCATCTAAAACATGGACGAAAGGAAAATTATATTTACTACGTTTTCGTCTACCGAGTAACTGTGATTACAGTTACGCAAAACTGATACGTTGCGTTATGACGTTACAGAAACAATTAAAAATAATTGTTATGGTAACCATTGTGTGGCAGATGAAGAAAGAACGACTGACTGAACTATCCTTCTGGGATACAGGCGTGAGCTTATATATGTAAGTATGTATGTACTTCCCATACCACTTTGGTTCGGATTGACAATTTCTCGAAATCACGAATATTTACAAATATGTTACACCGTTACTGGTAAACTATTAAACAAAACAAAAAACTTACTATCATAATAAAATGACCATTTCCTGAAATGAGCATTCTCTCAAAGAGAGGCGGTCCTACGCTCTATGGTTTGTAAATACATTAGTCGCTCGTAGCCTGGGCTGCCTGAGTGATCTTTAACGATCACTAAGGTTAAGCAACATACGGCGCGTTCAGTCCATGGATGGGTCACCGTCTATGACTAACGCTAGTGGCATTTTTCCGAGCTGTTCCGTGCTTCGCAAGGAACGTTAAGCAGTTGGTGCCGGCTGCCGTCGATAGATGGCAGTCGTTAAGCCAAGTCAGAGGCCTTAAGGCGGCTTGAAAACTTCTGAAAGTAAGACCAGCCACTAGTCTTACAAGCCTCCACCAATCCGGACTTGGCCCCCGTGGTGGAGTATGGCCTATACCTTCCTCAGGGAAGAGACCCGTGCCCCTCGGTGGGGACATAATGAGTTGATGATGATGATGATCATGATTCTTCTTACCCAGGGCCCAACCCTGTAACTCCTAGGGGAGCATAGTAGGGCCTCAACCACAGATTTCCACTTCTGACGGTCGTTCGCGGCAGCTTCCAATTCAGGCCAGCTAGAGCCGATCGACTTGACCTCTTGGGCTAAGATCTTTTCCAGGTTGTCCCTTTTTCTAAACTGTATTGCCACAACAAATTCACAAAAGTATGTATCTTATAAACCACTAGCTTTCGCCCGCGACTCCGTCCGCGTGGACTTTAGTTAAAAATTGTGCAAACCCGTTCACTCCCTTAAGGGTTAAATTTAGAAAAACGGCGAAACACGTGTTCAATCAATTGTGTTGAAGAGTATTTGTTTTAAGTTTCAATAAAATTGGACAACATTTTTTATACCTCCCATACAAATCTTGGCAACCCTTTTCGCCCCCTTAGGGGTTGAATTTCAAAAAATCCGGTCTTATTCCTTGCCTACATTATATATAGACTCTCTGTGCAAAATTTCAGCTTACAGATGACTATACAGATGTGGGTGTGAACTTTTGACTGTCAATATTAACCATTTTCTATACATACTTTTATGTAATGGGGAAAATGTATCATTGTTAGTAGGTGGTTTAAATATTTTTTTTATCTTTTTTACCTAACTAAGTAACTGGGAAGTTTGAACGACTCTAAGTTTTTCATAAAAGACATTATCTCAATAATAAAAAACAATCGAGATGTGACCTCAGTACTATACAACACCGGATTGTGCCCTTGAGAGAGTTCTTCACAAAACTGTAACATTAATCTACGAAGTACTTGCATTAGACAAAATACACTGATGAAACACTTTACATCGTCACTTAATCCGGTGACCTCTCGTTTAAAGTAGTCTCTTTGTCGGGCAAGTGCCCAGAGAAGTTACTAACCGAAGCACGGAGGCCGGAAACATAAATCGGAAAATGTATGTAATTATGTACTAGATAGATAAGACATTTGGCAAGGCCGTCTCAATAAATACTCGGTGGGGTAAAAAGTGAAGCGCAGTCTTGCGACAAACAAGGTGTAGAAGGACTGTGTAGCTTACTCAGGATAGCAGTATTCTAGCGATCACATCAAATATTGAAATGATGATCCCGGATTCGAATCCCGGTTGGGGACAAAAAACCCAGGTTTTGGATGGTTACATGTTTGTGATCTCCCTGTTTTTGGTTCCCACGCACGAATATCCTAGTGTGGGGTCAGAAGCAATTTAATGTATACGCTTGTATGTAAATTTGTATGTTTATGAATTAATGAAATTATTATTAATCGACTGTCTCGTTGGTTTTGCCGTTCATTAGGTAAGCACCTACTAAAACAGAGGTTGTGGATTCGATTCCCAGTAAAAAAAGTGAAGAAAGACAAACCAACGATCCGACTTGGTCCTAGTTCCAACAATAGTTTGATCCCGACTGACTTAGGTTGGTCCCGCCTACGAAGTAGTTTTTTTTATTTATTTATTTCTTTACAGCTTACTATTTTTACAGGATGTAGTCCTAATACAATAGTGAAGCGCACACACAAAAACAAGAATAATTAAACACTTATATACAGTACACAATACTAACATTACAATTACATTAGCAATCAGGTTGTTGATTATTTTTGACTTAATTTTTGGTCTAACGGTATCAAGTCGAATTACTGATGCTGGAGGTCGTGGGTGCGGTTTGAACTGCGTGCTGCGGTACTTTTGTGTAAATGAGCTCAGTCTGGGTGTATTTCCATGTATGTGATGTCTTTGCCTGGCTAATAGTAGCCGAGGTTACCCTGGTTTGGGACTAGAACAAGAGATTTTTGAATGAAAGTAATTTTATTGATTTAACATAACATCTAACATTTACATACAAGCACATACATTGCTTCTGACCCCACACTATGACACCCTGTGTCGTGGGAACCAGAAACAGCGACATCACAATCATGGAAACATCCCAGACCTGGGGTTTTTTTGCGTCCCCAGCCGGGGTTCAAACCCGAGACCATGGTAGGCATACGCGCTAACCACTGCGCCACAGAGGTCATCATTTATTATTGTCTCGCTCACACAATATAGTCAGCAATGTTGTGTGAGCGAAACGAGTGTGAGTGTCACTGTCTATTGTTTAGTTTACAGTATTATAAAGGCAGAATTAAAACTTTCGTAAGCTACACATTGTAAATTTTTGGTCCGATCATGTTTTAAAATTAATAAATTTCAAGGCAGAATTGATTAAAAATTTAATTACTTAAACCTTTCATAGCTTCTTGCCTAGCTAAACTACTTTGTGTAAAAAATATGCAGTTCCGTTTAGATAACAGCGTTTATTTGTGACCACTGAGCATGACACCGCGTTGTTATAGAACTTACCCTTAATAGATTAAAGCAACTTAAGGACAACCCATTAGTATATTTTTTTTATTAATTTTCCTACAATGGTGGCGGTGAAAAAAGAGTTTGTGTGTCTCGGTTGGAGCGTGACGATGACTTTGGAAGATTACTTCCGATTCTTGTTTGTTTATTTTTTTTTTTTTGCAACAAATGACAACAAAGAGGTTTTTGCTGGGCTGTCAAAAAGGTCGTGAAGTATCTCAAAGACTTTTTGAGACGGGGATTTTAGTTTTTTTTAATGAAATTCGCCTCAATATCGCGCGGGTTGTAGATTCAATTGCCGTTTAGGAATTTGTATTGAATCGCTATTCCTAAGTCATACTACGAGACTATAAAATGTGTTTTAGAAAAATCCGGTACAACTTACGTTTAATTTATGCTACTCATGACAAAAAATATTTACATCATTTTTTTTTAATTAAAACCTTACTTATGTAAATATAGTCATACAGCAAATTGACAAAAGTTTTGTGCACAATGTCAGGGTAAATGGAGGATAAAAAAATAATTCTAATATATAAAATTCTCGAGTCTCAATGTTAGTTCGCATACCGATCTTAATGAAATTTTGTATGTATATTCGGTAGGCTTGAGAATAGGTTGTTATCTATTTTTCATGCCCCTATCTGGCAAAATAACGTTTGCGGTGTCAGCTAGTCTAGGCTAGTGTCCCGGGGCCTTATCTTTGATTGACTTTGGACCTTTTTGTTTTTGTTAGTTTCATGTTATTTTTGACGAAGCTTTGTGTGAATTTTGATTGTGTTTATAATTTTTTTTTAATGTGTAATAAATAAACTAAACTATTTAATAACATTTGTCATTTTTAATGATAATGATACGTAATTTTTGTGATTTGGATTTTTAATGGTCTAAGATATAAAATTCTCGTGTCAGTGTTAGTGAGCATACTCCTCCGAAACTGCTTGACAGAATAATTCATCATCATCAACCCATTATGTCCCCACCAAGGGGCACGGGTCTTTTCCCTGAGGAAGGTATAGGCCATACTCCACGACGGGGGCCAAGTCCGGATTGGTGGAGGTTTGTAAGACTAGTGGCTGGTCTTACTGTCAGAAGTTTTCAAGCCACCCTAAGGCCTCTGACTTGGCTTAACGACTGCCATCTGTCGACGGCAGCCGGCACCAACTGCTTAACGTGCCTTGCGAAACACGGAATCGCTCGGACTGAACGCGCCGTATGTTGCTTACCCTTAGTGATCGTTTAAGATCACTCAGGCAGCCCAGGCTACGAGCGATTCGACTGAATAATTAGCTAGAAATAATTTATTATGGCAAAACAAAGTTTGCCTACCAGGTCAACTAGTAGTTCATAAACTCTACAAGTTATTATTAAAATTAAATTAAATTACAACGCTTAAATATTTTCATTTTATGACAGTCACAAGCAATGCCAACAAAAATTTTGATATTTTTTCTACAACGATCTAACTCGTGAAACTTTTGCGTATGTATAACTTATTGTTTCTGTACTACGTTCATTAAAATCATTTTTTTTTTGACTCTGAACAAGGCCTATAGGACCCGTTCCAATCAAGTCCAACCGCGATTCGGCGAACAGACTATAACAAAATACACAAGAGAGGCCACAGTCCGGGAGACGTCGCAACGGAGAATAATTTTGTAGAGTCATTCTAATCGTTCGCAAAAACCAAAGCCTCTGACCCTGACAGTGACAAGACACTTGACAGCGTGACAATTCGATACTGTGCGGTTCACCCTTGGGTTTGCCCCTTACTTTGAAGGAAATCGGCGCAAGGAATACTCTGCTTCTCAGAATTATAATAATAACTTCCCTACAACGCCATCACTTGTCCAGGGCCTCATATCATACATTTTTTTAAACATAAACATTTACAGGCAGGCACACACATTGCTTTTGGCCCCTTTTGGCATATTAGGATACCCTGTGTCGTGGGAACCAGAAATATCATCACAAACATGTAAACATCCAAGACCTGGGGTGTTTTTTTTTTTGCCCCAGCCGGGGATCGAACCCGGGACCTCTCGCATGGTAGGCAGATGCGCTATCCGCTGCGCCACAGAGGACTCAATTCTGCTAGTGCATTTTAGTCAAATGACAGTTACTCGTTTGGGCCACGTGACATAATTTTTATACCATTGACGTCTAGAAGTATTTGTAAGTGTGCGCACACTTACAAATACTTCTAGACGTCAATGGTATAAAAATTATGTTAAAAGCGGCCATGAAATGAAATCGCCGCGTTCGTGCAGTTGTCATTGTAATACAATGCATTAGCAGAATCTAGGCCCTGTTCTGGACTAGGATACCTTGCACTATGGTGACCAATCAAAGACATTACTAACATGGAATTACATGCAGACTGAGGCCATTTGTACAAATGTATGGCGTCTCCAGAATCGATCCCACGGCTTCCGGCATGGTAATCAGACGTCATAACGCTAGACCAAAGATACAGTTAAATTAACTCATAAATATTAACTAATTATAGTTTTAGTGTTCTGTAAGTAATTTAACTAAATAAACTATAACTTGAAACTAATTTGAAATTAAAAAAAAATACAAAGCCTAATTTTTTAAATACAAAATTCAAACGGATTTCAAAATACTGTAGTAGCAGTGCTAATGACTGAGAAATAATTCAAACGAATATGGCCTTTCAAATCAATGCAGGTGTTGTAGAATTATAGTTTCCCAAAGGCCAAAATTTAGCTTAGAAACTTACTCTGGGAAAAAAATATAATTTTCATTGATGACTCAAGAGATTAATCTATTTATAGAGCAAAACAGACAGACGAAGAGAATAAGACAGTAAGTCTTAGAGGGCTTAGTTATCAAACGCCAAATATTAAGTTAAAATACTTTTCACATCCGACAAAAGAAAGAAAGAAACATTTGGTAAAGGCCACATAGACGGAATAGATTTATATTAAAGCTTCGGTTCATCAAACAACGGAGATCACTGTCACTTTAACCTTGTAAAAGACATCAACGGGTGTTCTGTAACAATTAAAAGTAAAGTTCAAAAAGCAGTCTTATGATTATTGTATGATTTACCGGAAGCCGATTATGATTAAAAATTAGATAAGATAAGATAGACTTTAGATTTTGGTGGATTGGGGTGAACTCAGTATATAGGGTATGTTTCTAATGCAAAATCGTTTTGTTCTGCTTCGAACTCTTGTTAACCATATTATTTTTTGTTAGATTTATATTTTTATTTTACTTGTTTATTTGACAACATTTTATAAGTATATCTACTTATTGCATAGATTAAAAAAAAATCCCTAAAAACTTCGTTTTACAAAGTGAAAACAACCAACATAAAAACTGTACACCAAATTAATAAAAAATATCGGCTCGGGATACACCCGATCCAAAAGTACCCATGATGCACAGCCAGGGAAATCGTCTGCACTTTTCTTGAGTTAAATTTTATTATAGAGGATGTTTTTTTAATCCCACTCCTAAAGGTACGCAAAGGGATGGTAAAGAATTTATCATTTACGTGAACCAAGTCGTAAGCAAAAGCTAGTAAACAATAAATTGCATAATTCTTACCTTAACTACTCAATTAGCATATTTAAACGTGTTTTGCAATTAAAATGATACCGTTTGTGTACACAGATAAAAGCTAAACCGATAAGAGTAACGTTTAGCCTAATCGGTGCACGTACCAACGTATTATTAGATAAAAGGGGCTAGAAAGCGTAGCTCTCAGACTTACTGTGTAGATGGGTTATTCCCTGTGAATTCCTCGATGGGAAAATGTGTTTTATTTTTTTTAATAGCCAATTTAGAGAGTCTAGGCTGAATATTTCGATTTGGGGTGCTTTAACATTTTTTAAAACGAAAAAAAAAGAACCTGAGCTTTCGAAACTGAGATCTTTCAAACTTTCACTTTCTAGTGATACCATGGCTCAATAGAAGGATTCGTTAAATAAACTAAACTAACAGATCTATCTGTAAATAAAAAATAATTATAAATGATAAATTTGTTGTAGGTATCTGGTTTTTTGATGAAATGCTTATTAAGTAAATATATTCTTGACGTGTTTTATTAAAATATTCTAAACCAACTTTCATTTACGTATGAAATGAATTACGTTAGGTCAAATTATTCACAAACTTATTTTCATGAATAAAAGAAATCAGTGATTTTATTATTAATTTATAATTGTGGCATTGTGCACTTTACACTTATAAAATGAAGTATTGTCAATAATTAAGGTTAATGCTCATTAAATAAGATCATTTTAATTTCCTCTGAATTAAAAAAAATATATATTTACAGGAGAAATCATATCAAAGATAGATAGCACTTCATTGCTCAACCAGGATTTACACTTGCTTAAAATTCCTTATAATGAAATAATACATTTGGCGGTCTTATTGCCCAGTGCGATGTCTTTTAACAACCTCTGGATGGACGTCATTGCAGGAAGAACGTAGTCGGTAGGTATGGATAATTGTTTGATCTCTTCTGTGAATTCATGCCGGTTTCTTACATAGCTCGTACTAATAATCCATTGCCAGTTTTTTTTGACAAATCTGTAGCCCTGATTTGAAAAAATTGCAATGTATTACAATTTATACAGGTATAAATAAAATAAATAAACTCATGCTCGTTATCCAGGAGGGGGTAGGCAGAGGCACCAATGACTAGAACTGGAGCCACGATTTGCCGAGGTATAGTATAAATAAAACTGCTATCAAATATCTAGGTTAGGTATTTACCTTTTGGATTCAGTGGGAACGACCCATCCGCACGCAATTCTCAGACGCAGACGCATGCACTGTGAAATTAACAATGAAACCCGAACAGGGAACTCCATTCTATTAGTGACTATAGTTCAATTACAGTTACATGATTGAAAGATAATTTTAGAACAAAGTAACGTTGTGTAAATATGTACCTACCTTAGAATGATCACATATTTTTTTAAATTGTTAAGTAGACTAAAGGTATCTTACCGCTTTAAGTCTGTGTAACAGTATGACATAATACTTATACCAAATAAACTATTTGTATGAGAATCCTATGAGATTTAGGTTCAGTGAAAAATGTTCCCTTATCGATGTATATGTTACGGCTAAAACCCGAAGTGCGGTTACACCAAGTTTTAGCCGGTTAGAACTAGTTGTAGCCACTTACTCTTGGTTAAATCTAGTAAAAGCCGATTGTTTTCGGGTAAAACTATGTCTAGCCGGCATCATTCCGGCTAGAACTAACCCTAGTGGCTGATACTAGGTCTAGCCGGTATCATGCATATATTTATACATCTGGGCTCGAACCTGAACCTCTGACCTCTGAGGCAACTGTCAGCTATGGTGCAAATTAACTTATGTTTTCGCTCCGTGGATCACTAGATCTGGGTCTAGATTCTGCTAATGCATGGTAATACAATGTCAGTTGCAAGAACGCGTCGATTTCATTTCATTGCCGCTCCAAGTCCACACGAGCACGTGTATCAATAGTTCTAGGCATCAATGGAATTAAACTATGACCATGTAACTGTAATTGAACTATAATTCACTAACAGAATCAAAGCCAAGGCCCGGGCAGAAAATCGGTGCTGGGGTAATAAATAAACCTGCAGCAAATACTGAGTCTGAGGCCGTTTTACCGCCGCATGGACCTAGCCCGTGTCCATTACTTGTTAACATAACATAAACATAAACATTTACATACAGGCATATACATTGCTTCTGGCCCCACACTAGGATACCCTGTGTTGTGGGAACCAGAACCAGTGACGTCACAAACATGTAAACATCCAAGACCTGGAGTTTTTTTTTTTCTCCCCAGCCGGGGATACGTCCAGTGAGAGAAGAAAGAAACCATAACGTTACCATTTAGAACCTTAGCGAGTCCGCCCAGATCGTGTTGGTGCGAGAAACTAACAGCGTTTAACTTCTATGTGGTTAGGTACTTACAAAACCACCAACTTGTACAGTTGCGTACAGACAGTCTGTTAACTTTTAGAATATACATACCTCGGGCTCTAGAGTAGACTTCGTTTTTCGCCGAAAACAAACGAGTGTTACTACTTCCTGCTCTGTATAAAACTTTTCTTCACTATTTTGAAAAGCAAAGCATAGCAAAGTTATAAACATATAAATAACAATACAAAATAAACCTTATCTTACTGCAATATAATCTATTATATCCGATAGTAGCCAAGGTATATTCTAAAAGATAACAGACTGTAAGTTAGTAATTCAATGGTGGTCCAGCTACCATAAGATAAGAATAATCTTCATTGTATTTGTATATCATAAGGAATATTCAAAATCTTAATACTTCCATTCCTACATAGACATACAGATAGATAGAATATTATTTATTATGTGTACACTAGGAATTTCACATAAGATATGACAATAACATACATAAGCTCACGTCTGTACTCCAGAGGGGTAGGCGGAGACCAGGGACTGCCACTTTCAATCACTTTCGCTTCATCGACATTCATTAGTCGTTGCATGCACGCACCGGTTTCGGGTACTTTTTATTTTGCTAATACATCCCCTATTTGGTCGAAGTATGTCCGTCTAGGGTGACCCATACCGGCCCTTCGACTCACATTCGCTCGATATATTTGCTTCGTCAGCCTTTCTTCCTTCATCTTCTCCACATGTCCAAACCAACGCAACATTCCTTTCTCGTTTCTATTCACTACATCCTCTTTCGAAAGAGTGTGATTTTAGAACGTTTTGAAGTGATCAGTCCACAACAACGTTCTTAAATCATACTTAATATTTCCACCATCCTACCATGCGAGAGGTCCCGGGTTCGAATCCCGGCTGGACACAGCAATAACCAAGGTCTTGGATGTTTACATGTTTGTGATGTCGCTGTTTCTGGTTCCCACGATGCAGGGTATCCTAGTCTGGGGCCAGAAGTAATGTATGTGCCGGTATGTAAATGTTTATGTTTACATAAATACAAAGGCCATGTGTAAGTAAAGGTTAATTTGCAGTCTACAGCACTCAGTGCCTTTTCTCGGCAACAGTCTCGTATTATAATAAATTGTGTATTGGTTAGTGGGCATGTTTGCAGATGCAAATTAGCGCGAAAGTGCGCGTTTATCGGGGAAAAGTCGTCTTCGGAGCCATAAAGCTGTTTGTTTATAATATTCAAGCGTTCGGAGGAAACATACGTTTAGTTTAATGGGTGAGCGTTAACTCCTTAATTGGCAATTTAGTCGTTGACTCTTGGTAGGGTGGTGGGCAGCCTATATACGTCCCACTGCGGGGCACTGCCTTCTCTCAGAGAGAGAGTTGACCCTTGGTCTTTGGTTTATTATCGTGAGTTTAGCAGCAAGAAATACGGTCAGTGACGGGATACACAATACTGAAATGGCCATGCTACATTTTCGAACATGAACGGAAATCTCAAAACCATTTCGAGAATTATGCTTTCATTACAATTTCTATTTATTAGATTTGTAAATAAGTCGATATTTTTCTTTAGAAAAGTATTAAAAATAGACATAATGAATAATGAGTTAATGCAATGCAAAAATCATATATCTATTAATAATGGCTATATCCATCTAACATATTGCGCTGCATGCTCAATGTTCCTACTGTGTTACTATTCTTTTTTATTTCCTTGCTGAAATCTAGCAGTCTGTTATACAGGTAAAGCCCTGTAATTGGCTCACTAACTAGTTTTATAAGTTTCATATATTGTTTATCAACTGTTGGTTTTCCATAGATAAAATAAATCAAATAAAAATATAGAGATACTAAATAAACTAAGAGCACTAAAAGGCAATACTGCGTTACAAACATTAAGCAGATGCACGTAACTAGCATATATTAAATCTAACTACCCATTCAATCAATCATCAATTCGTCATCATCAGCAAAATTATGCAAACCCAAAACCATTTGCTCTTAGCATTGCGACACGCCTTAACTCGCAGATGCTTCATCAACTAACAGGTGCGTGGGACCGTTTGTCTGTCTGTCTGTCATGCCAGTTAGTAGGGGATCTTTGTCTGTTTTAGACGCAATTATTGGTTAATGTCTGTGGTGTATGGGTGTTAGTTGCAAAATTATGGGGATTTGAAAAGTGCCTATTGTTTCATAACAGTCTTTGGAGGAGAATTTAGCGTACTGCCTATGCTAAACGAAAATACAGTCACACACGGCGAAGACACAATAACATTTTACAATACGTACAGTCGACAGAACGTCAACCTTCACTTTTTAGTTGCAAAGTCACTCGTAATGCAACGGATTAGAGTGCGTGGGTGTATAGGATGATGTGCTGTCGACTGTACACTTTCTGAACTAGCGCAGAAGGTAGTGCAAGTTATCTTTCTGCTGTTACTAAAATTGTTTATTTTACCCAATTGATTATAAATATATAAATTTATAATCAATTATATTGTGGCATTTTTCCGAGCGATTCCGTGCTTCGCAAGGCACGTTAAGCAGTTGGTGCCGGCTGTCGTCGATAGATGGCAGTCGTTAAGCCAAGTCAGAGGCCTTAGGGCGGCTTGAAAACTTCTGACAGTAAGACCAGCCACTAGTCTTAGTAGCCTCCACCAATCCGGACTTGGCCCCCGTGGTGGAGTATGGCCTATACCTTCCTCAGGGAAGAGACCCGCGCCCCTTGGTGGGGACATAATGTGTGCACATAAAGGTCTATCTATTATCTTTTACGTCAAGATAAAGAGACCTTTATCTTGATTATTTTTCATTGCCCGTTGTGACGGTAATTTTTTTAAGTATTTTTTTCGTTTTCAATTTATTTTAAAGTTTTTTTGTAAAATAATGTATATACTGTTTCATGGACAAACTAAAGAACTGCAGCTCTTTACTAAGTAATCAATAGTTTCATCGTAAAACAAGTTGGGCTACTTGTTTCTTTACCCATGTTTTCATTAACCCTGCGAACTACATCAGAAATCAGAAATTAATTTCAACGTAAAGAATTTACGTGCTGTTGGTTGAACATCAATGTACTTGTAATTATAATGTTAGCCGCTGCCTTGGGGACGAACGTAATGGAAAAAGAGGCATTGGGAAATAACTCCCTCGGACCATCTTTTCTCAAATCACCTTAAATCTACACCTTAGAGGATGTAGTGACTAGAATTGAGAAAGGAATGTTATGTTGGTCTGGAAATGTGGAGAGGATGAAGGAAGAAAAATTGACGAAGCAAATATATCGAGCGAATGTGAGTGGAAGGGCCGGTAAGGGACGCCTCAGGCAGACATACTTCGACCAAATAGGGGATGTATCAGCAAAGGGCAAGATAAAAAGTACCCGAAACCGACGTGCGTGTGTGCAACGACTAATGAATGTCGATGAAGCGAAAGTGATTTGTCAGGATCGTGGCAGGTGGCAGTCCCTGGTCTCTGCCTACCCCTCTGGGATACTACATAAGTTGGTACCAATATCCATCTACCTAAGACGCTCAAGACCCATGAATGCTATCAACACTTGCAAGACATCAGGAACTAGCCGTACTAGTAAAGTAACTTACGGAATCCAAAGATTTACATAACTATTACCAACTCCACCGGTATTGTCTTTCATTGGGCAAGCTTGCTTTGCATTAGATGCGTGCACTAATGTCTATTGTTACTGCTGTTTGCTTAATCTCTCATCTTATTATTACAAAATTGCTCGTAACCCCGGCCACCTGAGTGATCTTAAACGATCACGAAGGTTAAGCAACATAGGGCGCGTTCAGTGCATGGATGGGTGACCGTTCTATGACTAACGCTAGTGGCATTCTTCCGAGCGGTTCCGTGCCTCTCAAGGCACGTTAAGCAGTTGGTGCCGGCTGCCGTCGATAGATGGCAGTCGTTCAGCCAAGTCAGAGGCCTTAGGGCAGCTTGAAAACTTCTGACAGTAAGACCAGCCACTAGTCTTACAAGCCTCCACCAATCCGGACTAGGTCCCCGTGGTGGAGCATGGCCTATACCTTCCTCAGGGAAGAGACCCGCACCTCGGTGGGGACATAATGGGTTGATGATGTGTGTGTGTGATTGTAAAATATGGCCCGGTTTAACCAAGTAAATTAATCTGGTCCATATTTAAAAAATTAAGGTACGTTGCCTTCGTGTCCCATAGTCTTGGGTCACCTTGTATACGTCCCACTATAGGGCACAGATTTCCCGGAAATCTTCTCCCCTTAATCACCTCGCGTGCCCACTGGGAACTAGCAATTTGAACCTGAGAATTTTAGATGACATCGCACACTTGCAAGAACAACGTGTTATTTCGGAACCCTTACGTTACATGAGAGCATTTTTTATGGTTTCAAAGTAATGGCCGAAAGAAATAGCGCTACAACGTGACGCAGTGTCTCTTTTGCTCATTATTCCGGCGTTTTCGGAGTAAATAAAATCACGTTAAAACATTCATTTTCTATGAATAAAAAATGGTTTTCTTCGAAATACGAGGGGTGTTCAATAAAAATTAATAATGGCATATTATCTCCTTCAACAACAAAAAAGTAAATACTGGCAGGTAAAGCCCAGATATTAGATAAAATAAAAAAATATTAATAAAAAAATTCTTATTTTAAAAATAGAAGTCATTTGTTTTCTTCATGTTGGAGCGTGTTGCGCAAAATGGATAAAATTGAAATTCGAGCCGTGATAAAATATCTCTGCCTGAAAAATTTTACTACTGAGCAAGTAAATCTTGCCAGTAGTTAAATTTTCACCAAGATAACGCCCCCGCACACAAGTCCCGAGTTGCGATGGCTGCTATCCAAGATGCTGGATTTGAATTGATGGAACATCCTCCATACTCACCAGACCTTGCACCTAGTGATTTCTACCTGTTTCCGCGGTTAAAAGATCACCTGAGAGGTCACAGATATGCCAATGATGAGGAAGTGATCGCCGCCGTACATGATTTTTTAAGGGATCAAGATGAAGACTTTTTTAAGAAGGGAATCTTAGGTTTAGAAAAAAGATATATTAAGTGCATAAACCTCAAAGGCGACTATGTCGAAAAATAAAATAATAATAAATAAAATATATCTGCTTCATACTCATTACCACTTTTTATTGAACACCCCTCGTATCACGTTGTTTTTGCAAGGCTGCGAATGGGGATTTTTGACACCCTGTATAGACAGCAACAGCAAGGAACTTTACGGTGCGTATCGGCCATTGTTAGGCCGTTACCTCACCGGCGCGAGCTTGCCTTGCCCGGCTAGTTGGACGCACGCTTGGGCAACTGGGGGTCTCGATGCGCGGCTACACTCTCCAAGAGACTGGCTCGAGAGTGTCCATGGTGCCCTTGAGTTTTCGAGACGGTAATAAATTAAAAATCATGTAAAATTAAAACTATAGTTGATGACTTGAAGAAGGTTAAAATCTTGTCACAGTTCTCGATAAAAACTTGTGTCGAATGAAGTGATTCAATTGTCGGGTCTCAGTTTATTTATTTATTAGACACAACCAACAGATGTTAGATCCATCACTTAAATAAAATAACATTGTGTAGACATGTTCTAGTCTAACATCCAATTACAGGTGTGCAACATCTCTCTTGACTTAAAGTAAATCATTTCTGAAATAACATAAATAACAATCTTTTTTAAATTAAACTTTCAAACGCTTTATTAAAACTTTTTAAACTTATTTAAACACTTTAAATAAGTAACTAAGTTGAGTTGAAATGAGATCAAAGTATATTATAATCACAGATAGTAAGATAAGTCGCAGCATTTCCAACTTCCAATCACCAAATCTATCACTATGAATATCCAGATCAACTGACCGTTATCATAAATGCTTCATTAACATTCCAACGAGTTTCTTTATTTCATAAGAATAATAATTATAATTTCCATATGCATAATATCACTCGCGAAAAAGTCTCGAGACTGAAATGGAAATGGGCGGGACACCTGGCAAGGCGGGAAGACGGCAAGTGGACCAAGGCAATCACAGAGTGGTGGCCGAGAACAGGACGACGGTCAGTGGACAGACTTGCGGCCCGATGGTCGGACGATGTCGTTGAGTCGGCGGAACGGAAGGTCCGTAGATGCTAATAGCAAGTGACCGTGTGAAATGGCATTTGGGGGGAAAGACCTATACCCAGCAGTGGGCAACGGTAGGCTGATGATGATGAATATCACTCACAATCAAATGTGTTCAGTGCCCAATATTGGAACAAATATGTAAACGTTATCTGTAGCTGTCTATACAAGGCTTATAGCGAGAGTGGCCATACATTGTACGTTTTTTGGCTTGTTTTCGAGAAACGAAGAACCTTAACGAGGTTAATGAGAGGAAGATCGAGGAGAGATTTGTTAGGACTGTGGGCAAGAGGCGTCCTCTGATCTCTGACTACCCCTCTGAAATACCGGCCTGAGTTTATACAGGAGGTTGATTTGTACAGTTAAATCCGACTCAGGGGTGGTTATATAGCGAGTCTAGCCAAGTTCAAGAAAAAAGGAACTGGCGACGCAGCAGCCGTGTGTAATATTACAGGAATCACTTCGAGCTACTTTTGACCCCTTCACAACTCTACAACTATTTAACCTACGTATATGAAATTTGGCACATTTCTTAAAGTCCATTAGCTTGCCTAGAATCCAAAGTTTCATCAATGTTGCTCAAACAGTCATAGATATATTAACGTTTAAAAACCGGCATTTTTATGACTGACTGACTGACTCACTTATAGATCAAAAACCTAACCCACTTCTAGATGACCTAGAAACTTGATATTTGGCATCAAGGTAGACTATTAGGCATATACAAAGGAAAAAATCTAAAAACTGAAAATTATTGATATTAATATCCGCATAGTATTTAGTTCCAAATTCTGCCAATAGATGGCGCTTTTTAATTCTATATCGCGGTATGGTTTTGTCTCAACTGATTCTATATAATATCTGTAAACGACTTCCTATGCACGTTTTAAATTGTAAATGTAAATGAGTTTCTGTACTCAAGTCGTATGTTCGTAGCCAATTTCTAACCCATCGGTTATCGGTTCCTTGGCAATAACGATGTATTTATTAGTGATCAATACCAATAATATCTGCACAAAAAGTAGTGATATCCCATCAAAAACATAAATGTGAATGGAAGCCAAGTACAATATTAATAACAGACGTCGTTATCGACTTCCCCGACAAAAGAATTGATATCTATATAAGTGCTGCCAAGTTCTCTGAAGAAAATCATGAAATTTTAGTAACAAGATCACTAGAGATGTAAATTGTTATTCAAGCTTAAGATTTGACTTGGCTAGTTTTCACGTACAGGCTAAATAATATTTATTTAATGAACTCTACTTCGTTTAGTGATACGGAGGTTAGTGTACTTTCTGTTTGTATTGTACTTATGCTGTTAGGTTGTTATCATACCTATGTGACTTTTCTGAAATTTGGTTTGTTGGTAAAAACTAGCAGTCAAATCTTCAGCTTGAATCACAATTTACATCTTAGTGATCTTGTCACTAAAATTTCATGATTTTCTTCAGAGAACTTGGCAGCACCCATATAGATATCAATTCTTTTGTCGGGGAAGTCAATAACGACGTCTGTTATTAATATTGTACTTGGCTTCCATTCACATTTATGTTTTTGATGGTCTACATGATACTGAAGCAAAAAAATATATTTTTTTAGTGAAAATTACCTAAAAATCATAAATTATATGGCTTAGCTTCTGTCGTTTGCATTTGACGGATCCGGCGGGGGTTGCGCGGGGTGGGGCTGGAGAGTGCGCCCGCGCGCTCGCCTCCGGCACCACAAAACCGAGGATTTTAGGTGATAATCACTAAAAAAAAAAATTTTTATATTTATTTTCTTCAGTATCATGTAAATGACCACCCCTGAGTCGGATTTAACTGTACAATTCAACACCCTGTATAACGTAAGAGCCTTAACGAAACGTAGGTACTTTTGTAAGTTTCCCAACATTGTAAGTGGCATTAACCTGCTCACACGCATAAATCATAACTCATATTTATCCTCTTTATGTAATAGCATTACCTAGCATGTAAGTGATTTGGATGTGAATCTGTTAACTTACTTGTGTTTTTTGAACTGAATAAATGAAATTAAATAAATGTTCCTATCACCGATGACTTCTCAAGTTCTCGCCGAGAACAATAGGTTCAGGGGTCCGTAGGCGCGCCGTGGGAGGCCGAAGGTTCCGTAGCACCTACCTACTTTTGCAAGTGATGCTATCGGCCGGATGAGTCACTGAATGCACCAGAGCAAGTGATTTGTGTTGGCGGGAGCGAATTAAACACGTGATGGGAGATTGTAGGCATTGCTTACTTGCAGGTGACTAATTTTGCAGTGAAATGTGGGCGTGAAATACCAATAGAAATTGTGATCTAATCAAGGAGCCAGAATCGTATAGAACGACGGCAGTCAAGAGTTTGTAGCTATATGAATTATACTAAGGGCAAATTTCTGAATTGAGAACTTTATTAGGTTTTTATTAGGTCTAACAACACTTTTTGTATCTGTGCATTCATAAGAGTAACTTATATCTAGGCTTAATCTTGATACAAAAAATTATTAGAGGTTTCTTTTGCTAAGTAACTACTGAAGTACTGTCTCGTTCAAAGGAGAATGACCAAAAACAGTATATGTTGCTTTTGCGTTGCGCTTTAAGCATTTATACCTCAAAATGTTTCTTTTGAAAAATGATTTCATAGTTCTATTTGATAAAATAGAAGAATCAAGGGTTTAAAAGTAATAATTAAAAAATATCTGTATTGATTGTATAACTTCAATGGGAGATGATAATGCACGTACCGCGAATGCACATCCTGAGAACGTACGCCCTGGTAATGTACAGCCATTGAATCCGTGTACATGTACATGGATTCCCGTCCGCACGTTCTCGGGTCGTGCGTTATCAGCGTTTCTAAACGAATCCCAAAAGAAATACCTCACACACTCCAGTAAAACGCGCAAAACCTATGATATGAACAACGTAGTTGATTGTATTCTCTGTGATGTGAACGAGGCACCGAATGGTCACCGATTCCAGGCCTGTACGTTCCGCGTTCGTGTATTCCCGGTACGGACCGGGAATGCACGGACGGGAATGTACAGGCAGGAATGCACATCCCGATAATTGGTGTCATTTGGGCACGAATTCCCGGGCTGTACATTCTCATGCCGTACATTCTCGGCCCGTGCAATAGTAACCCACTTCAGTCACTCAATACAGATTACAAACACAGATTAGATTAAATTATTGCAAAAATCGCAAAAGGTGTACTGTGTACTACATTGCGAAAGTGCAAACTGCAAACGGGGAGTTTTTGACGGGAATTCAAACGAGCGGTTTTATTACGGTTTTATTTTTGCAAATTGATCCTAGTGGATTTGATATTGTTTAATTAATGTAGTTTATTGTTAAAATTACCATGTGTATGGACAATCCAACCGGCCCTTTTGGAAATCGTTGGGAGATTCTAATGTCCAGCAGTGGACGTACAATGGCTGAAATGATGATGATGATGATGATTTATGAACAATATGTGGAATAAATAACTAAAATAAACGCCATTGTGGGCTTAGGATAGTCTTTGTTTATGCTTATCAGAAATTATCTCTTTGTCCCCCATTAGGCTCCTTAAACACTGCGACTTTTTGCAGCGATATAGTCGCGATTTAGACGATTTGCTAGTGCATGGATACACTCGCAAATCGTCCATCGTTACACACACACGCTATCTGCAAAAAGTCGCAGTGCGTAAACGCCTGCATATTTGGCTAAAAGCATAAATAATGTGGCATAAAGCACAAACTTCTTCCGTAGGAACGAACCTCATAATAAGGGAGGAACGAACTGATAATAAGCTTTTAATTAAAACTAAAAGGTGTCAATGGAAAATTCAAAAATTCAAAAAATTCAAAAATTTATTTCTACGTAAAGAATTTACATTCTGCTTGTTGAATGTCAATGTACATACAGTTATGTATAATGTTAGCCGCTGCCTTGGGGCCGTCTGTAGTGGAGAAAAAGGCAGCGAAAAAAAACTCCACTCTGACCATAAGTTGCCAATCCAAAATAACACCAAACCACCAAAGTTGTCATAACCTCAAAACATGGGCTCAAAATTAAGATTTCTCGGAACTCCCATCTAATATTTTCATAATATTTTTCCTGCATAATCCAGAGCTAATTTCTTATAGTTTACCGTTGGTTTCATCAATGCGCAAGAAGACGCAAAAATAGACGAACTCCTATAGTAAATTGATCATTCTCCTTTCTCAGAAAAGAGCGTGACAGAATGTCACTTAGGTATTTACTTAGTGAAAATTCTTAAATCAGAAACCAGCCCTTTTTGTGATTTGTACGAGTATTTGTAATTAACTAAGGTTTGATGAATGAATGTGGGATAATGTTCGAGAGATTGCTCTGTAACATCTTTATGTAACGATTTGGTGTGTACTGTTAAGCTACAAGAACTTGGTAAATAAATAAATTAAATGCATTTATTAATTAATTAAAGGAGGGAATTAACTTTATGAAAAGAAGTCTGTCAGGTTTCTTCACGATAAAAAACTATACTACTGCCTACTACAGGGCACAGAGCTTCTCAGAAAAAGAGGGAGCGCTTGGGTTTAACTACCACGCATGCCCACCGCGAATTGGCAATTTCAAGCGCGTTGTACTTGCGTTTTTACATAGTTCTATAATAACAATCATATATTTTTTTCCTCTCATGCTAATATATGTATGTACATGTGATAACACATGACCTACTTATTGAGAAAGAAAGAAATGAAGACATTTATTAAAATTATCACAGAAACACAACGAGGACACGTATACGTAACAAACAAAATAGGTACACGAAAGTCAATTAAAAAAAATATATATCAAAATATTTGGTCATTTCCCGATACAAAGTAGCGCGACCAAACAAACGGCTTAGTAAGGCTGAGTGCACACTCGCCGTACGCACTTTCCCCGCCACGCGTCGCCACCGCTGCGTCCACTAATTGGGGCCTGTGTTGGACATAATGCACGGGCCAGCGGGTACGTGGAGTAAGGGCTTTTACATCGGCGGGCGTCTGCAACAGTATGAAAGTAGAACAAATGATCTTGAAGTATGGTACTGGAAAACATTATGAAATTAATCATTGAAAAATACAACAAATATTAAAGAAACGTTCTTGGTGTCAGTACATTATACTTAATAACTAATCAATCTTAATGTTTGCAATGTTTACTTTCTCGCTTGAAATCGCCAATCTAACAACCAGTTTGTCGAATGGTAACAATATATTAATCTATTGTTAACAGCTGTCAGTTGTAAAAAGTGCATACAAAAAAACAACTGACAACAGATTAACAGACTGTTAGCGTTCGAGAAACCGAGGTAAGTTGGGTAAGCGTAGTGGTTAAGCTCATAACTCTCTCTCTGAGAGATGACTGAAGGCTGAACCTAAGGCGAAACAACTAGAACTAGATAGCATTTTCACAAAAAATATGTCATTTTGATCCTGAAAATGGCTATTACCATAATTTAAGAGTATTTTAAATCTTTTCACTTATTGCAAAAATGATTCGCAAGAAGAATTTTTTTCATTGGTGGCGTTAGCCCACACGATCGAAGAGAAATACTGAACCAATGTGCACGAAACCTAACATTTCTATTAAAAAACTCCTAAGACATGAATTACATTTTCTATAGAATCAAACTTGCAGTTACGGCTATCCTATTGTGTCATACTCTAGTAATGCTGTACACGCCTTAATTGCTTGGAGCATCTTCCACAGAGCATACTATACCCTAGTAACACTGTCAGCTGATAACTATAGTCTCTGTCTAATAATTTACGAGACTAAGCCCCAGTTTGTTGTACACTGACAAGCTGTAAATATACTGTTAACTGGTATCAAATTGTTAATATATTTTTAACGGCAAGTTGTAAGTAAAATATAAAAGTTTGTAACAGTTGTCTTTTTTTTTTTTGTATGTTTCTTTTTTCGTGGCCGGTGGCACTCCACCTGCCACGATCCTGACAGATCAATTTCGCTTCATCGACACTCATTAGTCGTTGCATGCAGACACGCCGGTTTCTGGTACTTTTTATCTCGCCCTTTGCTAATACATACCCTATTTGGTCATAATTTCAAATCCTAATTCTGCCACCGGCCACCCTGTACATACATAAGCTCACGCCTGTATCCCAGAGGGGTAGGCAGAGACCAGGGACTGCCACCTGCCACGATCCTGACAGATCACTTTCGCTTCATCGACACCATTAGACGTTGCACGCAGACACGCCGGTTTCTGGTACTTTTTATCTTGCCGTTTGCGTTCCCTATTTGGTCGAAGTATGTCTGCCTGGGGCGTCCCTTACCGAACCTTCCACTCCCCTCACATTCGCTATATATATTTGTTTCGTCGGTCTTTCTTCCTTCATCCTCTCCACATGTCCAAACAAACGCAACATTCCTTTCTCAATTCTAGTCTCTACCTTATCTTTCAGTCCACAGCCTAAAGGAATCGTGTATTGAGAATTTTTACTACGTAAATACTTAGGTAACGTTTTATCGCGCTCATAGGCTATTTGACAGATATCTGAAAACCATCTCAGAATTTTTGTTGGTGTTCATGAAGTCACACAGTCGAGCTCACAGGCTTTGCTGGGCGCGCCAGACAGCTAGCTGGCTTTTGCCTCTCATTAACATCTCAAACATGTAACTGTGCACAGTAAGAAATAAAACACGAAAACATAACATCTCTAAACTACTTTCTTCACAGACCACCGCCCTGTAACCTACATCTGCTGTGCGACAGAGTTGCACACGCTCTCCTGTGCTCGTACATGTCATTTTAAATTATTTCGTGTATTTCTTCTAAAAAAGGCAAACTGGCCTGTGTTTTTTTATAAATAATCTTTTTCTTTTTTTAGTTAAAATGCCTTTAAGCTGTTTTAGGACTCATTATTTATACGAACACGTATAAATAATACTGTTTTTTTCACACTGTCAAATAGCCTATTGGCCCTAAGTGTTTCTTATCGACTTGCATTTTAGTTCCATCAAAAGATGGCCATCCATCATGCCTTGTCGGGGATTCCGTAAGAGTCCCTTCGAACAATGACTCGGTGAGTCGCAGCGACTCAAGAGAAACGAAACTTTGCATTTCCGTATCGCAGTCATTGTGCCGCGGGAAAATGGAGCCAAGTCATTGCTAATCAATTTCCCACATTACGAATGAGGACAGATTACTTTAGTATACAGAATGCCGACTGCCAAGTCGTCATCATCATCATTATCATCATCATTCAGCCGCAAGAAGTGTACTGCTGGGCATAGGCCTCCTCCATGGATTTCCAAAAAGACCGGTTGGAAGCGGCTTGCATCCAGCGTTTTCCTGCCACTTGGATGAGATCGTCTGTCCATCTTGTGGCTGGTCGTCGATAAGTGGTCTCCATTAGTTTAATCCCTCAAGCCCCGAGGACCCCCTGTCTGGTCTGATGTAAACAACGGCGCATTCCGTGAGGGCCCGTAGACGATGATATAGATAGACCACAGTTGTATGAGCATGTTTTAGTCTTTGAAAACTGTTACTATGTGAATAACTAACTTAGCTGTGAAAGAAAAGTGTTCTAGACCTGGGTTAAATAAAAATGAAGCAAAAACTGTTTTGAAAAGAATAAATTTAATGTGGAGTTTCTTTGTTAGCTTCTTCGCCACAAAATCTATTATTTTATGTAATTAAAAACTTTTAGGTTCATAAAGTGAATGATTTTTATGATTTAATAATAAATGGGTTTTTACTGTGTAATAGTTGTTCGCGATTCGTAAAATTACAATGCAATTCGTAGTTTATTTTATTATTGTGTTACCCCATTAGTACATGCATTTAATTAATTTGGTAAATAGGTAATTGAAACCATTTTGGTTTCTACACGATTTCTACAGGGTGTTTCATACTTTTGTTGTCCTAGTTTTTAGGAAGCCTGGCATCCTAAGATACCGATATACAGATCAGATCAGAAGAAGATACAGGTCTATTTATATTGTATTGTATTGTATTGTATTGTATTGTATTGTATTGTATTGTATTGTATTGTATTGTATTGTATTGTATTGTATTGTATTGTATTGTATTGTATTGTATTGTATTGTATTGTATTGTATTGTATTGTATTGTATTGTATTGTATTGTATTGTATTGTATTGTATCGTTGACCTCTGTGGCGCAGTGGTTAGCGCATCTGTCTACCATGCGAGAGGTCCCGGGTTCGTATCCCGGCTGGGGACAAAAAAAACCCAGGTCTTGGATGTTTACATGTTTGTGACGTCGCTGTTTCTGGTTCTCACGACACATGGTATCCTAATGTGGGGTCAGAAGCAATGTATGTGCCAGTATGTAAATGTTATGTTATGTTATGTATTGTATTCCCAGCCCAACTGTTTACTCCTTCAGTCATCAAGCAAGCCGCGCTTATTGCAGTCTGTGTTAATCCAGTTTAATTTCCGTGGGGCAGCGCTATCGCAAAAAAACTAGAGTTTTCCTCTAATCACGTAAATTACTTGGGACGAGGTCGCACACCGTTTTAGGGCTACGCGGCCAATAAGGGGAACCGCTTTGGAGGTCGAAGGCGGAACCATTTGCTGAGAGTATCCGGAGACGGATTGCTTAAGTCAAATTGTTGATATCTTCTTTCACACAAACATTTTCGTTGGTTTGTGTGGCGACCTCTGTGGCGCAGTGGTTAGCGCAAGAGACTACAATTTTTTTTAACAAAATATTTTGTTCTACAGATTTTGAAAGTTTTTTTTTTTGCGTTGGGGTTTGAACATTCTCTAGGGTTGTACGCTCTGGAGCTAATGCGTTTTATTCGTAGGGTTCTAGGATTTTGAAGTTGTCTTGTTCAAACCTTGAAAAAATCCTTAAGTGGAGTAACTTGCGCATTTTTTTAAATAACATGTTAAAACATTGTATATGCAGGCACACACATTGCTTCTGGCCCCACACTACCCCATACGACATCTGTGGTGCAGTGGTTAGCGCATCTGCTTATCATGCGAGAGGTCCCGGGATTCGAATCCCGGCTGGGGACAAAAAAAAGAAACCCAGGTTTTGGATGTTTTTACATGTTTGTGACGTCGCTGTTTCTGGTTCCCACGACACAGGGTATCCTAGTGTGTGCCTGTATGTAAATGTTATGTTATGTTAATTCTATTTTGGACAGCTGGTTCCGTTTAGTTTAACACTGTCTAGTTTTTGTTACTCGCCGTCTGCGTCATCGTCACAGAGTCATGGAGGCTTCAATGACTTATGGGTCAAGAGTTGTAATCACAATGAGGCTTCATTATTTTGTTGTTACGCTTTTGGGGCCTGATTGCTTAGGTAATGATAGGTATTGCAGGTATTAGACGAGTACTGAGCCGTGCGTCTGCATGTGTGAATTTGAAGGGTTTTTCGTAACTCGCGTTTGGTATATCATCTGGGCCTATATTCTACTAATATATTGTAGTACAATGAATGACAACTGCATGAACATGGTGATTTAATTTAATTGCCGCTTCAAGTCGACGCGTGCACGTATATCAATAATTCTAGCGTCAATGGTTTGAAAAACCACGTCACGTGACCCGACCGAGTATCAGTCATCATACTTTAATGCACTAACAGAATCGAGGCCGGCATAGTCGACAGCTTATCAACATTTACACGCATGCACTCTTGTCAGTTACATAGGGGCGAATTTGCACTAATATAATATAATTTGATTTTTGGTTGACTGTACTATCCTCTGCCTACCTAAATTAAAAATTTAAATATTTTATTTATAATAAAAACAAAATATTTACTTTATGAACGTCAAAGTTGTTAGTTTCACAATTAATAGTTTACGTGGAGAAGAAACTAACAAAGAAACTCCACATTTATTTTTTCAATACTGTTTTAGCTTAATTAACAAACTTACAAACTTTCAAATAAAAAATATTACTCATTATGTGTCGAGCACTAGACACAATTCTATTCTGAATACATTTAATATAAATCTATGTAATCCCTTTAAACGAGCAATTCTTGTTTATATATTTATATATAATCAGAATCTTGGAAACTACTTCAACGATTTTCACGAAATGTTGTAGGCAGATTTTTAGAAAACGTTGTTTTATCCGTGTTTTAAGGCAATTGAAATTTGCTATAATAACATACAGAGGTAAATTTCGCGTCTACTTGCAAGGTTGGGATAGTTCTGACGGGAAAACGGGTGACCCGTTTCGGGCCGATTTCAAGAGACCCGGTTCGAGTCATGATGTTTTTTTTCCAAGTTCTTTTTTTGTTGAAAAAGAATTATTTTAATTTTATATTACATATTTTATATTCCAAAAAAAGTACCGAGCAAAGCTCGGTCACCCAGGTACTCTACTGTTTAACACCAGACATCTTCGTAATCTAAATATCGTTGTTATTGCTTAGGCTGAGATGCCTTCTGATACTCGTTTTGCACTATCTAGTGACAAGGAGTAGTTTGTACAGTCGACAGCACATCCTCCTATATACCCGTGCACTCTACTCCGTTGCATTACGGGCGACTTTGCAACTAAAATGTGGAGGTTGACGTGCTGTAGACTGTACCTATGACTTTGTTTTCTAAGTTATGTACATTGGTGAAGTTATAGTAGCAATATCACTCCCTAACCGTGAAGAAAAACATCGTGAGAAAACCTGAGTGGCTGAGCGGTTCAATAGCTCAGCGCTTGAAACCACCAATCCGCGGTGGGCACGCGTGATAATTATGCCCAAACTCTATGCCCTATAGTGGGACGAATGTAGGCTGCTTACATACATACTACCACGTGATCACGTAGGGTGAATCTAAGGACGCCTTAATTCACTAATTTCCCATTAACAGCTTAGTTCGGAGTAAATTTAAAATCAAAGCATAAAGTTGTAACTATCTTTGAGACTTTCTTAACCATAAATGTTCAGTGGCATAATATCGATTTTTTTGTTACGGTCAAATGCTTCTATAGAATGTAATAAAAATCGACATACGACATTATGCACCGCTATTATCTAAGCAACCGAATGAGATAGAAATATGATGATTAGATGGGTAGAAAGAGCTCGGCGAGCTGAGATCATTGGTATAAAAAAGTCACTTTCATCGGAAGAGCACATCCGACCTAATGCTTCTGACGTCGAGATTTATATGCTTTGCTCACGTTTCGACAAAAGTACTATAGGTGCCTCTTACTGGGGTACAACTTATTTCAAATCGTAAAGTGTGATTTGATGAAAATTGATCTTGAAACAATTTCCGCCAAAAACAACGGACAGTGATTTGATTTTGGACAAATTTTTAGTACAATACGTTCACAAAATTAAAGTTAGGCTTGCGGTGCAAGATAAACATAAACATTTACTTACATTCACATACATTGCTTCTGGCCCCACACTAGGATACTCTGTGTCGTAGGAACCCTGTGTCGTAGGATTCGGCCAATCCAAGCTGTTTTCGATAAAATGGCAACAGCATTATCAAATTGTATCCTCGTTTTTTTGGATAAATAATCATTTTTTTAAGTTGGAATACCTTAAAGCGGTTTTAAAACTCATAATTTATACGAGAACTTACAAATAAAACTTCTTTTTTCACACTGTCAAATAGCCTATTCTTAAGCTAAAACTATATTAAAAGCGAAAGCAAAATTAGCGACGCTAGATCGTACACTACCTTCGTTAGTAGAGCTTGTTTTTGAAGTTAAACTTTCCACCACATTACTAACTTTATTCCGGACTAGCTTTCGCCCGCGACTCCGTCCGCGTGGACTTTAGTTGAAAATTTTGCAACCCCGTTCACTCCCTTAAGGATTAAATTTAGAAAAACGGCGAAATACGGGTTCAATCAATTGTGTTGAAGAGTATTTATTTTAAATTTCAAGAAAATTAGACAACATTCTTTATACCTCCCATACAAATTTTGGCAACCCTTTTCGCGCCCTTAGGGGTTGAATTTTAAAAAATCCGGTCTCATTCCTTGCCTACATTATATAATATATTATAGACCCTCTGTGCAAAATTTCAGCTTCCTAGGTCCAACGACTTGGGCTGGGCGTTGATGAGTGAATGAATCAGTCAGTCAGGACTTTGAATTTTATTTATATAGATAGATTTACTTACATGATCAAGTAAGTGACCAAGCAATAATATTAAAGAGCTAGCTTGTTTAATGCCATATTTAATGCCTACGGTGTTATTTATAAAAAAAAGGTAATTTTTCATAATCTCAGTAAAGGTAGTCTGTGGTAAAGTATATGTACACCTTTTAGAGTATCTACCACAGACACTTACACGGCTTTTACGAAAATAATTGTGTTTTTACAAAGAGGATCGTCAAAATATACATTTTGTATATACACTGTTCATGAAGTTTCAGTAAAAAGTATAATTAACTTTATTCCGAATACACATACTTGACCTTTCGTCGGAAGAGTCCGACCTGAGTTTCGCTCTGATACGCAGAGCTTAATCATGGTGAGCAGAGACGGGGCTCGCATGTTCGTCTCTCTGAAACGGTCGAATTCTTCCAACGAAAAGTCAAGCAAGTGTATCCGGAATAAAGTTAATATTGTCTAGTGCTTACGTCGATAAATGACAGTCGTTAAGCCAGTCAGAGGTCTTAGGCGGCTTGAAAACTTCTGACAGTAAGACCAGCCACTAGTCTTACAAGCCTCCACCAATCCGGACTTGGCCCCCGTGGTGGAGTATGGCCTATACCTACCTTCCTCAGGGAAGAGACCCGTGCCCCTCGGTGGGGACATAGTGGGCTGTTGATGACTGCTTACGAAAGTTTTGGTTTAAAGTTGGTTAAAAAGTTATCGATTTCGCTAAATGACTATGTCAAAACCACAGATGGGCCATTCAACCTTTAACCCTGCCTCACCCCGGCAGTTACGCAGCGTGAAGCTACACAACACTAACTCGAGAGCCAATTTCAATATGCTAATACCGATTATATTTCTCGAACGAGACGTCATAAGATTTTGTGACTCACAAACTTTACTGTTAACACTTACCGTGTTGTTGGACTGTTTGTGTGTTTGTTGTATACGTATTTTGTTATTAATTTTAGATTAAATTAGATTCATCATCATCATCATCATCAACCCATTTTGTGCCCCACTGAGGGGCACGGGCCTCTTCCCTGAGAAAGCTACAGGCCATACTCCACCACGGGGGCCAAGTCCGGATTGGTGGAGGCTTGTAAGACTAGTGGCTGGTCTTACTGTCAGAAGTTCAAGCCGCCCTAAGGCCTCTAACGTGGCTTAACGACTCCCATCAATGGACAGCAGCCAGCACCAACTGCTTAACGTGCCTTGCGAAGCACGGAACCGCTCGAAAAAATGCCACTAGCGTTAGACATAGACGGTCACCCATCCATGAAGCCGCCCTAAGTTGCTTAACCTTCGTGATCGTTTAAGATCACTCAGGCAGCCGGGGCTACGAACGATTCGTACAAAGTAGATTAGAACTCTATATTTTACATAAATGCGGGCCGCTGCGCCCTCAGTAGGGTTGGACGGGGAAATAAAATATAAATAAAATGGTCACAAAAATTCGTTTTTGCTTCACGGTGGTATTATAAGTGCTGCTGCTGCAACGTCGCTCTCCAAAATATTTTGTAAGTCCCGATGGGTGAAACTTGTACAGGACGTATTTCATAGTAACAACCTTATATCTCATGTTTGACAAAATCTCAATTTTTGTCACATTATAAAGTTACTTCAAACGCGGGCAAAGCCACCGGCTAAAACTAGTATACAAAATTATGCCATAGCTCTTATTTATTGACTGAGATCAGAAGTTAATAAACTTGTTTGTCAGTTAGAGTAGGTCAGTATCAATGTGGCCTCACGGTTTTTATATCAGAGTAGGGCAAGGTAGGGCATCGATTTGCAAAAATAATCAATAGCAAGAGTTTTTTAGTGAATATATAATGTTTTTTGGAGATCACTGAAGGAAGAAACACTCAGTGGTTCCAACGCCGCTAACTATAGCGACGAAAATGAGATTTTTTTTATTCATTAATATTTTTTTAGAATTTTAACTTTTGAAAATAACTCTTTTTAGGAACATTGTGCGATCAAGATGTAATAAATAGTCACTAAATATAGTTACTCAATGCAACGCAACTTTTTGGTATATTTTATTCGACAATCGTCGACCTTCGCCTTATTTATTACAACCTTTTTAATACAATATATTCTCTAAAAATAGTCATATACCTTTTTCATCACCTATATTGACTAAATACAATTGATTAACACTTTTATGACATTGACAATGATTTGTCTTTTTTTTTTATTTTGTTACAAAAGTTACGAATATTATTAATAAATAAATAATGTCAATGTCTACAATCTCTCTTTATAAATTCAATGCCCGCCCTCACCGTCAACTTCCTCATAAAGAAGCACAGTGATATTTATTTTTGGATGCATGCCTAGTACATATTTTATCATCTAAGCTTAGAATAAATGGCTTATTTCAGTAAATATCTCTGTATTAAATAAATAAATATCATCATCACCATCAACCCATTATGTCCCCACCGGGGGGCACGGGCCTCTTCCCTAAGGACGGTGTAGGCCATATTCCGCCACGGGGGCCAAGTCCGGATTGGTGGAGGCTCGTAAAACTAGTGGCTCAAGTGGCTGGTCTTACTGTCAGAAGTTTTCAAGCCGCCATAGGACGACTGACATCTATTGACGCCAGCCGGCACCAACTCCAACTGCTTAACGTACCTCGCGAAGCACGGAACCGCTCGGAAAAATGGCACTGGCGTTAGTCATAGACGGTCACCCACCCATGTACTGAACGCACCCTATCTTGCTTAACCTTCGTGATCGTTTAAGATCACTCAGGCAGCCGGGGCTACAAGCAACACAAATCTATCTGTATTTATTTATCTTAAATAAATAAATCAACAATAGTTATTGCAAGCTCAGACATGTTAGGTATTTCAAATAGAACCGCTGAAGCTTATCCTAATAGGAGTGTAAACGGACATTCATCTCCTTTACATAATATTATTTTTATGTAGTTATGATGGAAACAGTAAAGTCTGTCTATGTTTGAAAAAGACACGCCTGTTCACACGCATCTAATGCCCACTTCGCCTCCACAGGATAACACCGAAGTCAAAGCGGAAACACGAGTCATCGTTCGCCATCATCCCCTCTCCCCCCTCGCGACCCGCCAGCCCCCGCTCGCTGCCCGTCGAGACCAGGAGTGGGCGGACCTCACCCTTCAGAGGTACGTGCCCAGTATATGACATTATATAATACCTAATTTTGTAATCTTAATGTTAAATTATAATATTTGTATACCATATAATGGTGCGACACGCTTGTCCGTTACAATGCATTATATAAAACCTACATGTACCGTCTTTGCTGACAAATAAAGTCTTGATTGATTGATTGATATACGGTGAGCTGTCTGAATCAGTTGCGTTTTGACCTTGAAAAGAACAAAAGAAAACCATTGTCATCGGGTCACCAAAAGTTCTACAGGATAAGGAAATATAGACGGGTTTTTATCACAACAGAAACTTTATTAAATAAGGAACTTTAAAATCTAAAGCTCGAGTTCACATGTTGATCAAATGATACATGATAGGTACATAAAAAAAGAAAGAGAAACATTTATTGCACCAACAATCATACACAACAGAAATACGAAATACAAACGAGACAACATCAAAAATAAGGTACAAACATAAAAGAAATACAATTTTATACAGTGTTGTCGCGGTGTGTATCCGTTGCTGCAAAAGGCAGCTGACTCAGCATAATGCTGAGGGCGTAGGGCTAGTTTTGACTCATTTTGATCAACATCTTTTAACTCATTTTAAGAGGTATTCGATATAAGTACGATACGATTGATATATTTGGTACCTTATTGCATGCTGTGATCGACTTCCGGACACGGATAACTAAGGTATCTTTTTGAATACCCGTTGAATGACACATCCACATCCTTATTATAAATCTCAACGAAATATAGCCCAAAATTATCTTTCAGATTTCCCTTGATTTCTATCATCCTTATGGATTTAACCAAAAACCATAAACCAGCGTCCTGAAAATTCTGCTTTCCTAAACACGGCCTTTTACCTTCCAGGTCGTGGCTTCAGAGAAGAGACCTCTCGCCACAACACGCCACGTACATCCACCAATAACTCTCGCGCCACCTCCCCCCTCCCCCATCGTGCCGGATCCCTCCCCCGCATCGACAAAATGGCCGCCACCCTTCCCCCTCTCCTGCACACGCGCCCTCACTCGCCTCGCAACTTCTTAAAGGAAAACATCGAAGAAGTTCGTGAACTGAGCGAGCTAAATAGAGAAAAGCATGAGCTAGAAGCAGAACAGCAGAGAAGAGAGGAAGAAGAGGCGTTGCTAAAGGAAATGGGGCTAATGAATGGGTCGAGAAGTAACCTTGGGTCCAGAACGGCTTCGAGGTCGAATTCCCCGAGTAAAATTAAGCTAAGGTCAAGGTCCAACTCTCCGTCTGCTATTCTCCGTGTCGAGAATATACCAGCCAACAGGGAGTTGTTAAATGCAGAGGATGGAATGGCAAAGCCTGTGCTACACAAATCCAGATTGAGATCAGTTTCCAGGTCACAGCCCCAATCCAACAACGGATCCCCGAAACACTCGAAAATCCCGAAAAGGCAAAACTCTGTATCCCCGTCCAGGAGTGTAAGCCGATGGGAGGCTTCCAAAAGAGGTATGGACTCGAACCTGAACAAAAACCAAAGGTTCATCTCTAATAGTACCAGCAGTATCCACGAGACAATCAAACTTGGCTCCTCGGTCCACGACAAAAGGATCATGAGCAAAAGCACCCAACATTTGAATATAGCTCCCGCTCGTATCAGTGGCAAGCCCCCAATTTCACCGGGAAGGCAAGGTCCTCCACCTTCGAACAAGGCTATCAACCCAAAAAGACTATCTCCAATCGTAGGGACCCCTAACAAAAGTCCTACAGAAGACTTAAAACCCGGTTCGGCTAGAACTCCTACGAAACCATCTCCGATGGCGAGAAAGTCTGTTAAGACAGCTGGGAATACACCAGCTTCCTCCAGGATAACTTCCAAGAAACCAAGTCGAGATCCCAGTCCTGAAAAACGAAGAGTGACTTTAAAAGCTCCGACTCCTAAGACAGGGATAAAACCTACGCCAAACAACCTAAATAGGACACAAAGTAGCAGGACAACACAGAAACCAAATGTGCCAACAAAATCGGAGGCGAAGAAGCCGATACCTCGAACAAATTCAATGAAAAGCCTTGTAAGGACGCCTAGTACGAAGAATTTGAGCGAGAAGCCACCGGTTCTCAAGAAGAGAGACAGTAAAAATGACTTAAATGAAAAAGCAAAGTCGACTAGTAAGATTAACGAAGTTGGAGCTAACAAAGAAAACAGAGAAGTGAAAAATGGGTCAAAATCTATGAAAAAAGAAGAAGTACAAGCTAAAAAAGAAAATAAAGCAAACTCAGCCAAAGGGCCCAAAAAGGCAGATTCTATAGATGCAGAAACTCAAGAAGAAGTATCGCAAAATAATCAGGATACACAAACCCAACACGACAGTATTACTAATGAGAAAGGAGATCTGATAATCCTAACTAAAAAGAATATTGTTTCCATGACAACAGCAGCTATTACCGCCCAGCCTTTAGAAATTGTCACAACTGTAACCAACCAACTGCCAGCTGCTTTGGAAAAAGCCCGAGAAAAGGGAATTTTCGAAAGACACAGCTCTAAAGACTCTATTGCGGCACCTAAAGATTTGACAAAAGATGAGAAGATTAAGGCGGAAACAAAGGAGGAAAAAGTTGAAACTGAAAAGGAGGCACCCAACGATAAACTCGTTGAAGAAAAGAAAGAAACAAAACCTAAAGAAACTAAAGAAGTTAAAGATACACCAAAAGAGCAGCAGCCAGCAGCTCCTAAGCCGATATTCCTCGATGACAGTCTCAAATTAAAACCTCTACAACCTCAACACTACAATAATCCACAAGTCGCAAGAGCAAAGCAGAAAATCGATGACATTCTCAAAGCTCCTGAAGTATCACCAGAAAACATTTTAACCACTGCTGTAGTAGAACCAAAAGAAGCGAAAAAGACGTTCAAAAAAGTGGCAGACAAGACAAAGTCTGAGATAACAGAAGCGAAAGATGATGTAGCTACAAAACTCACAGAGATGAAAGACCAAATGGTGAAACAAAGTGCAAAAGCAACTGAAGACATCCGAAAAGAAGCTACCAAAATCGTGGACAGCATTATAACTCCAGTGGAAGAGCCGAAAGAACATAAAGAGTCACCTAAAGAACACCCCAAAAGTACCATAGAGCCGATAGTTATGGTGGTGAACGAGAAAAAGACGAATGGTCCACAGAAACCGGAAGTGGTGAAGACAACGGAAGCTCTAGTGAAAGGGGAAGCAGACGTGGAGGTTCAAAGTTCGAACGTGTCACCAGCTGCTGGCAAGATGGCTGTGCAAAATAAAACTACGGACGGGACGTCTGACAAATCTGGACATAGTAACGGCGGGTAAGTAAACTTTTCTTTGCTATTTATGCCATGAATGAAACTGCTCTTTATCTATTTAAGTGAAATCAAATCAAAATAATTTATCTCAACGTAAAGAATTAACGAATCGCTCGTAGCCTGGGCTGCCTGAGTAATCTTAAACGATCACTAAGGTTAAGCAATATACGGCGCGTTCAGTCCATGGATGGGTCACCGTCTATGACTAACGCTAGTGGCATTTTTCCGAGCGGTTCCGTGCTTTGCAAGGCACGTTAAGCAGTTGGTGCCGGCTGCCGTCGATAGATGGCAGTCGTTAAGCCAAGTCAAGGCCAAGCCGTTAGGGCGGCTAGAAAACTTCTGACAGTAAGACCAGCCACTAGTCTTACAAGCCTCCACCAATCCGGACTTGGCCCCCGTGGTGGCCCTATACCTTCCTCAGAGAAGAGACCCGTGCCCCTCGGAGGGGACATGATGGGTTGATGATGATGAAAGAATTAACATTCTGTTTGCTGAATGTCAATGTACTTTGTTAGCCGTGGTCTCCGGGCCGTTTTGAGTCAATAATTGTCACGACGATAATGCTCATGTTAATAATTGTTTCGAATATTGTATACCAGCTCTACAAACCCCTTTTTTTTTGGAATATTGTAATGGAGAGTAAAAGGAAGAAAGATTATTTATCGAAACAAAATATGTCGAACGAATGTAAGTAGAAGGGCCGGTAAAGGACGCAACAGGCGGGAACACTCGACAGAATAAGGGACGTATTAGCAAAGGGCAAGATAAAAAGTACCCGAAACCGTCGTGCATGCTATTGGATGTCGATGAAGCGAAAGTGATTTGTCAGGGGGATAGCGAGTGACAGTCCCTGGTCTCAGCTTACCCCTCTGGGATACAGGCGTGAACTTATGTATGTGTAATTGTGTATGTAGTAACTTTGTGGTTTTATATGTGAAAGAAAGAAAAAAGAAAGTTTATTTGTCAATGTCAATCCAATCTAAGTGAGACGCAAGATCCCCATTACGCGATGCCGCTAGACAAGTAATCGTATTGTGTGTAAATTACTATTATTAAAGTAATAGTTCTGGAATGGAGACCACACATCGGCAAGCGCAGCGAAGGACGACCAGCCACAAGATGGACTGACGATCTCATACAAGTGGCGGGAAGACGCTGGATGCAAGCCGCTTGTTTAACTATAATTCACAAAATTAATATTAGCTTACGATAAAATTGTTACACAAACTCACTAGATGGCGCTGGTAGTCTTCTAAATCGCGGTAGGGTTTGGTCTCAATGTGTTGTAGATAAGCCGAACGTGGCTTCGTACCTCCAGGTTCTTCAATCAATTAAAAGTGAAGTCAATTACAAAGTGTGAGTGTTTTATTTAATCATATGGACCATCGAGCTCGGATAAACTGTGAGTAAAGTGCAAGAAAAATAACTTAGTGAAAGTGAGAGTTAACGGACTTAGAAAAAATCAGTGTTAAAAAGACTTAGAAAAATTCAGTGTTAAAAAGACTTAGCCTAATTCGTGAATAAAAAAGACTTAGAATAATTTTACCTTAATTTGGACTTAGTTTCTGGAAGTGATTTTGGACTTGTATTTTTTTCTCAAACTGAACTAAAGAAAAATTTTGATTTTTGAATAGTGATAAAATAGTTAATTTTGCTAACTATCCGCAATATATTTTGTGAACCTTATACAATGGCGGACAAGAAAATCAAACAACTTATCGTACAAATGCTTCAGAACTCGACCAAAATTGAAAAATTACTTGCGAATTCGAAAAAATGTGCTAAGGACAAACGAACAAGAGGGTTTTTGGATTCTCGTATGGAGATTTTACAAGATTATTGGGCAAGTTATACTAAGAATTACGAGGCCGTTTCTGAATTGATAGATGCTAAAACTTTACAATCAGAACACAATTTGAATTTGGAGGAAAATTATGAAGAAACTGAAGAAGAATATCTAGAGCTTTTGACATGGCTGAAGGACAAGTCATATGAGTTAAAACAGGAGAAATGTGAAACTTCAAACTCTGATACTCATTTAGAAGTTGCAAAGATGAGACCAAAGCTTCCACCTATATCAATACCGCAATTTTCTGGTGATTACAATCAGTGGATGAGCTTTAGAGATTTATTTAATTCTCTAATTCATAATGATGATCGTTTAACTAAAATCGAGAAACATCATTATCTAAAATCAAGTCTATCTGGAGAAGCTGCACAACGGCTGAAAAATTACTCGCTAACGGAAGCTAACTATGATGACTCCTGGAAAAAACTAAATGAGAGATATGAAAACAAGAGAATGATTGTCAATAACATCCTCAGTCGGTTCTTAAGTCAGAAGACGTTAACATCGGAATCTGCAAAGGGCATAAAAGATCTTTTGGATACCTCTAGCCAATGTCTCACGTCCCTAACAAATTTGAAGGTCGACTCCTGGAATGCAATCGTCGTGCACATATTAGTCTCAAAGTTAGACATTGAATCTCACAAACTTTGGGAGCAATCGTTACAAAATTCGACAACCATTCCGACGTATGAAGACTTAATCAGTTTTCTTGAAAAACGGTTCAGGACCATGGAAATGGTCAATCTCTCACAAGCTCCACAAAGAAGTACTCCGAAAACCGTTCAACAAGCACCAAGAGCAACAAGTGTCAAAAGTTTTGCAACGGAAATCGAAAGCTCTTGTACTTTCTGCTCACAGAATCATTATATTTGCCACTGTAAAGGTTTTGCCTCACTCTCCGTTCCCGGACGTCAAGATTTCGTCAAGAAAAACAACATATGTTTTAACTGCCTCGTGAAAGGTCACTCTGTATCCAACTGTAGACAAAGTACAGTGTGCAAAAAGTGTGGACGTCGTCATCACACGCTCCTGCACTTTACCTCTCAGAAGGAAGACAAGGCTGTGGATACCGATAAAGAGAAAGATACCACAAAGGAAAATAGCACTGGACCCAACACCTCTTGCAACCTCAGCGTTAACCTAAAAGCGGAAACGCAAGATGATCTGGTTTTATTAGCTACTGCTGTAATTAATGTAGAATCAAAGAACAGTGGTACTTACGCATTAAGAGCTCTTATTGATCAGGGTTCACAGGGTTCTTTCATCTCCGAAGCAGCTGCACAGTTGTTGAATCTTAATCGCACTCCAGTTACTGGCAAAATCTCTGGAATTTCTAATTCATCAGTGGTAACAACAAAGTCTATGGCTACACTTACAGTCCACTCCACAAAAGACAATGCATCAACCTTCCAAGTCAATGCATATGTTTTAAGAAAACTCACTTCATTGTTGCCTTCACGTGAATTCCCACAAGATACTTGGCCTTCATCTATGCAGTTGGATCTAGCTGATCCAAACTTTCACAAGCCAGGGTCTATTGATGTTTTACTTGGTGCCGACGTGCATGCATACATACTATTAGAAGGCTTACACAAGTGTAATTCTCTTATTGCACTCAATTCTCGCCTTGGTTGGTTAATATCAGGCAGAGTTTCACAAACTGATTCAGCAGGATACGAACACAATTTGGTGGTGATGCACACGAAGGTTGAAACTGATCAGTTACTCAGACAATTCTGGGAGTTAGAAGAGAATTTACCTCACAAAAAACCAATGACCGATTTAGAAATACAATGTGAAGAACATTACAAAACTACTCACACTCGCAATGAAGTTGGTCGTTACATTGTACGGTTACCATTTGAAGAAGATCCACCCACAAACCTTGGTGATACCAAATCTCTTGCTATCAGCCGCTTACAACAGATGGAGAAACGTTTTACACGTAAGCCTGAGTTCAAGGAAGAATATCACAAATTCTTGAATGAGTATAAATCACAAGGTCATATGATGATGGTACCTGAAAAAGAAAGAGACACACAGAAAGTATATCACTTACCTCACCACGCTGTACTTAGGCCGACGAGTCTAAGCACGAAGTTACGTGTAGTTTTCGACGGAAGTGCTACACCTGAAAAGGGAAAATCATTAAATGATAAACTTCTCATTGGTTGTCCTCTTCAAAAGGACATTAGAGATTTAATAACTAAATGGAGACAACATAAAATTTGCTTAGTCGCGGACATTCGTCAAATGTATCGTCAAATTCTAGTAGCTAGCGATGACGTCGACTATCAGAGAATTGTATGGCGAGAATCTCCAACACAACCTATAAAAGAATATAGGCTACTTACCGTGACGTATGGAACATCTTGTGCCCCATTCTTAGCCATTCGCACCCTTCATCAACTGGCTGAAGATGAAAAAGATGATTTCCCTACTGAAGCTGAACTCCTGAAAAACGACATGTTCATGGACGATCTATTGACTGGCGCGTCCACCTCAGAAGACGCTGTGAAGTTACAAAAAAGGTTGATCGAACTTTTGTCTCGTGGTGGATTTCTATTACACAAGTGGTCTTCAAACAGTCAAGTGGTGTTATCACAAATTCCCAATGTTGACAAAGACTCTCAAAGTGCCGTAAATATCAAGGTTGAAGACACAATCAAAACCTTAGGGATTACGTGGAACTCTGAAACAGATAATTTTGAACTTAATCTAAATTTACAACGTTGTAATGACACGATTACCAAACGAAATGTATTGTCCACTATTGCAAAATCGTTTGATCCACTAGGTTGGCTAACACCTGCAATTATACTACTTAAAATCTTCATGCAAAAGCTGTGGTTAGCGGGCTTAGATTGGGACGAAGAGTTACCTAATGATCTTAAGGAAGAATGGATTACTTACCTTGATCGTTTCATGCACGCTGAAAACATTCAGTTCCCACGATGGCTTGGAGTTTCAGATCACACAATTAAACGGGAACTGCATGGGTTTAGTGATGCCTCTTGTACAGCCTATGCGGGAGTGGTGTACCTCAGAGTTTTAAGCGACGATGGCGAAATAAAAGTCCATCTGATTTTTGCAAAATCTAAAGTTGCCCCAGTCAAACAGATTTCTGTTCCACGTCTTGAACTCTGTGGTGCAGTACTTTTGGCCAAAATGATTCAACATGTTAAGACTGTTCTTAATATACCTAATGATGATGTATATACCTGGACAGACTCTACCATCGTCCTAGCATGGCTGCGTAAAACACCAAATACATGGACTACATTTGTTGCAAATCGCACCTCAGAAATTTTGACTCTCACTAATAGTCATCAATGGCATCATCTCAGTTCTGCCAACAATCCCGCTGATTTGGCATCTCGTGGAGTTTTCCCAAATGATCTGCAGCAGTCGGGACTATGGTGGAATGGCCCTCAATTTTTGTATGGTACAGATGAGATTGAACATTCTCCTGTTGATATTCCTCTAACAAATTTGGAAATGAAATCTACTAAATTATTATCCAATGTTAATTTGATCGAAAATGATGATGCGATTTCTTACCTAAAACGATTCTCAACACTGTCAAAATTGGTCCGAGTGACGGCTTACTGTTGTCGTTATTTTAAACTAAGTAAAGCTAGGATAACTAAGCAGTTATTTACTGAGCCCACATATCTAAGCACGAGTGAGCTTGATGATGCTCTTAATCGCTGTATTAAAATCTCACAATCCATTTCATTTCGAGATGAAATCGATCGCTTGTCCTTGGGTAAACAAGTTCACAAATCGAGTAAAATATATGTACTGCATCCATTTATCGATGACGAAGGTATTGTTCGTGTTGGAGGGCGACTCTCTAATGCGGAGATTCCAAAAGATATGAAAAATCCCATTCTTTTAAGCGGTGATTGTGCACTGTCCAAACTTATCGTTGCGAACGCACATTTAAAATCTCTGCACGGAGGGCACCAACTAACTTTGAATGTAATCCGACAAAAATTTTGGATTACACGAGTAAAGAATGTGGTGAAAACAGTAATAAAAAAATGTATACCCTGTTTCAAGCAAAGGGCTAATCCACTGGTTCCCTTAATGGCTAACTTACCTAAATTTCGTGTTAAACCTAGTCGTCCTTTTAGTATAAGTGGAGTAGACTTTTGTGGACCTTTTACACTGAAAGCTTATCCTGGGAGATGCAAGAGAACTTGTAAAGCCTATGTTTGTTTGTTTGTGTGCACCGTAACAAAAGCCATTCATTTAGAGTTGGTAACTGATCTTACCTCTGCTGCTTTTATTGCCGCATTTCGGCGGTTCACTGCTCGACGTGGGCACTGCAAGGAACTTTGGAGTGACCATGGAACGAACTTTGTAGGCGCGTCGCGTGAACTAGATTTATCATTCAAAGACTCAAAGTCTCAGACTGTAACTGAAATTTCTGAACTCCTTGCTAATGATCGAACTCAATGGAAATTTATACCACCTCTTGCTCCACACTTTGGCGGTATCTGGGAGTCCGGAGTGAAAAGCGTCAAGGGTCATTTAAAACGCGTTATAGGCCAAACGTTTCTCACATATGAAGAGCTAACCACTCTTTTAACTCAAATTGAGGCGTGTGTTAACTCCCGTCCAATTACCCTTATAAATTCCACTCTAGATGAACCTCCATTGACTCCTAGTCATTTTCTTATAGGAGAGCCCTTAATCGGTGTTCCTGAGCCTTCGTTGCTCAATGTTAAACTCAGTCCGTTGAATCGATGGCACATAATTCAACGTATGGTGCAATGCTTATGGCGTCGTTGGCAAAACGAATATTTAACGACATTGCAACATCGTTACAAATGGAACTCTAACCAACCTGATCTTCCTATTGGCACCGTGATGTTAGTAAAGGATGATATGCTCCCACCGGGAAAATGGCTTTTGGGACGTATAATTCAGAAACACCCAGGAGCAGATGGCATAACAAGAGTCGTTACTTTAAAATATAAGGATAGCGTCTTCAAGAGACCAATTGCAAAATTGTGCCCTCTTCCCCTGGACGAGTCTGACTCACAATGATTTTTGTTTATTTATTGTTTAAGTTTGATTACGTTTTTTTTGTTTTCCTTACATATTTAAAGGACTGTAATCGTCCTTGGCCGGCGGAATGTTTAACTATAATTCACAAAATTAATATTAGCTTACGATAAAATTGTTACACAAACTCACTAGATGGCGCTGGTAGTCTTCTAAATCGCGGTAGGGTTTGGTCTCAATGTGTTGTAGATAAGCCGAACGTGGCTTCGTACCTCCAGGTTCTGCAATCAATTAAAAGTGAAGTCAATTACAAAGTGTGAGTGTTTTATTTAATCACCGCTTCTATCCGGTCTTTTTGGAAATACTTGAAGGAGGCCTATATCCAGCAGTGGACTTCTTGTGGCTGAATAAATTTATATTTATTTATCAATAATAGTTATTAATTTTTACGTGCGTGCGTCGTGCGTGCACGCAATGACTAATGAATGTCGATGAAGCGAAAGTGATTTGTCAGGATCGTGGCAGGTGGCAGTCCTGGTCTCTGCCTACCCCTCTGGGATACAGGCGTGAGCTTATGTATGTTTGTATGTATTTTTACCCTGTAGTAAACGGCAAATTATTCTCAATAAGCTGTTGCAAGCTAAGCAGTTTTTCCTAACCACTATAGTACTAGTAGCTACTCGGCGACCAGTTGATTATGCCAACCGCATTAGAAACCATCACGCCGCGCGCCAGGGGGATAGAGTGAAACCTGGCGTCCCCGGAGACACTTTCTTCGGGTGTGGCGTAATGTGAAGCGATAGGATTGTCATATTGATGACGAAGACTGTGTATTCAGAGTTACTAACTAAACCATACTTCGTATAGCTTCAAACTTCGTACAGTATTTTTGATGACCTCTGTGGCGCAGGGGTTAGCGCATCTGCCGACTATGTGAGAGGTCTCAGGTTCGAAAACAGGCTGGGGACAGAAAAAAACCCAGGATGTTGTGTGATGTCGCTGTTTCTGGTTCCCACGACACGGGGTATCCTAGTGTGGGGCCAGAAACAGTGTATGTGCCTGTATGCTAATGTTTAGGCTTAAGTTTTTTTTAACTAAAACTCACGATCAATCAACATACCGAAGTCTCCGATTAAAATTGATTGCCGACAGTGATTATTGTTAATAGTAAATTTTAGCAAAACTGTATTCATAATAATAACTTCCACACAACCCAATCACTTGACCTGGTCCCAAACTAGGATACCCTGTGCCATAGCCATAGCTTACCATTGTAACCAGGTATCACAAACATATAAATAATAATAATAATTTATTTTCTTCGAACAACAAGATTCATATTCATATAAATACGCCCAGACTGATGCCTTCTTATAAAAAAATACGATGGCTCCCAGTGAATCGAACCCACGACCTTTGTCTTGCTAAGTTAAGCGCCTTAACGTCTAGACCAACGAGGCAGTCAAAAGTATTTTCTGCTTGCCATTTCAATGTTACCAATCGTTACCTTACGTTTCACTGTTATGTTTCAAAGAAGAATTTCGCTGACGTGGGCGATGGGACCTTCTAATAGGGCCAGACAAGGGCGCTGCAAACGCTCTCAAGGTCTTCGACACGTCACTAGCTGTCCTTGACTAATACTATAGGCTAATTGATATTTGCTGTGGTCTTAACCATGTAATCGAAAAAAATCACATCATAAACATAAACATTTACATACAGGCACATACATTGCTTCTGGTCCCACACTAGGATACCCTGTGTCGTGGAAACCAGAAACAGCGACGTCACAAACATGTAAACATCCCAGACCTGGAGTTTTTTTTTTCTTCTCCCTAGCCGGGGATCGAACCCGGGACCTCGGGTCGTAAGCATGGTAAGCAGATGCGCTAACCGCTATGCCACAGAGGTCGTCAAGTAATCACAGAGTAAATAGAATAAACATCAAAATATAGTCATACGCAATTACACGAAAGTTACGTCCACAATATCACAGTAAAATTTATTATCAAACTAGCTGCCCCGGCAAACGTAGTTTCGCCGTATAAATTACTAGCTGTTCCCCGCGGTGTTACCCGCGGTTCATCGATTTACCCATGGGAATAAGTAGCCTATGTGTTAATCCAGGGTGTCAGCTAACTCCATACCAAATTTTATTAAAATCGCTCCAGCCGTTAGGACGTGAAGAAGTAACAAACATACACTAAACTTTCGCCTTTATAATATTAGTGTGATTCGTAGGGATTATAATTTATCGGGGTGGGCCACCCTTATCTTTTAGGTCTATGAAAAATAGATAACAAACTTATTCTCAAACCTACCGAATGTACATATAAAATTTCTTCGAAATCGGTCAAGCCGTTTCGGAGGAGTATGTGCACTAACACGAGATGTATATCGGAAGATAATAATAATAATAATAATAATAATCAAAATTATTGTCAAAAGCCAGTCAATCGAATAAACCGGCCCAAGACACATCCAACCCAAAGGGGTTGGATGTGTCTTGCGTTTAACGTTTGCGGGTTAGCTAGTGTATGTATATATTTAAAAAAAAAAGTGAGTCAATCATATCTAGGGTACTCTGAACCTCAATTCTCAAGACGAGTTGGTCACTCTAGCGACCAGTATCGACCGATGCCGTGACCAGCGCCACATTAGCATACGTAGGGGCAGACACACACGGTATTCTACAGCTAGTGAGAAGTACACAATCCATAGTTGAAGACTTTGTACTTTTACTAAAAAATAAGTCTACTACGACGTGGTCATCACTTTTTTATTTTAGTGTAGAGACAGCCTAGTTTAAGGATCGCTAAATAATCAGTTATTTTATTCATTAAGGAGGCCTAACAAAAAATATGTTTAAGGTCACCACGCCTTGTTGTTTGAAATATTTCCGCATAAAATATTTTACTGCCAAATTAATTCTATACATATGTAGAAAAAAGGTTTAACTATGTCAAGTCCTAACGTCATGTTAGGGCGTTTTTCGTAGAGAGAAAGTAATGGGCTTAATCACCAGGGGCGTGACTATCAAGGAATAGCATTTAGCTTCGAGGCATGTGAAGATTTCCCCACGATAGGATCGTTTACAAGAACGAATATGTTCCAAGTATTTCATAGTTTATAGAGCGGTGGCTACAGATATAAATTTATCTAACTAGGTATATTGTTGGTAAAAATTAAAAAAGTACACTGCGTAAATATTCCGCAATCGTTTGTTAATATCTGGGTCCGAATAGCGGAATGCTTGCAGGGTTACCGGATTATGAAAATGGGTTATTTTTGATACGAGTTAATTATTGCTTGTTACAACTTTTGTTCTTAGATTCCTACTAGTTGAAATTTCATGATTTAATGTATCCTCTATGAGATTTTTATTAATTAAGAAGTATTAATAAATAAATAAATAAAATTTTTCTTCTTTATAAAGAGTCTAGAGTCCTGTTATCAGGATAGGTTAACGGGACGGGTCACGTGTTGTATGACGCTAAAATGACAGAATTGGACAGTTAATGTAGTTAAAAAGCGCGACTTTCGTCACTTAAAACGCGTGTCTAGCATCGCCGTACTACCCCTGTAGCGCGACTCTTTACTGTTGTTTTTTTTGTACATAATTACAAACTACAGAACTGTTCCTGAATAAAACTCATTTCCTAACAAGTCTTTTTCAAATAAGTATAGATAACTTCACATTTCATTTTGTTTTGTATCTCTGTAGAGACAAAAACAAGTCAAACCAATGTCAACACATTAGCACGGAATAGAATACCCTCTTCCCATGCACTTACCTAAAAAATAACTTCTTATGGTCGCAATCTAGTTCTTAGTTAAGGGTGTACTGACTAAGCGATGACTGGACGTTGAAATCGCCCGAACTCACGAGTCAAAGTCATTAAGGTATTTGTCACAACACCACTTTTGGGTCGTAATACTTGGTAAGTAAAAATTATGGTAGAAATTGGAGTTTAAATTCTTACCTTTCTTACCTTTTTTGGGGAGAAAAGTACTACCCCTTAGTCATAAGGTCAATGTATAATTGTTTTCTTGAATAAAATATCTTTATCTTTATGTGATTCAGAAAGAAATAGAAAGAGGTACCGATTCGGAATGGAGATCGTGTGACGTAAAGTTATTACTGCATATAATCCATTTATCTATACTTGGCATTTTTTTCAGACTTTAAACGACACTAAATCAAAAACCTTTAGCGGTGGAAAACTCGAAACAGTTAACAAATTTAGTGCTAGCTAGTACTAAATTTGCAAACGGTATCGAATTTTCTACCGCTAAAGGTTTTTAATTCAGTGTCGTTTAAAGTCCAAAAAAAATGCCAAGTATAGATAAATGGATTATACATACATAAGCTCAAGCCTCGCCTGTATCCGAGAGGGGTGGGTAGAGACTACGAACTGCCATCTGCCACGATCCTGACAAATCACTTTCGTTTCATCGACATTCATGGGTCATGGGATGAACGCACGCCGGTTTACTTTTTATCTTTTTATTCTTACCAATCTCGAAAAAGAGAGTTTGGTGTGAAAGAAAAGAGATGGGTGGGTATGCCTTGCAGAATCGCTCGTAGCCCCGGCTGCCTGAGTGATCCTAAACGATCACGAAGGTTAAGCAAAATAAGGCGCGTTCAGTGCATGGATGGATGACCGTCTATTAGATGACTAACGCTAGTGGCATTTTTCCGAGCGGTTCCGTGCTTCGCAAGGCACGTTAAGCAGTTGGTGCCGGCTACCGTCGATAGATGGCAGTCGTTAAGCCAAGTCAGAGGCTTTAGGGCGGCTTGAACTTATATAACATTTACATACAGGCATTTACTTTACAGCTTTTACATTTACTTCTGACAGTAAGACCAGCCACTAGTCTTACAAGCCTCCACCAATCCGGACTAGGCCCCCGTGGTGGAGTATGGCCGATACCTTCCTCAGGGAAGAGACCTGTTCCCCTCGATGGGGACATAATGTGCTGATGATGATAGCTTTGAATTCGTTCACCGTGATCGTAACTTACTTACTACCCAATACTACAGTTTTACAACACACTGCCCCATTTAGGGCAGCTAACTTCACAGCGCCCCAGAGCTAAACTAATTTATAACACACCGGAAATTAAGGCGATGCGTTAACAAAGTGCGAAGAAAAATGATGTTAGCTGTCCATTAATCGGTCGCTTTCAGACTGAAATTGGGGCCTTTGTGTGCGCAAAATAAGTAAGTTCATCGCACTGTTACTCGAGACTCCGTTGTTCATCAGAGGTTAGTTCAATGACTTAAAGATATTGGTAGTTCGACATTGGGTGTATTATAGGTGGGGAAAAAAAACCTGAGGTCTTTGGATGTTTATATGTTTGTGACGTCGCTGTTTCTTTTTTTTTTTCATACACTTACAACTATCATTACAGGGTGACCTATTGCGATAGTGAAGTTGTTCTCACAACACAGGGTATCCTAGCATGGGGCCAGAAGCAATGTATCTGCCTGTATGTAAATGTTTATTTTATTTGTAGTTTATGTTTTTTAGCCGTAAGCCCTACCTGCATCGTGTATTTTTTTGTATGGTGGTATTCTAAAACCAGCGCTGTTTCGAATAGAAACAGGAAACGCTGAAATAGTATTATTGTCACACGCTGTATGTAATATCATCAGTAACCCATTATGTCCCCACCGAGGGGCACGGGTCACTTCCTTGAGGAAGTATAGGCCATACTCCACCACTGATTGGTGGAGACTTGTAAGACTAGTAGCTTGTCTTACTGCCAGAAGTTTTCAAGCCGCCCGAAGGCCTCTGACTTGGCTTAGCGACTGCCATCTATCGACGGCAGCCGGCACCAACTGCTTAGCGTGCCTTACGAAGCACGGAACCGCTCGGAAAAATGCCACTATCGTTAGTCATAGACGGTCACCCATCCATGCACTGAACGCGCCCTATGTTGCTTAACATTTGCGATCGTTTAATATCAATCAGGCAGCCGGGGCACGAGCGATTAATAAGTCCGTTAACCTGTTGTTAACGGCTGTCAGATGGCCAAAGTGAATACTGAAAAAACATTTGACTGCTTAACAGATTGTTCGCATACGAGGAACCGGGGGTAAGACTGAGGCGAAGCAGTAAAAGTGAACCGTAAAAACATAAATGAAAACAAAGGAAAGCCATACTTCATTAGTTCTTAGAAGTTCGCTCGGCAAAGTATCAAGATTGTTGTATAAGCCAAGCACGGCATAATCCGCGATCTAGCACGAAACTTGAGGCAACCCTTGAGACGCTGAAAACAGTCCACTTTCAGGCGCTGAACGAAACACGCGTTCCTGAACGGAAACTCGACAAAATGGCGCGAAGTTCTTGTTTTAAAACGTCAAAAACAAAAGACGACGCGTGAATCGAATTCTTTTGCTGGCAGTTTCTTGGTGAATCTGTGGATTTAAGAAAAAAAAATTAAAATTTAAAGATGGCGTCACTGCATTTAAACTAACCGCGTCTTAAAAAGTGCTCGTGCGTGATCGAGAACCAATTATGGAATTGTTTTCACGAAATTTCAGCGGTCTCGAGTTTGAATGCTTGTATTTATAGTGGGTGATTATGATTTACAATCCAAATAATAATTATAGTAATCGGACAGTGTATATATTGCCTAACGAACTCTTGCCGAAGCGATATGACAACGAAAACGGGTAATATACCTACTTAGTTTTCTTTTCATCTACCCGCTAACTTTCATAATTTTCAGACTACCAATCATACTACAATAAAAAGAAAGTACAATAGTTCTGTATCCTGTTTAAACAATAGTATTATTTATTTATTTATTTATTTATTTATTAAGGCACACCAACAGCACAAACACATTACAAGTTAGATCTTAAATTAACAACAGAGGGCTGGCGTTTGTGCCAATTACAGGTACAATTACAGCACTCACAAATTAACACTATGGACTAATTCTAACAATTAAACTTATATACTAGTACCATTTGGCTCACCAACATTTGTAAGGATATTTAAGAGCTACTTGAGATTGATTTTGGATTTAAAATACCCCAGTCGATCGCAGAATATATCTAAACCATAAACGTTCCAACAGTCGTTGTAAGTTTTGAGCATCCTATTTATTGGCGCATTTACTCCCACATTAGTTCTACAGAATGGTAGAAAAAATATTTCCTTACTAATTAATCTAGAGTTTGGCCTTGGTACTCTAAGAGATATAAATTCTAATAGGTCCTCACAAAGCGCTTGGCCACTGATTATTTTATGCAAAAAAGTGAGATCGTGCATGCGTCTGCGCTTCCAAAGATGCACTATTTTAAAGTGGGCGAGTCTATCGGTATATGTGGACCTATGACTTATCCCCTGAGATATATATGCAAGGTGTCTTGTGAATGCACGTTGTATCGATTCGATACGATTGGTATGCACCTCGTAATGCGGGTTCCAGATAACAGTACCATATTCTAATATGCTACGGACTAGGGAATTAAACAAAATTATTTTAGTGCCGGTCTCTCTGAAGTCCCCAGTAGTGCGTTTGATAAATGCTAACATCTTAGACGCCCTACCAATTACATAATTGATGTGGGGTATGAAGCTCAGAGTTGAATCGAGGATGATACCCAGGTCGCGGATTTGTGCAACCAGGCCCACAAATATACCATTGATATTATATTTGGATTTAATAGGATTTCTCTTTTTTGTGAACCTGATGAGCTGACACTTTGACGCATTTAGTTCCATCTGATTTATGGTACACCATGAGACCACTCTATCCACATCAGACTGCAACTCCAATACATCTGACTCAGCCTTGATTTCTTTAAAAATCTTCATGTCATCTGCGTACAACGAGCAACAGCTATGATGAATGCAGGTGACTATGTCATTTACAAACAGTGTAAAAAGGACCGGCCCCAACAATGAACCTTGGGGAACTCCAGACAAAGCTACGTACGGGTGTGACTCATATCCCTTTATAACCACTGATTGAGGACGGTTGCTTAAATATGATGAGAACCATGCAAGTAGTGAGCCGTTGATACTGTATTGGTCACGAAGCTTACTCAAAAGTATGCTATGGGATACCTTATCAAACGCAGCACTAAAATCAGTGTATACTGAGTCAATTTGATGGCCACTGTCTACACTCTTCATTAAGTGTGATACGTAAGCAGTTAAATTTGTAACCGTCGAGTGGCTATTCCGGAAACCATGCTGTCTGATGTTTATTAAGTGTCGGGTATGTGCAGTCAAAATTGGCCTGATGATTGACTCAAACAGCTTAGAGAAGCTGGACAAGATAGAAATTGGCCTATAGTTTCTTATACATTCAGTACTGCTCTTTTTGTGGACTGGAACTATACGTGCCTTTTTCCAGACCTCCGGAAAACTACCGCTGGCCAATGATTTATTGAAAATTTCTTTCAGGGGATAAGACAAGGCCGACGAACATTTTTTTACCAATATGGGGGGAATACCGTCAGGACCAGGGCCCTTATTAATGTTAACCTGTCTGAGATGTTTATGGATGGTTCTTTCATCAAGTTTTATGGTACAGAGATTATTCAGGCAGGCTCCAGGAATCGAGACACAACGTGTATCTTGAGGGGTAATAGAGGGATTAAATGTAGACTGAAAATGATGGGCAAATTGATTAGCAATATTGAGACCGCCGCTGACAGTTTTGCCATCGAAATTCATCTCATTAGGAATGTCTAATTTAGTGCTCTTTTTGCCCTTAATAAAATTCCAGAATAACTTAGGGTTGTTTTTTAAGCTACTTTCAACTTTCTTAATATAATTCCGGTAGCACGTATCAAAGAGATTACTGCAGCGTGTGCGTAGCATTTCGTATTCCAAACGATCACGGGGATTTTTGTATTTTTTAAATTTTAGCCTAAGTTTGTCTTTTTCCTTCAAAAGCAGAATTATATTTTTAGTGAACCACGGTGGGTACGCCTTTTTTCTGTGTACTCTTCTAGGGACGAACCGTTCTATAATTTCATCAATTGATTCATAAAATTTAGCCACCATTTCGTTAACATCGCGAGACTTATTGATATGCACGTCCCACTTAACAGCTTTAAGCTCTTGCAGAATTTTATCGAAATCTGCTTTGTAAAAGTTTAGATCTGTACGAGGAATTGGTGGTAACATTTCACCGGTAGCAGAATTAAGTGAGATATCTAGCGGGGGGTGGTATGGATCAAGTTTACTTATGAGAGTATCGGATTTAGCAACTTTCCATGGCAGATTACACAGGACCAAATCGAGGATTCTATCGAGCGAGTTTTTAATACCGTTACACTGAAACAGCCCATGGATTGCAATAAAGTCAGTGAGCGCATGACCAAGACTATTTAGACTAGTAGTATCTGCCGAAAGCATACCCTCGTCAAGATTTATAGACCAAGGTATAAAACCTAGGTTAAAATCTCCTGCCACGAGGACATGGTCTATCTCAGTAAGAACTTCACTTGCTTTGTCCAAAAAGCTATTAAGACATTTAAGGTTGACGGGTGGTGGTAAGTAAACACAACACAAGCCTAAGCGCATGGGTTTTTTGTTGTGAGTACATTCAATGGTCACCCAAAGATCCTCACAATCGTTGTCCCAATTGGTCATTCTGACAGATTTAATGTTTTTATTAATAGCAATCAGTACGCCACCGCCAGTAGTTTTACTACTGGGCTGACATTGCCGATCTCTACGATAGACTTGGTACCTAGCGTCGATGAATTCATTATTGGTAATATCATTATTTAACCACGTTTCAGTAAAAATTAACACATCATAATTATCTTGTAAAATATTTTTGTAAATGTCACTGATTTTAGTTCTCATTCCTCTAATGTTCTGATAATATATACGAATCTCTGTAATGAATAAAAACACGAAACACATCGCCATAGTCTACACTAGGTGAACGCGGTTATAACTTGGCTAGATCAGCTTCATTTTTAATCGGAATGGATGGGGATCCATCATTTTTCCTGACATTAATACGCCCATTTCTCACCCACACGTATCTATATGATTTGTCACGGGCAGCCATTCTTGTCTGGGCGTGTAGATGTTTAGCCGCCGGGGAAAGATGTTCAGCCACGTAGATAGGAGACTTCTCGCCCGCCAATCCGAGATGGCTCGTGTTTAGCTTATCTTTCGGATTTGCTTTATTGAAAACCGTGACAGCAGTTATAAGTCCATCTCTATGGCTCGACGTACGCAGCTTTGCTACAATCGCGCATGGACGCTTGTTAGACGGGTCCATTTTGGCCACCCTCTTGCACATAACAATATCATTTTCCTCCAGCGAGTATGACACAGCACTGCAGAGCTGGGTCAGCGTCTTGGGAAGACTCTCATTTCGAAACTCCGGGACGCAGGTAACTTCGATGTTACACTCCCGAGAGTGTTGCTCGAGCGAGGATAATCTAGTTGATAAGTCAGAGACCCTCGACTTTAAATCCACGTTTTCCTTCCTTAGCTGGTTCATTTCAGAATCGTAAGTAGATATCTTGTTGTTTATTTCATCATACTTAGCATTCAGGAATTCAACGCTAGCAAGGATTACCAGGTTAGTTTCCCTCACATGTTCAATCTCGCTCTTCATAAGCTCGCGCAGTTTCTGAGAAAGTTTTGTTTCCAGTGTTTTATACCAACCAGGCAAGTTCTCAGCAGGCTCGGAGACAGTATTTCCATCAAGATGGTCGAGTTTTCCATCAGATTGCGATACTGCGGTTGGTTGCTGCCTTAGTTGGGTATTTACACGTACTGGAGTGTGGTCGTTTTTTACCTCTTTTGGTTTTTTAGCGACGCACGATGGGCAAAGCCACCGAACTACAGTATTATCAGCCGGTGAGCGGGTTTTATCCCGACGCGGACGGATACATTGATCGTGATATTGCAAGTCACACTCACTGCATATTAGAGCTTTGTCGCTCCTTCCAATCGCTGCGTGACAACATGCATATTGAACTTTAGGATCAAAGGGCGGTTCTTTAGACTTGGCGGCCCTGCCAGCGCTGGGCTTTTCGAGGGGCATTCTTGGTATAAGAGGTAGCCCAAGAAAATAAATGAAGGTTTAAGTAATTCGTAGCACTACGTAAACACGTGAGCCCGTAGCACCGTAGCGGTCAGTTTATGCGTAGCGCTGCTTTGAAGTGGTGGTGATGTATAACGTAGCCGCGTGACGTAGTAGTAGTTAACGGCGCAATGTAGTTAGTAGATTCGAGCCGCCAGATCCAGTCCACTTTGGCGGCGCGGTTAAGACCGCCGGGCACAGTCGGGCCTCAGCTAAACGTTGCGGGATCGAGACTCACCACGACACGAGCAGATCGGGACTTTTAATTGCACCCAAACTTACGCCGACCTCCGTGGCGGGCCCCAGCAGCATCCGAATTACAGCGCGGGACGTAGACGGCGCGTGACGTAGGTGGTGACAGGGACGCAGCAATACACGATCAAATATGGCGTGGAGCACAAGTGACAAACAGCACAAGATAGTAAGAGAGGATCCGATGAATTAGCCAAAGTAATATTCCAAAATAATCACAGATATCTGTACAAACAGCAACACGACCACTCTCAGCGAATACCGAAACAAGTCATGATCATTATCTAATCTATCTATCATCATCAACCCATTATGTCCCTACCTAGGGGGACGGGTCTCTTCTCTGAGGAAGGTATAGGCCATACTCCACCACGGGGGCCAAGTCCGGATTGGTGGAGACTTGTAAGACTAGTGGCTGGTCTTACTGATAGAAGTTTCAAGCCGCCCTAAGGCCTCTGACTTGGCTTAACGACTGCCATCTATCGACGGCAGCCGGCACCAACCGAAATCCGTGGTGGAGTAAGGAATATACCTTCCTCATGGAAAATACTTGTGCCGCTTGATGGGGACATAAAGGGTTGACGATGATGATTAAGGTTTTCATTTAAAAGAAAAAAATTATTACGTGGATACTTTACACGTGTTTCTGAAATTTTCTAGGGCTATAGACAGGTTTACAAGAGGTTTTAATAGTGCCAGGAAGTTCAGTTGACATTGTGACTTATCGCAAGGTGACGGCGTCGCACGCAGAGCTATCACGGAACCTAGCTTTTGTCGTTGAACAGTTTAAACTCTAAACAATACTGAACTTTTCTTGTTAAACCAACGCCAAGTAACTTCCCGGTTGAATGTCAGGGTTAACTAACTGCAGTTGTCTTTTGAAGGTGACGTGCTATGTAAAACTAGCGTCTGACGTGCTATGTAATTCAGATCAGTTTTAAGACCAATCAACAATCGATGATAAGATTATTATTAAACTACATTCATGAAAACCCTGCTTCACTTGGGTAAAATGTAGACTCATAATAATCTAATCTGATCAGCCCGTAAGCAGAGCCGACGTTGGTCATCGTTGGCCTCGCTAACCCATCCGGCCCCTTGCTAGTGCTCATAATAATATTCCACATTATTGTGTATAAAAAGTAAAGGATTTCAGTGTATTGGACCACATATTAGGGCCTTACATTATGAAATCGGCATATCGTCGTACTGGCCACTTTGATCTGAAATTCTCCTCTTTGGTTAAGAATTCCAAATTCAAATTTACAAATTTAATTATATGGTATATTTGAGTTTCAAAAACAGTCATTCGTTTGTTTTTTTGCTTATTTGTGTTTTCTTTAGCGTCGCTCATTTCGCACAGTGGAAAACTTGAAATATAAGCGTTACTTACGAGTTCCACTGTGGCACCAAAGCTCTTCTCCACATCGCTATGTGATTGGTGAATCACCGGAATCAGTGGAACCGCAGCCTTAAACTTGTGGAATTCATCGTCAACCCATTATGTCCCCACCTAGGGGCACGGGTCTCTTAATCCCTGTGGAATGCAATGGAGTATTGAGGTTATTATTATTGTCCACTAACCTAACCCCAAATCTCCACAGATTTCCCCAAAGCACCAGCACCACGCCGAAGCCACCGGCCCGCGCCAACCGCGCCAGCCGCTCCACCTCCAAGGAGTCGGAGCAGAAGCCGCCACCGAGCACCGAACCCTCTCCTGACCCTGAAAACCCACCGGTCAAAAAGCAAAACATATGCCAACGTCTCATCGGGAAATACGCGAGCAAGACCAAATGCTGCCCCTGCTGCGTCAAGCCCGAGATTGACGAGGATGAAGTGCAGAAGAGAGTTGAGGATGTGGAGAAGGCGCAAGGGGAGGTGAAGAAAGGGTTCTTGAGTAAGCTGAACTGCTGTCGGAAGAAGGAGCGGGAGGTGGAGGCCAAGATGGAAAAGGAGATTGAGAGGGCGGCGGGTAAAGTGAGTACGGAGTTTATGAAAATCGAAGTCAAAGGATTTTTCCAGAAACTATAGGTATTATGTTATTTCATTGTAGTACAACTGCATTAACGTGGCGATTTATTCTCATTGCTGCTTCAAGTCTAAGCGCGTACACATATGAAACAATCTAGGCGTCAATGGTATGAAAAAACACGTCACGTGACCCGACCGTGTCTGTCATCGTACTATAATGCACTAGCCACATCGAGGGCCAGGGCCTTGATTCAGGTTGTGGATTATAGTTCAATCATAGTTACATGGTTGGGTCATGTGACATGTTTTTTAATTCCATTGACGCCTTGAATTATGAGTACTCATCCGCGCGTTGATTTGAAATTAAATCGACACAGTCATGCAATGGTCATTGTATTGCAATGCATTAACAGAATCTATTTCCAGGTCTTGTATGTTTACATGTTTGTGATATCGGTTTCTGGTTCCCACGACAGGGTATCCTAGTATGGGGCCAGACACAATGAACATACATAGATTCAAATTAATTAGGCGGCCAAAATTGATTTTTGTAAAATCAAAACAGACTCAAAATAATCACTACCGTTAGCTTAGACTTCCAAGAACTCCACCGTACCTTTTTTACCGCTCAACAATGCCCCTGCGCCGACTTGCAGGTAGTCGAAACTCGATCGTCCCTAGCAGTGCACGTATCTGTTCTCGACGCTGTGTTTGCAACGTTCCTTACGAGGCGAATATAATTTATACAAGTTAAATATCAAAGTGACAGTGATGGATTCCTATAATACAGGTAAGAGACATTATACTACATAGGTATCTAGAATAACTTTATTACTCTGAAGTTTCATAGTTGTTAATAATAAAAACAAGATGTATTTTTTTTTATCAAAATTGCTATTTTCAAACATTTCTAAAGCTTTTCAACGTATCTCCCAGCTCGTCCCAGTTAAGATTTATTTTTTTACTCATACTGAATAGTCTTAACATCGCATTAAAATTAAAAACAACCGCAGAGTATCGCAATAAAATCCATAAGATTTTTTTTTATAAATAAAGAAACCAATTTCTTCTAATAACTGTTTGACTTAAACTCAGATATTTTTTGTTGTAGGATCATCAAGTGGATCCGGCGTAAAAGTAGTGACGCGAAGATATTTATTTGACTTGATGCAAAGTCAAAACTTACCTACTTTTGATGACAAATTAGAATATCTGGAAACATTTATTCTTATTCATTATGGAGACACTGAAGAAAATAAAAAGAATTTGAAACACAAGTTTTCCCGTGTAAAATCACAAATGAAGCAAAGATGGTTAAAAGCACACAAAATGGTAAAAGTTTTCCTAAAAAATAACCAAGCCTGGTTAGATGGTACCTTCGAAATTCTTATCAAAAAATCTCTACGTCCTGGTCGACCACATAAATCATTTTCTGAGCTGAGCGAGCGCAGTAAGAGAAGGAAAACCGAGGAAATGCGTTCATCTGTAGATCCTGAAATAATAGTTCATGCTGCGCAAGCAGTTCTACAAACAGATGGAAAAAGGAATGCCTCAAAAGTTCTCAAGGACGTTACACACTTACCATCAAGTGCGAGTAAATGCAAAAAGGCATATTTTAATACTGAAGAAACTGTTCCTCCATTGACACCCTTTGAAGCCCTTAAGATGTTTGTGAAGGCTGACCTGACACGGAGGCAATATGAAATAATAAGAGCTACAAACAAAAAGCATTATCCTCGCTACCCTCTTTTATTAAAAGCGAAGCAACCTGTGCAGAAATAGACTGGCAAAGCCTAAAGCCTAAGGACCACACTGCTTCACAATTAGCGACATTTTTGGAAGAGATATTGATAACACTAAATGTTGCTGAAAGGCAGTCATTATATTTAATAAGTAAATGGGGCTGTGATGGATCACAACAGGCACGTTATAAGCAAAAACTTTCTTGCGATGCAGAGTCTGATGCAAACATAATTTAAGCTCTTTTGTGCCTATTCAGATTGTTTGCGGAGAGGATAAAAAAAAGGTTGTGCGGCAAAACCCAACTCCTTCATCACCACGATTTTGCCGTCCACTAAGATTTCGATTTGTCAAAGAATCGGCAGATATAACAAAAGAAGAAATAAGTTATGTAGAAAATGCCGTCTAGTTCCTCACCACGACGAATGTAAATATGAATAGTAGGGAATTCAGCTTTAAACATAATATAATGAAGATGACGATGATTGACGGCAAAGTTTGCAATGCAGGAACCAACACGACATCAACGAGCCGGTGTTATTTATGTGGCGCAGCATCAAAGGTTTTTTTGCAAAAAAAAGCATATTGCATTTGGCATATAAATTGCCAGTTAAACAATTTTGACAACGAAGGACTGAAGAAGAAAAGGCTTTGGAAGAACAAATAAAAAAAAGAAATTCAAGAAAGATTTAGAACAGAGACTGGCTTGTTAGTTGATATGCCTAAAGCCAACTATGGAAATACTAATGATGGGAATACCAGTAGGCGTTTTTTTGAAAACACGCAACTAGCAGCTGAAATTACAGGCATTAACCATGAATTAATTTTTAGATTCAAGGTGATTCTTGAAGCAATTTCAAATGGTCATTTAATAGATATAGATAATTACGATGCATATGCTTTGGAAACAGCAAAAATATATGTTGAGCATTATAGATGGCATCCCATGACCCCAACAATGCACAAGGTTTTGATTCACGGTGCTGAAATAATCAAGAATGCCTTACTACCAATCAGGCAATTATCAGAGGAAGCGGCAGAGGTACGTAATAAACATTTTCGGGCCTACAGACAAAATTTTTCAAGAAAATTGTAACCTGGATGTATCTGAGGTTGTTATTAACTTCAGATCCACTTTTAAGTTGTATGAGGCATCTTAAAAAGGCATTCCGAAAATCATTTCTAAATGAAACGATTGCCTTGCTTGTCCCTGCTGAACCAAATATTGACGACAGATCCAGACATTGAGACATCTTTCTTTTAAATAAAACTTTTATTTTGTAACAAGCTTTCCGACCGCAGCTTTGCAAGCGTAGACACACATAGTTAAGCACACAGCAGGTTAAAATATAGCCTAGGTTTCAACCCAGGTCCCAGGCTATATTTATGCTAAATTTCATTTAATTCTGTTCAGTGCTTTAGGCATGCAATTGGGACAGACAGACAGACATAGCGGCTAACATTATACATAACTGTATGTACATTGACATTCAACAAGCAGAATGTAAATTCTTTACGTTGAAATAATTTTTGATTTCTGATTTCTGATAGTGACATTCATATTTATAAATTAGTAAGGATTATGTAATAACAATGTAGCTTGTGTTATGTTTTTAGGTTTCATATGTAAAAAATAGTATTTTAGTCAATTTGTAAAATATAATGTCACATTTGGAAAGAAAAGTATGTTTTATTATTATTTACCCCGTTTAAAAGTAGTTAAAACGCAAAAATAATCTTGGACGCCTAAATCGATCAAATAAACAATAAACATTTACGTTGTAAGTAAATGTTTATTGTTTATTAAAAAACACACAGAAACAATGAGCGGCTCTTAGTCCATTGCATCCCCTTAAATGGAATGGACTAAGAGCCGCTATGAAAGAAAGTCATATCCTCTTTTACAGACGGTATTTGCAAAATGTGTCAGTACAATCTCTCAGGCAAATCAATGTTAACATTGATTTTTAGGACCCACGACAAAGAACGTAAGATCTCAAATCTGGTCGGGATCTGGCATAAATGCTGTCATTGAGAGTTTGTACGAACTGTTTTTGCAATTATGATCTTAAAAAATATATATTATGTTTTTTCCTCGGTGGCCCTAGTATTACTCCCTGGAGCCCCTTAATGAATGTTACGAGTTGTACTAGGTATCTGTTTCAAAAACTAGATCAATTTGTCTGTGAGATGCAACTCATGCTGCTTCTTTTCCGTGCGCTCATCTCACTTCCTTTCTGTATGGTTCACGCGTAAAAGATCAACGATAAATTTATAAAATAAAAAAAAATATATATATTTCACAAAGGGGTTTGAACATTTTTGTTGGAAGACTGGCATACTGGCCAGCTGCCATTTTTTTTTCAAAATGCTGACGCACCATAATCGACTGGGGGCACTTATACAAACAAAAAAATACTGAGGTCACCATCTCCGAAAGCGTCACGTTGCAGCGTTATTTGCAGAAAAAGAAAATCTTTTTAAACTTGATTTATTTACAATACGTTTTGGTTTACGTTTTCGGACATACCTATAAGTATTTTTATGTTTGCAGAAGTGTCCCCAGTCGATGTACATAGGCATTATTGTGCGCCGCCATTTTGAAAAAAAAATCACAATGGCGAGTGATCAGTATGGAAAAATCTTCAAACCCTTTTACAAAACTTAGAAAACCAAGTCAGAGGTGCACTGGGAATCGAACCTAGCCTCGATTGAAATCGCCAATCCACGGTGGGCACACGTGGTGATCAAAGCTCATACTTTTTCTTTGAGAGAAGCCTTGTGCTCTATAGTGGGACGTATATAGGCTGCTTACAAATAGATAATACTTTAATTTAAAAAAAAAATTTTGGACATACCGTTATATCTTTATGCCTTATAAATTTTAATTAAATTACATATTTTGTTTTGACAATATGATGTTGCATACTATTACTATAACTAACTGCTGAATTCTTGAAGTGACATTGTATGATAATACGGTATTTGACACTATCAACAATAAATTATTTGATATGCTCGATTAAAACAGAAAATTAAAAAATGATTCGGAAAATCATCATCATCATCATCAGGCTATATTAGTCCACTGCTGGACATAGCCCTCCCCTAATGAGCGCCATAGCGCCCTGTCTTCAGCTTGCCGCATCCAGCATCTGCCTGCAGTCCTTCGCAGATCGTCATCCCACCTGGTTAGAGGGCGTCCTACACTACGTTTGCCGAGTCGCGGTCTCCACTCAAGAACACGTTTACCCCAGCGGTTGTCGGTTCTTCGCGAAATATGGCCAGCCCACTGCCACTTCAGCTTGCTAATTCTCTGAGCTATGTCGATAACTTTGGTTCTCTGTCGGATGTATTCGTTACGAATCTTATCCTTCAAAGAAACTCCGAGCATAGCTCTCTCCATACCTCGCTGAGCGACTTTAAACTGGTGGGCCAACCCTTTCGTGAGTGTCCATGTCTCGGCTCCGTAGGTCATAACAGGTAGGACACACTGATTGAAAACTTTCGTTTTCAAGCATTGCGGTATGGATGACGAGAAGACTCGACGTAGTTTCCCAAACGCTGCCCAGCCCAGCTGGATCCTCCTCTTGGCCTCCTTCTCGAAATTGTTTTTACCTAACTGCAGAATCTGCCCGAGGTAAGTGTATTCGGAAACGATTTCGAGAAGGTGACCTTCTACGACGACCGGTATTGGATCAATGTGGCCATTGATCATGACTTTGGTTTTATCCAAATTCATGCCAAGACCGATACGTCGCGAGGCTGAAGCTAGGCCGGCCAGCATCTGGTTCAGCTCCTCTAGCGACTCCGCCATTAAGACAATGTCGTCTGCGAATCGCAGGTGCGAGATGTAGTCGCCGTTTATGTTAATGCCCTTTCCTTTCCAGTCCAGCGTCTTAAACATGTCTTCCAACGCGCTTGTAAACAGTTTCGGGGATATAACATCCCTCTGTCGTACTCCTCTACGCAGTTGGATAGGTTTAGACTGCTGGCCCTGTACTTGGACACTCATGAAGGCGGCTTCGTACAGACATCTCAACACCTCGATATAACGACAGTCTACTTGGCATCGCTGTAAGGATTCCAGAACAGCCCAGGTTTCGACAGAGTCAAAGGCCTTCTCATAGTCCACAAAAGCAAGACACAGGGGCTGATTATACTCTTCGGTCTTCTGTATAATCTGCCTCACTGTGTGAATGTGGTCTATGGTGCCATATCCTCCGCGAAACCCGGCCTGTTCCGGCGGCTGGAACTCGTCGAGTCTCCTGGCGAGACGATTCGTGATCACTCGTGAAAACAGCTTATAGACATGGCTCAGGAGCGAGATGGGTCTGTAATTTTTAAGAAGGGTCTTGTCACCCTTCTTAAAAAAGAGCACCACCAAACTCCCGCTCCATGCCTTTGGAGTTCTCCCACTGTGAAGGACGGCGTTAAAGAGCCTTTGTAATTCCTGTATAACAGGGGCTCCTCCAGCTTTCAAAAGCTCTGATGTTATTCCGTCCTCACCGGGGGCTTTTCCATTTTTAAGCTGCCTCAGAGCTAGCACGATCTCGTCTTGACTGATGTCAGGCAGTTCGTCGGTGTAGTGGCGCGTCAGGGTGGCTCTGGAATCTTGGTCGTCTCGTTGGGAATAAGAAGCATGTGCAGCGTATAATCGGCCATAGAAATCCTCTATCTCGGCGGAGATCTCCGGCTTCGACAATACGGTCCTCCCGTCTTGCGTTGTAAGCTTCGTCAGGTGGCTCCTGCCAAGCTGCTGAGTGAATACTTTGGACCCTCGGTTTTGCTTTATTGCCTCTTCAATGAGGCGTGTGTTGGAGCTCCGAAGGTCGCGCCGTACCATCTTCGCAATTTGCTTGTTCAGGTTTGACCTCTCTGACGAAGTCGCTTGGGTGGTTTCCCGTCTTTTTGTCAGTAACCGGAGAGTCTCAGCCGAGAGTTTGGATTTCTTGCCTGTCCGCTGCGTTTTGCAGAACTTGATGCCCTCATCCCTAAGAGTTACGACCAGATTGTGTAGGGTCTCGTCAGCGTCGTCGGTGGGCTCCAAGGCAACAAATCTATTCCCGAGAAGCTGCTGGAACTTCTCGGTGCCCGCCATGATTTGGATTGGGTTTGGTCGGAGCGTGGACTTCATCAGACGGTTTCTCTCAAGCTTCAAGTTGATATTCAGAGAGCCTCGGAGAAGTCGGTGATCAGATCCGGTATTAAACCTGTTGATCACTGAGACATCTGTGAATACATGCTTGCTATCCGTCATGATGAAGTCGATCTCATTTTTGGTCACAGTGTCGGGGCTTTGCCATGTCCACTTCCTTTGAGGCTGTTTCTTGAAGAAAGAGTTCATCAAGAATAGTTCCTCTTTCTCAAGGAAGTTGACAAGCATTTGCCCCCTGTGATTCCTGACTCCATAGCCATGCGGGCCTATTCGGGACTCGTTGCCACTCTGGGTTCCCACCTTGCCGTTAAAGTCCCCCATAACAACGTTGAAGTGAGCCTTCGTGGTGTTATGTAAGGCTTTGGATATGTCTTCGTACATATCCTCAACTTCATCATCCGAGTGTGCCGAGGTCGGTGCGTAAACCTGAATGACCTTCATGCTGTAACGCTTGGACAGCCGAAGGATCAGGTACGCTACCCTGGTCGACACACTAGAGATTTCTTCAACGTTGTTAGAGAGGGCCTTATTGACGAGGAAACCTACGCCACCCTGGGATGTTTTATCACCCTCGCGAAAGTAGAGAAGATGGCCCGAGTCTAGGGTTACGGTGTCCTCCCCCTCTCTACGGACTTCACTTAACCCCAGAACATGCCATTTAATGTTCTCTAACTCCACTTCCAACTGCGCTAGATGATGGTCAAGCCTCAGAGTGCGTCCGTTGAACGTTGCCAGGGTCAGTTGTTTGTGGCAGCCTAAGGTAGCCCGGTGATTCTTAGCACCCCCTACCCCGCCGTTACCATGGCCGCTGCCACGATGGCCAGGAATAGCGAGGCGGCCGGGAACTAGGGGCCGTTTCCTAGGTTGTGCCATCATTGGGGGTAATGCCCATAATCCCCACGCTGGGCATGCGGGTTGGGGATCGCAGTGCGGTAGAGTTGTACTGCAGGAGGCGCTGCTGCCCACCCCCCGGTTTTGTGTCCCTTAGTCGCCTTTTACGACACCCGCGGGACGAGTTGGGTTGGTGCTATTCTCTAGGCCGACACCACACAGCACGGAAAATGTATTTCTTTTAATCAATTACTAGTTATTATAATTTTTAAATAGATTAAACATAAAAAGAGTGCTCTGAAATGTGACGTCACAAGCAAGTATTTTCATACAAAGTTCCGTTTTAAAAGTAACTCATTCCTGTCAAATACCCAATTTTTGTCTTATTCATTGTATGATAACTGCATGATTTTAATGTTTCCAAATTTTCAATATTTGTACGCCTCATATGGCAAAACATGCTGGACTTCCTAATGACTACTGTTATAACATCAGAGTGCTTATACTGAGTTTTCATTCACTTTCCATAGCGAGAGCGTTTGCAATTTGTATAGGAGTGACAAAGCGCGTCACATAGTTGTCTCTTTGTCACTCCTATGCAAATCGCAAACGCTCTCGCTATCGAAAGTGAATGAAAAACTCGGTATACGCACTCATATGATTACTCATGTTTTACAAATAAAATTCTTTATCTTCTCTCCACCCCAGGTGAGCCTGGACTTCGAGAACGAAGCACCGAAGCGCCGCCTGCGCGACTCGCTTTGCGGTTGGTGCGGGCGCCGGCGACGCGTCTCCGACGTCTCCGCGTCTCTTGAGCCCGACGAGGTCACCACCGGTTGCTGTGGCCGTCGACGCGTCATCGAGCGACGTGATAGCATACTGAGCGACCGCCCGCCCTCTTCGTAAGTGGATTGTACATATCGCACCCCTAGATGAAAACCCCACTAAGTCGAAATAATGTGTGAAAATTTTGTTAGCTACGTTTTCGACTTCCTGACCTTATACCGGACCAGACAATAACTCCTACAACGTCTCCTTCAAGTTGAAGATATCGAAGCTATATTATAGCTGCGAGCAGTCCCGTGCTATAGCTATAGTATTGCAGTACGATCTATCACGAAGGTTAAGCAACATAGGGTGCGTTCAGTGCATGGATGGGTGACCGTTCTGTGACTAACCGTGCTTCGCAAGGCACGTTAAGCAGTTGGTGCTGGCTGCCGTCGGTCGATAGATGGCAGTCGTTAAGCCAAGTCAGAGGCCTTAGAGCGGCTTGAAAACTTCTGACAGTAAGACCAGCCACTAGTCTTACAAGCCTCCACCAATCCGGACTTAGCCCCCGTGGTGGAGTATGGCCTATACCTTCCTCAGGGAAGAGACCCGTGCCCCTCGGTGGGAACATAAAGGGTTGATGATGATGATTGCAGTACTACTGGTGCGGGTGTAGGAAAACTGACTCCGATGTCGTTTGGGCACAGGAAGATGACAAAATCATAACCACATTTTGTCAGTCATTGAGATGGTCACTGACGCGCTATCGAGCAGTTTTATAGCAAACTAAGCGACCGCCGGCCGCAATCGTAAGTTAATAGGCTATTTGACAGGTTACTGAAAACCATCTCATATTTTTGGTTGGTGCTTATGGAACATAAAGCGGTTATTTTAAATTCTTTCGTGTATCTATATATATAAAAATGAATCCCTATTTCCCTTGGTCACGGCATCACGCCTGAACGGCTGGACCGATTTCGCTAATTCTTTTTTTGTTCTGTTCATTATTATCAGGAGAAGGTTCTTATGAAAGAAAAAATTAAGGAAATTGCGCGGAAAATTAGAAAATTTAAAATTACTTAACCACCATACAAAATTATTAAACTTTTTTAATGTAACCTTAAGACATTTGACATAGAATTGACTGAATGCGTGCTGCAAATATAATCAAAGAGGATGAAAAAAAAAGACGTTAAAAACGGATTCTTCTGTCAATCTTATAGCATTTGCAATGACAATAAATAAATCTCAAGGGCAGTCCCTAACTGTTTGCGGCATCAACCTTGAAAATCCATGTTTTACACATGGCTAATTATATGTCGCCTGTTCCCGTGTCGGTATACCAACAAAACTGTTTATATTAGCGCAAGATAAAAAAAAATAAGAATGTTGTATACCATAAAGCATTAGAATAAAAAACACTCTTTTTATGAATTATACCAATTCGAATTCAATATTCATAGTCATAACTATCGGGTCAGCTAGATCAACATGACAACTTTATATAATAAAACAATTAACTTAATAAAATCAAAAATCTGCTCATTTATGGCGTCTAAGGCGGAACAAAGTTCGCGGGGTCAGCTAGTTTCTTCTAAAAAAGGCAAACGAAAATAACCAAATAACCCGCCAAAACGCTATCTTGGACAATATGGCGTCGCACAGGATTATGACCTCACTTGCCAGTAAACCAACCAATGAACGTAAGAAAGAATGAATGATAGACGCCATTTTTACTGGCATGTGACGTCATCATAGAATCGGCCAATCCAGGCCGTTTTCGATACAATGGCTGCAGATACATAATTATCAAATTTTATCTTGTGTTTTTTTACAAATAATAAACAATTACTATAAAAACTAAAACAACAATTTAGTTAAAAAGTCAAGAGTTATGAGCGCTCCGCGAAATTGGTGGTGTCGCACAAAACCTCGAATGGCGGCGTGCTCTAGGATTAACACTAAGCTAAAGCGATCGTTGAAATATGGCTAAGCTAAAAGACTTTTTTTCTCTGAATTTACTGTTGCCTCGTTCGTCCTTATCACAGCTGGTCACATAATTTGTGGGACCCTCCTCCTTAGTGTGACGTCACATATTTTGCAATTTTACACCTAGAAATTGAATTTAATTAAAACAGCAGTTCCGGACTTAGTTTTATTTTTTAAAGAGATTTGCCAATGTTTTTCGGTTTTTCGTTACTTAGTCAAAAAATTTCTAAATCTAATTTAACATTTAGATTATTATAGATTTTGAAATGTGACGTCACAAAGTTTAGACCCCCTCCCGCCCCCTTGTCATAATATCACACTTCGTAGAGCCCCTCCTTCCCTCGTGTGACGTAATTTATGGACGGCCCGAAAGATGCTCTGAACAAAAAAGAAAAAATCCGCATTGATTTCCCTAAACTGTGACCGTTATATTGATAACCAAAGTGTTTGATCACACCTTTGAAGGTACTAGGCCTAGAATGTGAACTGTTGAAATCTGGGACAAATAGGCAAAAAACACGTTTGCCGCTTGTGACTGCTTGAACCTGTGACCTTCGCGCAACCTAGCGGTAGTTAAGTAAACTTTGTGAGGCAAAACCTACGGTCACAAACTAAAAGCTACCAGAAGAATTATTCTGGTATTTCCATGGTAAATAAATAACCTTTAATCATGTGTTAATGATACCAGTGTTACCAGTGATGACTTATGGCACTGAAACTGATCTTTCACTATGAGCCTCTTATGAAAGCTCAAGTTCACGCAACGAGCTATGCTCGGAATCAAAAATGATAGATCCGTAGACGAACGGAAGTCGTCGACATAGCCCACCGGACTAGTACCTAAGTTGAATTGGCAGTGGGCGGGGCACATAGCATGCAGAACCGATGGGGCGAAAAGTTCTCGAATAGGACCACACATCAGCAAGCTCAGCGTAGGACGACCAGCCACAAGATGGACAGACGATCTCATCCAAGTGGCAGGAAGACACTGGATGCAAGCCGCTTCCAACCGGTGTATTTGGAAATCCATGGAGGAGGCCTATGTCCAACAGTAGACTTCTTGTGGCTGAATGATGATGATGTTTATGTGTTAATGAATATGACGAGTTAAGAAATCAAAAGAGTTTTAGTATAAAAATATCTTACACTATATTTGCGAATAAAACACAGGCCCTAGGTCACTGTTACCTATTAAAATAGCTATTTAGTTAAACGTACCAAAATAGTATAAAAAATGCGTGAGTACTTTATACATCAAAATTGACCTTCTATTCTAGTTGTTTTTGTAAGTTGTTCACAGGGAAAGATTACTCATCCTCAACACATTTTTATTACGTTCCAATTGCATGAAATGGCGATACCATTATGCTAATAAGACAAATGGGCATTCAATATTGTGGAATTTCGCCTTAATTTATTTATCATATCCTTATTAACTTGTAATTTAAATGCATGAGAGACCTCGTAAAGCTCTCGAAATGTTTGTTATTCAACCCGGTCGTTAAAATTATCTATTAAAATTAAGCGCAACTTGAATAACGTTTAGAAACACCGGAGATTAGTTAATTGATTTGTTGAGACATCTTGTAATATTTTTTGACGTTCAGAAACGTTGCTCAATGAAGTAGATAGGTAGCAAAAAATTGCAAATTTAAGGCTAGATTCTAGAAAATTACATAAAAATCTTTATCTTTAACTTTTGTAAGCACTTCATCATCATCGACCCATTATGTCCCCACCGAGGGGCACGGGTCTCTTCCCTGAGGAAGGTATAGGCCATACTCCACCACGGGGGCCAAGTCCGGATTGGTGGAGGCTTGTAAGACTAGTGGCTGGTCTTACTGATAGAAGTTTCAAGCCGCCCTAAGGCTGAAAATAAACTGAATCCTGAAGAGATGCCCCCTAAATTTTGTTAGGACTCTGCAGATTCTTATTTCTACTACCAAGATGAAGTTAGAAACAAAGTTTTAATGATGTTCATAATTAAAAATATGCTATTTTCCAGGACCGTCAGCTTTATTCGGCAAAACCCGAACGTTTCCGAAAGTCACTCGGCTTCATTCGGTTTACTCAGTGGATCCCTAACTGAAATCTTTCCCTCCAGCTGCTGCACGCGCATGTCTGAATGGTTCCGCGGCGCGTGCCGCCGGCGCAGCGAGCCGCCCAACAGCAGGCGGCCCAGCCTCTTCAGCAAAAACAAGAGCCTCTCGCCTACGCTGCCGCCTGAGGTAAGTCTGGGTTGGCTGGGGCGAGTCTGGGTTGGCTGGGGCGAGTCTGGGTTGGGTGGAGTGAGTCTGGGTTGGCTGGGGTAAGTCTAGATCGACTCGAGTGAGTCTGAGGTCACTGGAGTGAGCTTAAGTTGTCTGGAATATTTTTCCTAACTTCGTTTTGTGAGTGTTTCGGGGGTCATCTTGTTATAGATTGTATTTTAAAGTCACGCAGCTCATAATTGTTTTCTGCGAATAAACAAATTTGATTTCATTTGATTTGATTTGAATGAGTCTGAATTGACTGCGGTAAGACTGGGTTGGCTAAGGTAACTCTGGGTTAATTAGGGGTACTTTGGACTGGCAGAGGAAGTCTGAATTAGCTGGGGTGAGTCTGGTTTGGCTAAGGTTAGTCTGGGTTGAATCGAGTGAGTCTGGTTTGGCTGGGGTAAGTCTATATTGGCTCGTGTGAGTCTGGGGTCACTGGAGTAAGTCTAAGTTTTCTGGAATTAGTCTGGATGAGTCTGGATTATGTGGGGTGAGTCTGGGTTGCCTGGTTGACATGACTAGAGACATGGAGGAAAATAACGTGGAGGTTTTAGATTACAATTTGAAATGTACGAGTATAATACTCTACATAATAACTGTGTTTGTTTTTTTTATTTGTCTTGTGTACATTAAACAATAAAAATAGAATATTCTTTTTTTCACAAATTAAAATATTTTATAATAAAAACAAAATGTTTACTTTATTAAAGTCAGCGTTGTTAGTTTCACAATTTATAGATTACATGGAGAAGAAACTAACAAAGAAACTCAGCAAAACAGTTTTGGTTTAATTAACAAACTTTTAAACTTAAAAATGATTACTCGTGGATGTGTTGAACACTAGACACAATAATAATTCTTGTCTGAGTACATTTAATATTAAACTACTGTTTAACATTTAATATTAATCTACTGCTTATCTTATACTCTCACGTGAACAAATGAGTGAGTCGCCCAAGAGAGCTAATAAAATAATATTTGTGACGTATGACGTCATTACCTTAAGCTTTTACAACTTGAGGACTCATTTACGGCTCTCCTAACCAAGTTATGCGTCGAACTACGATCAAATGAGGGCCGTTTTATGGAGAACACGTCACTGTGACCTTTGTGACATTTTGTAGTCGACCGACTCGGCGGTGCTCGGGGTAGCCAGTCAGCTGAAAACTATAGCTGGGCTTATATTCTGCTAATACATTGTATTACAATGACAGTTGCATGGCTCCGTCGATGAAATTTCATTGCCGCTCTCGCGTGTTTGTATTTCTACGCACGAAATTAAAGATCATGTGACATGACTAGACCGTGTATCTGTAATTGGACTATAATGCACTAGCAGAATTGAGGCCCTGATCAACTGCTTTTTCACATGCAGAAAGCAGAAATTTATTTCAACATAAAGAATTCACATACTGTTGGTTGAATGTCCGTGTACTATAAAGTTAGCCGCTGCCTTGGGGCCGAACGTAGTGGAGAAAAAGGCAGCGAAAAGAAAATCCACTCTTTTCAGAAATCAGAAATTTATTTCAACGTAAACAATTTACATTCTGTTCGTTCAATGTCGATGTACTGATTTTATTTTTTGTCGGCATTTTTCCCAACTGCCCTACATTTGGATTGAAAACTTCAGCTCTGTCTATCTTTGCATAAGTTGATACATTGATTGATGTCCTAACAAGTTCTAAAGAATCTTTTCCAAACGGTCAAACTGCCGTTGGTTTATCAGTATCTATCAAGACAGAGGTCATGGGTTCTATTCCCACTGGAGGCCGCCGTACATTTGTATAAATGGCCTCAGTCTGTGTTTTTCCATGTTTGTAATGTCCTTGCCTGGTTACCATAGCACAGGGTATCCTAGTTTGGGACCAGGTCAAGTGATTGTGTTGTGTGGAAATTATTTATTTATTATTTAACCCTACACTGCAAATAAGACTAAACATTTACCGCAATCAATAAAACGCGAGACGCCGAACTGCAAGTTTTTTTATACACAATAATCTTTCCTGTTCTCACCGCCATAAGGTCGACTTTCCTTTCTGACTTTAAGAGCCTGTCTCGGTCATTCCGTGTCGTATACCTTTGCGTGCCGAGCCGGCCAATGCAGCCTTACTTTTCATAGCTCGAGAGTTTCATGAGAATCGTCACCCTTGGCACAATATACTGCTTTATGAGGCTCCCTCAATGAGCAATTGGCCACGGTAGGTACTTATTTTTTATACATTATGTTTTTTATAATTTATTTTAAAAATGTTGACCATTTTAAGAAACTAATTTCAGTATTTATGAGTTTTATTCATTTTCCTTCCAAAGCTTTGACCTTAAATGACTTTTCTATGACGTCAGCAAACACAGAAAAAAAACACATGACATTTGTTTTTTTTATATGTATTATAATTTGTAGACAAAGACTGTCTTAAGAGATACTTTTATGCTTTGATGACGTCATAAACCACAAAACTTTAGAAAAATATTTAAAATAGACACAATAAATAAAACTGAAAGAAGAAGAAATATGAAAAACATATACCTATCAAAAATAAGTAGAACGACCAATTCTCATACAAACATAGTTTGGTACTGTCTACCATGCGAGAGGTCCCGGGCTCAAATACCGGCTGGGGACAAAAAAACGCAGTTCTTGGATGTTTAGGTACATGTTTGTGACGTCGCTGTTTCTGGTTCCCACGACACGTGGTATCCCAGTGTGGGCCTGAAGCATGTATGTGCCTGTATGTAAATGTTTATGTTTGTGCTATGTACGAGTATGTAGGTTTGCTAAAGAGAGTGAATTAACTTTTATATTTACTTATTAAATTCATTCACCCCACAAATGACTTTGTCCAGAATGTATTTAGGCTAAGGTGCCAAGTTTAGTCCAAAATATGCGTGACTCTAAGAACAATATACATTATGTATGTGTGGTGTAAACCTATTGAGGTACAAAGGATTTGTTACACATTTACACTATATTTTATCGCAGTTTCGGACAAACTGGGTCAATGGGTTGCCCCGAGTTGAAATGTGGATGGTTTATTACATCAATTAGGTATGGGGTGACCTGTTGGCTTTAAATCAAGGGCCTTCAGTTCGATTCTCGGTTTGTAACGATTTTTAAAAGTGGGCGCATATAGCAGCCTTTAATTTAGTAGTTCCTACATAAGCTCACGCCTGTATCCCAAAGATCCCAGATCTTTGCTATTTATGCCATGAATGAAACTGCTCTTCTTTATCTATTTAAGTGAAATCAAATCAAAATAATTTATTTCAACGTAAAGAATTAACGAATTAACGAATCGCTCGTAGCCTGGGCTGCCTGAGTAATCTTAAACGATCACTAATGTTAAGCAACATACGGCGCGTTCAGTCCATGGATGGGTCACCGTTCTAAAACTAACGCTAGTGGCATTTTTCCGAGCGGTTCCGTGCTTCACAAGGCACGTTAAGCAGTTGGTGCCGGCTGCCGTCGATAGATGACAGTCGTTAAGCCAAGTCAGAGGCCTAGGGCGGCTTGATAACTTCTGACAGTAAGACCAGCCACTAGTCTTACAAGCCTCCACCAATCCGGACTTGGCCCCCGTGGTGGAGTATGGCCTATACCTTCCTCAGGGAGGAGACCTGTGCCCCTTGGTGGGGACATAATGGGTTGATGATGATTCTGTCACGCTCTTGTCTGAGATATTTGACGAGATAGCACTACAGTTAAATATTTACTTAGTGAAAATTCACAACTTGCAAACCGGCCCTCAATTTTTATATCGCCTCTCAGTTCAATCTACTGCGGCTACCACACGTGCATGCTTGACCACAGTTTTGCTTGCGCACGCCGGCTTGTACACTGAACACTGTGCGTGTAGTTGGTAAGACGGTAGCAAGCGCAAACCCCAAAGCTTGGCTTGATGGTTTTTAAACTTGCTTGAAATTCTGACATGCACAGACATACTTGTACGAATTTGTCTGCGCGTGTGGTTCAAGCCGGCTTCAAGCCATATTTTTGTCCACTTTGATCGCTTACGCTTTGAATTTTGGATTTTCTTTTTTTTTTTTTACTAGCAAACACTAAACCAAATATTAGCAGAAGAAATAGCTCTTAATTGGGAAACATTGTTTCCACACCAGCGATGTCGAATGTGGCTTGCGCGAACTAAACTGTGCCGTGTGGTAGAGACCACGTAGAGACGTCCGTGTTCAGTCTTTTCATGCGAGAAGCAAGCGCAAGCAAAACTGTGGTCAAGCATGCACGTGTGGTAGCCGCATAAGCATGGTCTAGTCGTAACCTCGAAATGGTTACGAGGTTATGAGTTAACCATTTCGAGGTTATGAGTAGACCGTGAAAGAAAACCTTCCAAAGAGAACTCGTAACCATTTATGATTTTTGCGTCTGTAGTTACTTTGAATTATTTTCTTTGTTTCTGTAATTAGGTACCCTGTCGGTTTTTACTTGGTGACTACAGTATACATGTTTCATACTTGGTTGCCCTAGTTTTTGGGAGGCCTAGCATCCTAAGATACAGATCTTTGATCTAGTTTAGGACCGAGTCTTTCCACAAATTACTTCCATTGTGCTATATTGTATCAGATTTATTGTACCTAACTTGTGGATAGAGAATTAAAGTTTCACCATCAACCCATTATGTCCCCACCGAGGGGCACGGGTCTCATCCTGAGGAAGGTATAGGCCATCCATACTCCACCACGGGGGGCCAAGTCCGAATTGGTGGAGGCTTGTAAGATTATGTAGTTGCTGATCTTATGTCAGAAGTTTTATGCCGCCCTAAGGGCTCTGACTTGGCTTAACGACTGCCATCTATCGACGGCAGCCGGTACCAACTGCTTAGCGTGCCACCATTGTATTACACGTAATACAATACGATTGGGCATGTTATCCTGCGTCAGCAACTGGGATAACATGCCCTTGACCCATTTGAAATGTAAAGATTTCAATAATAACGTTTTCGCAGCTGAAAACACGTCCACGACGCTCGTTTGGAGGTCGCGTGATCAGAGGAAGTTTGTTAACACCGTTTATGGCCGAATAAATTGCTCTACATTCAACTTATTTATAAATTAATTGTTTTATTACTGACCACTGCGAACCCCCGATTTCAGAAACATTATGTATGTCTCGTAAGCAGCCTTTCAATACTTCCTACTGCGCAGCTTTTCTCAGAGAGAGAGCTTTAGGTTCTATGAAAGAAAACGAAGAAGAAAATCAAACAACACTAATAGAAGTGTGTCGTCCAAATGTCTGTCGTTCAAAGACTGTCTCGTTGGACTAACCGTTAAGACTCAATTCCCACTGGCGCAGAGTCGAAGCGTCGCGTCGCGAAGCGAAGCGTCACGTTTTTCAACTGATTTAAATTCATCTCTATTTCTCTATCAATACTTAATGCCAAAATTTGAAAACGCTCAGCGACGCGCGTCTGCGCGCGTCTTCGCCTGCTAGGGTCGCCGAGCGTTTTCAAATTTTGGGAACAGAAATTCGTACCGTATTGATAGAGAAATAGAGATGAATTTAGAACAGTTGAAAAACGTGACGCTTCGCTTCGACTCTGCGCCAGTGGGAATTGAGCCTAAGGCGTTTAGGTACCAAGAAAGAGGTCGTGGGTTCGATTCCCACTGGAGAGCGCCGTACATTTGTACAAATGGAATCAGTTTGGGTGTTTTTCCATGTTTATATGTCATCGTCTGGTTAACATGGCCGATTTACCTCAAATATGGTTGAGACTGGCGATGGCTGAGCCCTGCGTTATGCTCGTGAACGGGTGCCGGCCGTGTGTCTGGCCGTTTGTGGCATTGTCATTGGTGTTTTCGTACTTGTTTAAGAATATCGAATAATGTTTGATATGGCAAGTATTTATTGCACTTTTGGGTCTTGAATTTTGACATTCCTACCAAACTTTGTATTAGATTTAAGGTGATTTGAGAAAAGATGGTCAGAGTGGAGTTTTTTTTTGCTGCCTTTTTCTCCACTACATTCGGCCCCAAGGCAATAACATTATCATTATAAGTACATTGACATTCAACAAGCAGAATGTAAATTTTTACGTTGAAATAAATTTCTGATTTCTGAACATAGCGCAGGGTATCCTAGTTTAGGAATAGGTCAAGTGATTATGTTGTGTGGATTTTATTATTTAAATGAGTTTAGTTTTACGTACACATTAGAAATATTTTAAATAGATTAGATATATTTTACAATTTTATTCCATATCATCATTTAAACAACTACCCATTTGTGAGCGAAGGACTCCCCCAAGTATTCACATTCGAACGTTAATGGATATTATGACACCCTGTAGAGTACGGACGACATGTTCTGAATTTAAAAGTAAGCAGGTCAGACCACACAAGGTCAACAGCAAACAAAAACACAAAGAATACACAGAAATCAATTTCGCCGATTGATTTTCCATCGATGTCACCTCAAAGCTTAGTTTCTATTAGTGTTATTTCAACTTGGAACTAGTGAACATCCGCTTCAAACTCTAGTTGTAATCTCCTATGTGATTCGCGATGGTACCATACAAGTGATGATTTGTGCACCTATTTCATGTTTTTGGGATGATGGGTTTCCATTCTATTAGGCAGTGATATTTTTGTCTGCATGGATTTGTTTAGAGGAGAATAGTTTTTATGATGAGTGATGGTTATCTTCTGAAGTCTTTAAATTAGGAACATTGTGGTATCTACAGTGTTTAAATAGTTAGAAAACCGTAGGTACCTAGGTTAAACTAGTCTTTTAAGACCATTCCAACAGATTTCTGTAAAATAAAAAAATTCAGTCTCCTGAGTGACTACTTGAGTAACTCTGCAAAGAAAATTTATTCTAACAATTCCTAACGAACCCGACACTTTTCAAACAAGGCCAGAAGAATAATTAATATAATTCAAACAGAGTTTTCAATCTTCTTGTAGATGCTCTGCCTACTTCCATTTTAACCTCCTCTGACCTCTAAAATAATAATGGTTTTCAATTGTTATTTTCATACTTAAGAGATACATTTTCTCACCAAAGTGATCAAAATCATCCCAAGTCCGCAGTCAGATGACTAAAATTTGGTAGGCATAGCTTGCTCCATAGATCTTGCAGCTTACATTGCCAGTCAGTGAAAAATAGATATATCAGCTCATACTCTCTTGTGTGAAGTGGTAGAGAGCTCAAGATGGCTCTAGGCGCCAGCCTACCGGTGACCCCGGTGCCATCACCAGTCCCACCTAGGAAGAGACAGTTTATATCTACCGACCTGATGAAGGCTGATACGGATATCGACGAGGATATTGAGGTATTTACAATAAACGTCCAGGTTTTAGTAACTCGACTTCTAGTCTTCAATAAGTTAAGGTTGCTGAGCCTGCTAGCCTGATTCAAATTTCATTTTTTTGCTTTGAATCTAAGCCTCAAATGTCACCATTCCAATAATTAAAAGGAAAAAGGTTTGTAACATCAAAGTTCAGAATTACGAGCTTTTGTATGATACATTTATAGAAGGAACTAATTTAATCCTTCAGAGTTCTCTGCACAAATTATTATCACTTGCCTACGTACTTACATCTAAGATAATTTATGTAAAAATACTTTCGATGCAGTGTTCTTTATATAAGTATCTGAATTAATCTTAATCTTGGTGGCGCAGTTTGTCGTTTGCTCAAACTCATTTCAGGTGTAATTTATTTAGTGCCCATTATAATTCAGTGATTTGTTATTCATTTTGATTTCAAACTAACATACTCATAGCTTAATAGTGGCTGTATTCAGTCACTTCTTCCTCTACCACCCGTAAGTATTTTGGCAAAAACATCTCACCAGATCGGTTTACTAATGTGTTGCCAAAAATCGTTTCCCAAAGTATTACTTCCCAAACTATTTTCCGCAAATTATCACTTGGCAAAAAAAACATTTCTCAAAACAACTTAAAGCAAATAAACAGTTAGCAAAAGTTATTATGGCAAGTTATTGTTTACCAAATAAATACTTGGTCAAAATTCATTTTACCAAAGAGGCAACAAGAGGCAAGGTAAGAACGCATCAAAGTCGAGTCTGTTTTCGATCTTACATAGAGAACCTAACGCTCGCACCTATATTTCTGTTGTCACGTATTCTTTACATCGCCGACCCCCCGTTCCATTATTTGAAAATAACACTTGCCAAAATAAAACGTTAGCATAATAAAAGTTTGTCTTAATAAAACTTGACGCAGTAAAATTATGCGAAATGATAATTTGACCAAATGAATAAAATGCGAAATGAAAACTTGCTAAAGTTTCATTTGGGAAATGAAACTGAACTTTATTGGGAAGTAAAATTTGGCGAAAAATACTTTGGCTAAACGGCGGTATCCCCACCAGATCCCCTAAGCCCATTTCATGACGACACCGATGGAAATGAAAATAATTTCATGTGTGACCAAGACCAAAAAATGTCATAAAACTCCTTCCTTCAGGACACCCGGCCGAAGCTCGACCCGTCCCTGATCGAGCACACGAGCGCGATGCGAGGCGCGATCCCCATCCTGCCTCTCGCGCTTGCCTATGTCTGTCTCGTCTGCAACATCATTGTGCCGGGTTTGGGTGAGTTCTAAATATATTGATTTGCTGTTTCTCTTTCGGATATCCATCCGAAAGGTACAGCGTATACGACAACATGTTAATATTGTACTTGGACACCCTGTATATTAGAATATTCATTGTAGATATCTTGCATTGTGCACCAACCCTACGGATCCAGCGTTCTCTACAACTCTACATTCAGCACCTTCCCTCTATCTTGATCAGCCCGCGTATCATGTAACTTTCCACTCTATCGGGTTAAGCATTTGGACGACTCCAAAGTGTCAAATATATATGTGTATTTGACAGTTCGGAGTAGGCTAAATTAAATAACTCCATAACTAGTATGGAGGACTTACATGGTAGCACCCCAAGTCGCCATAGCATCATCGGTGGACTAACATTTCAGTGACCAATAATCTGACTCTACAATACCTACTCTCTAGCACTGCTTTCTCGTACCGTTCTTAGTACCTAGCATACATATGCTAGGTACTAAGAACTGGCAAGCTGGCCACATGGCCAGACCACTTCCTCTGAGCAACCACCTTTGAGATATCGATGAGCCTTGTCCGAATTCGAATGTTTCGGACTCCGTCGCGGAGATAAAGGCTTATAAGATCGCACGCTCCATTATTCTTTGGGTCCTTTCCATGACCTGCAGCTTGTGTGACACCTGGAAGCTCTCTTTCATCATAAATCTTTCCACACTCGCTGCTGGGCATAAGCTCTGTTCCAGTGGCGTAGCGTGGGTAGGTACACCACTGCCCTGTCCTATGCAGTACGTAACCACCGTCTCGCAGATACTCGGAATATCCTAATGTGGAGACAGCAGCAATATTGTGTCTGTATTTAAATGTTTATAGTTATGTCATTTGAACATCAGTCTGACGGACTGCTGGCTGATCGTTTCCCCTTGATTCGCTGTATATTTCGCTCCGTCGCTATTCTATTTATAAGGCTTACCAACCATGTTTAAATTTGCAGGTACCATATTCAGCGGGATGTTCAACCTGTGCTTCGGTATCCCGAGGTTTGGACCTCACGATGGCGCCAAATACAGGATAGGTATGTGGCACCTTTACGATGAAATACCCGATACGAATACTTTAGAACTTCTGCAAAAAAAACTATTGTTTTGACACAGGGTATCCTAGTGTGGGGCTAGAAATAATGTATGTGCCTGTATGTAAATGTTTATGTTTATATAAATGTCTTGTTGACTAAGTTCTAATTTTAAATAAATTACTATTAACTTTATTCCGGATACACTTACTTGATTACACTTATGTTGACACTTATGTGGTGCTCTGCAGCAGAGCCACCACCTTAGAATCTGATCATTTATATCTTGAAAGGATGTACGTCAAACGTACATAGCGTACGTATGCCGTTATCGGCTGTACGTGCCTTAGGTAATGATAAAATAGACATTGATTGTGGCTCTGCTGCGGAGCATACTCTCTAGCAGAGCCACAAAGAATATTGATTTTTTTTTAAAGAGCCGACCAGGTTTTGCTCTGATTCGCAGAGCTTAATCATGGTGAGCAGAGACGGAGCTCGTCCAAAAATAAATTACTCTTAAAGACTGTGAGGCCATTGATTGTATTGTATATCTTTATCGCCATGCAATATCATCATAGGCCTTTGCGTCCGTTACGGACGATTCAAGCTGTGACTTTGACACTTTTTCGAGTGACTAAAAAGTCCGATTCGAGAATGTTGCGAGAATGTTTGGGACGGAAAATGAAATCGAATGCTTCTAATGCAATAACTCAATATCCAGGTGCGTTCGTGACGAATATCTTCGTGGGAGCCGGCCAGCTGTTCACCGTTCTCTTCTGCCTGGTGGGGTGGGGCTGGTCAATCTGGTGGGGCGTCATCATGCTGAGAGTCTCACGTGAGTAGCTCCGTGCCCCGTTTCACAAATCAACAGCCTGTATATTTTTTATTATATTATAGGTTTTATTATATATCGCAGCCAATTTATATGATCCCGCGGTTTACAAACGGGCGACACTCGCTGTTTTGAAATATGGCGGCTTGAAAACTTGTGACAGTAAGACCAGCCGCTACACGCCTCCACCAATTCGGACTTGGCCCCGTGGTGGAGTACGGCCTATACCTTCCTCAGGGAAGAGACCCATGCCCCTCGGTGGGGACATAATGGGTTGATGATGATGAGTTACTACATAGGTATTCGCACTAATAATTCGGTGATTTGAGATGCGACGTACTACGCCCATTCTTTTATTCCATTACATTTTTTCATACGAGTACAAAGCTTAGTTAAATAGTTACGAAAGAGAACGATGTATTTTTGTCAGCTCTATCCAAAAAACCCACAAAGTCAGTTTCGTTAAAAAATGAGATAGGTACGACCTATTGGAATTAGGGCGACGATATACAAAATGTTTTTTTTTTGTGCCCAACTGAACGCAATCCCCCCGTCGACAGGCAAGTACCGCAAGCTACGAGCGGAGGCGATGGCGGCCGAGGCGGCGGAGGCGGCCGCCGCGCCGCCCGTCACCGCCAATAACCACACTCGCGCGTAGCCGCCCTCCGGCTCGAAGGACCAACATGTCCACTTCGCTACCAGCGCCATCTTGGATTTGGCTCTACCCGACTGTCAATCGGCTTAACCGTCCTACTACGTCTTCAATCTTCGGAAACGTGAAATCAGAAATTTACATTCTGGTTGTTGAATGTCAATGTACATAAAATGATAATGTTAGGCGCTGCCTTGGGGCCGAATGTAGTGGAGAAAAAGGCAGCAAAAAAAAACTCCACTCTGACCATCTTTTCTCAAATCATCTTAAATCTAATACAAAGTTTGGTCCGTCTACCTAAGAAAGTTAAAATTCAAGAAAATTGATTTAGGGCCAATTTTTCAATAGTCAGATAAAACTTAACTGGAGAATAAATTGAATGCTGTCACTGTCTAAATCATACGACAAGACAGTGACAACATCAGTTTTATTCTCCAGTTAAGTTTTATCTGACTATTGAAAAACCGGCCCTTAACGCTACAATGTCCAGGGACACGATTCTGTTAGTGCATTAATAGTACGATGACAGATACACGGTCGGGTCACGTGACGTTTTTCATAGCATTAACGGCTATTGATACTCGCGTCGACTTGAAGCGACAATGAAACGGAATCGCCATTTTCATGCAGTTGTCATCGTACTACATTGCATTAGCAGATCTAGGCCCTGGCTCGTAATATGAGGGCTCTTGTTGACTTTGTTACCAGCGCCATCTTGGATCTGGGGCTACCTTAGTTGTCCACAGTATGAGCGCGTCCAATTCAATCGAACTGTCAAAGGTATTATCTTCAATCTTCGGAAACGTGATAATTTATTTAACCCAATACATGGGCAGGTACGTGATACGAACGAATACACCTTCTCTGGCAAGTAGCTGTCATTCGATCCGGCTCGATGGATCAAGTAGACGTTGCGCCTGCTAACTAGGGGCCGGCTTGGCATTATTTGTATTGTTATGTCTACATAACAATGACATAAAAAAACATAACACGCAGGTGAGTAGCCATCGATACAACTAACTGCTCCTTAAACACGATTAGCACGCTAAGATCGTCAAAACCCGACCTAAAATGTCTACAAAATTTCGGACTTGTTAACAAAAACACGATAAAACTCTACAGTTTAATTAGGTAGTCTTAACAATTTAAACTGCATTTGAATCGTGTTTTTATTAAAAAATACTGTAACGGCGACTTGCGCCGAGTCTCTGGATGATTAAATATACCTATTTATTAATAAATATATGTATCAAGGGATACATTAATAAATAACTGATTGACAGACTTGTCTGTCATACAATTTATTTATTTGCAAATGTCATGGTGCAAGACGTTTTTGTACTTATTCCCTAGATTGAGCTTATCCCTGGATGAACAGGTAGATAATATTACTATCGTATAGCGTCGGCGCAAGCCATCTTAAGTATTTTAAAAGGGAACATAAAATAAGATATGTACAAAAATTGTTAATTCTAAAAATATTTGTAAGTTTGACCTGTTGTGTAAAAAACCATTTTGGTATTGACAGGTCAAGTTAAAGTTTTAAAATTTAGTGCACAACAGATGTATACTTAAGTTAAGATGTAAGCTAGGATAGGAGAAACGTAGCCTGCCCGATCGAATACGTAATTCGCGAAAGATTTTTAGTATGAACTTCCATTTGAGGCGCTCCAGGAATAAGAAATTTTGTCAGCCATTGGTCAACGTTAATCTCTCTTGACCAAGCCTTTTCTCGGCTGACAATTCTTCCCACTGGCGCTAGAGTTTTAATTAGGTTAAGGAAAAGCTATACTTCACCGTTTAGGGAACATCATTTCGAACTTAAAACAAGAGAATGATGAACACGGGTTTTCGTTTTTGTAATTATTAAGTTATACTTACCGTTGACCGACTCTTGAAAATCCGTTAAATGGTTCAGCCTCTGCGTGGTCATAAAAAATTGCATGGAAACTGTAGTTTCCATTTTATATCAAATCTAATGTATTTTTATTTAATTAAAAGAAATGTTTATCTTATGAACGTCAAAGTTGTTAGTTTCATAATTAATAGATTATGTGGAGCAGAAGCTAACAAAGAAACTCTACATTTATTATTTTCAAACCAGTTTTAGTTTAATTAAGAAAATTAAACTAAAACTGCTAATTACTCAGGAATTTGTTGAACACTAGACACAATTGTCCTCTGAATACCTTCAATATTAATATAATGATTTATCTATCTATCTATCTAATCTACTGTTTAATCTACAGGGTTACCAGAAAACACTCAATCATGAAATAAAGTCTATAAAAACCTGAGAAACATCTCATAGAACCAAACTTATTGCAAAACATAAATACTAATGGGCGGTTTTCAGAAGAACAAAAAAAAAATAACGGCTGTCAAAGGAATGCAATTTTGAACCTCAGCCCAATAGCCATGTGTGATACATCATAAAATAGGTCTCAGCGAGCTGAACAAAAGTTACTATGACGTCAACAGCCAAATGTTTGTCGTTTCGGAGTTATATTTTATTGAAAATGTTAATTTTTTTTCAATACAATATAACTCCGAAAGGACAAACATAAAGAATACTACTTCTTTATGTTAAAAAGTAATCCAAAACTTTGTCCCCGATTTTCTCAACTTTGAAATTTCCGACTTACTGCTCTTACTGTTAGCGCGGCAGAATTGGTGTTTCGGGATTTTTTTTATGTAACCCTCTATAGCGGACCCAAGACTCAGGCCATAATTATGTAAATTGTGACAAAAAAGATTATGTACTTTAGACGGTCACAGTATGGCAGCACATTATTTAAGCCCCAAGTGCTTCTTAAAAGTATTATACATATTTTATAACACTGTGTAAGGTTATTGTAAGCGCAGGAACAACCATTTTGTATGACCAATTAACTTTTTAACTGAACATACTCAGTAGAATAGAACATATCTATCGAAATTAATAATAACAATAATGTTTAACGTTTATATACTTCTGTAGTGTTTTATCTAAATAATTATTTAGACATTTTCTAATACGTAAATAGCGAAAATAAGCGTTCTTACCTTGTTTCAGAAATGACAAGTAAAATTATTTTTAAAAAAATCGATTGGATTCCAAGTACAAGACTCCGTTAAAGATTTTAAATTAATGATTTACTAAGTTCTTCCAGTTAGTAGGTACTGTATTATTAACAATAAGTTTAAATTTTACTTTAATCGTTAAGTTTAATTCCATTTTAAAGATTTTATTCTAACGGTTGGCTGTACAACGAAAATGTAAAATTAAATAAACAATTTATTTCAAGACACCTTTCTTTTCATTTTTAAAACTAAAGGCCTGCGCAGACGAGAGACTTTTGTCCCCAAGGGACAAAAATCTCTGAAGGCCTGCGCAGACGAGGGTCTTTTGTCCCCAGGGGTCAAAAATCCCTGAAGGCCTGCGCAGACGAGGGACTTTTGTCCCTGGATTTGGAAAAATCCCTGGATCGTTTAAAAAATATCATTGAATACTTGTCATGGACCCAACGCATATTTTAATTTTTTTTTATTTCTTCTTCCCGTATCATACAATGGACTCCCCCTTACTTTTGTCCAGTCCAGTCTCTTGGTGACCTCGGTAATTTGGGGGACTTTTGTGTGCTTTATTCGATAAAATTTATAGGAGATCTAAATCGATGGACAAAAAAGTAGGCGCCGGACAGTAGGTACCTCGTCTGCGCAGGCCTTAAAGATAATAAATAATATAAAAACTGTCATGGTTTCATCACTTTATTTAAGGGATCATTATCTCTATGTCATTCGTTACATAAATAGATAGCTATTAAATTAAGTTCGTAGGTATATTGTATGCGTACAGACGACGATGGCTCGCATTTCACTTCACAATAGTTATATTTGAAATGGTTAGTCTACTGGAAAACCGACTATGATTATCACTAAAAGTTGGTGTTTTAATGAGCCTAAAAGCTAAACACCATTTCAATTACGTTTCTATTATGTCTCATACCAACGAGATTCCTCTAAAACACATCTCAGAGGCAGTTTTGATAATCTGTGGTTACGTATTTTTCTTTACCACAGACTACATAAACAGCTTTTGAGGAGCCTTTTAATAAATCGTCTTGTTATAATAAAGCCTGCTTAAAGCAGTATTACAGGGTAGTTTTTAGGCTCATCAAATTCACAATGGATTTTATAAAATAAATAGTAAAATCTCGCCGGCAAAAACGTATGGTCGATTATGACGAAAATGAATTTTTATACCTTCAATCTCAGCTCGTCGAGCTCTTTCTAACCATTTGGAAAATATATTTATATCTTATTTTATTGCTGGGAAAATTCAGGTCCATAATAGCGTATACAGGGTGGAATTTTGTAATGCCACCTGAAGGGGAAGTAATCTTAATACTGTAGATAGAACATTTTACTCAAAGAAAACATTCCTTTATTTTTGAAAAGAAAGAAAACTGCTTTCAAAGATTTTTTAAAAATTGCTTGCCTCACCCGGTAATCGAACCTACTAAAATCGGTGAAAGTTGCCCCCTGTACTTTTATTGCATCGATCGTTAGGGTCAATTATAAGGATGAAATCTCTCTAACAAACTTCATAAATTAAATGAAAGGAAAACAATGAAATTTTAAATTATTAATTCAATGGGTTAAGTTAAAGCACTTTATCTTTGAAAAGAAAGAAAACTTCTTTTCAAAAATAAAGGAATGTTTTCTTTGAGTAAAATTTTCTATCTACAGTATTAAGAGTACTTCCCCTTCAGGTCGCATCACAAAATTCCACCCTGTATAGTACCTCGTAGGCACGCTCTCCTGCAAAGTATAAAAATGACAAATCCGACCAAAGGCTTCTGGAGTCGAGAAATATAGTCTTTGATACTATTTGATTTCTACATAATACAGGACATGTATTGTAGGTATCTATTACGTGTTTTGTCATGGACATGACGTAACAAGAGTAACCGTATACTTTCATTGCAGTGCGTGCATCTATTCTGTGCAACATTACATTGAATATATATTTTGACATTGGATAAATAATCATATATTCATGCTAAACACTGCCCTTTTTATATAAATATATGGAAAAAAAATAATAACTCGAGTCAGCATTCTTCTAAGTCAAAGCTAAAAAAAAGTACCTTATTTCAATAAAAATTGCACATTCGATTATTTTTCCGTCTAAAGCACCGATTCATGAAGAAACACATAACGCTATGTATTACATAGTATGTCTGAAATGTAAATGCCTTCTAATACTAATGGGACGACTTCGATTTTACACGTCTAGTTTAAATACAACTCGATTAAGTTAGCATCAGCCGGCGGTAAATGTACCAATAAGGTAACCAGATTCAACTAGAGAGTTTTGGTACAGTACTGTACAGTACTGTACTTCATAACAGTGATGACAGGCCTCTGATTAGACAATTACAAGCAGCTGTGATTTATTTAATTATTTTTACAAGTCATTTTATGATAAGTCATGATCATGTGACGCACCGACATAAGATTGTTTAAAATAATTTAAGCACGGGGGCAAGATAACTAAATAATTTAAAATTATAAAAGGTAGCCACAAAATTAATTTACATTTTAAATTACGAAATAAAAATTATCGACTATTATTTTAAACATTATTTACATTTACAATGAACTTAACCAACTTTGATCGCGATTCATTTGACGACTATATTGTCAAACAAATGAAAAAAAACATGTTTATAAAAATAAAATTTAAAAAACCCACGTGTTGGCTTTAAAAAAACATAAATTACACTATGGCAAATTGTACTTATTTATCACCGAACAGAGCATTTTGTAGGAAAATGCGGGAATATACAGAAAAAAACTTTGGTAAGCCCGTAGGTACCAAGATAAGACAACTCGACAGCAATAGCAGAGATACACTCACGGCTGTGTTTAAGAGGTAAGTAGTGACACCTTTACTATTTTGACATGAAATAGTCTAACATAAAAGCGAACGGTAAGCACAGCTACGACATCGGAGTCTCCACCCTCCAATACACTTATTTTTATAATAATTTGTATCCGCTCGAAACTACTTTTGAGAAAGCTCGCCTTTATTCATGTTGTTTCATAATGTAATATCCTGTTCAATGTTACGTGTGCAATAAAGTATTAATATTTGACAGACAAAGCAGTGGAAACTACTTTTGACTCAGTCAAAACTACTTTTTTGAAAGCAGATTTGGCTGAAACTGAAATAACTTTCTCAATTGAAGAGGTGAAACGAAGAGGGGTCCAATCGACAACTTTTCACTGTAGCGTTTTTTTTTAAACGTCTTTTGGGTATCCCTTCTAGGTGGTCGTATGAAGAACGGCCCAATTTTTGTACTTTACCATAGGCAACAACGACATTTGATTATTTGGTGAATAGAAAACAGGATCATTTCTTAAAATTGAGCCGTTTTTCTTTTTTTCTCATTTTCTGAAAATGGGCCCCTCTTTGTTTCGCCTCTTCAATTGTAATTTTGAGCAATATCTTCAGTCAACCATAACTTTGACTGCATCCGTTAGTGAAACGCGTTTTGACTTGAGTCAACTGGTCGACAATACTTTCACTGACGAGCGCAGTCAAAACTACTTTTCACTGAGGCAATCGCTCAACATTTTACTAACATTTCAGTTTTCATTGAACATGAACAACCATGTATTTAACTTACTGATCCCCCTGGGAACATGACTCACTCTATATTTCGGAGGGGTAGGCAGTGAAACCGTGTCGTGCCACAGTTATCGTCCTTCAGGGTACAGTACTATCACATTTATAAGTTACACCGATGTCCTGTAAGCAGTCTATTTACGTCCTACTATAGGGCGCAAGACTTCTCTTAGAGAGTGAGTATGTTTAAGATTTCCAGCGCTGAGGTATGTGAATAGGTCAGACATTCAGGTTCCCTCACGATGTTTTCCTTTGTTAGCGGTTGGCACTGCGACTATAACATCGAAAATGTACTGGGAATCGAACCAGAGTCTCTGGGTGCGGAGAGACACCGATGTATCTAATTTTTGCATGACGCGAAAATATATCTACCAATAACAGCGTGCCACGTGAAATAACGAACGCACTCGTTCGCTATTGGCTGATGCATACGCGCCATGTTTGGAGTTCGCGGCGTCGAGACACTCTGTACTTATCAGAGCTAGACAGCACAAGTCCTGTTGTTTTGCGATTTGTAATCTTATGTAGTTGGAATAAATTGGTTATTTCACTGACGTTTTCTTACGGTTTAAGTCGCCGGTAGGTTGAGCTATTCTGCGCCATCGGGCAATGCCAGAGCGACTTATAAACGTGGTAGTACTGTACAAAACTACCAAAACTATAGCGAAAGTAATACAAAAATAGGAAACAAATGAGTATTATTCCTTCACAACTACTTGACTCGATACTGAGCTTATTACAAAACTCCTTCCTTTCTATGTATATGTCGAACCTATACAGGGTGGATCAAAATCTCTTATAAGAGAGGGTTCTATTAATTTGTCAATATTAAAAACTTTCCTAAATTGGGGAAAACATTGAGAAATTGCAAAATAAAATTATCTGTACAATCATTTTTATGTCATATGTGAAAATGTAATTTATACCATGGCAGTATTATTTCGATATTTGCGTTGGCACAGGGATCAATGTATACCTACACCCGGTAGATCGATAATAGAAAGTATCACTTATCCAAAATAGAGTTGATTTTGAGTCATAAGAACTTTATAAAAAGGTTTTTGCAATAAGCTCCAAAATAATTTTAAAAGCGACAAGGTTTATTTTTGCACTTTATATTTAGATTTTTTTTAAATTACTTTTGATTTTAAAATGCTTAACCGTGTTTTTGTCGTAAGACATTGGACACTCCTTACAAATATTTTAATTAATGGACTTTTCGTAACCAGTGTACGGTACAATCAAGGTGAATAGTCACTATTATTTTTGCTGTGGCCGCTTTGGCTTTCATGCGCAATGTCAGTAGCTCCTTAACCAAAGTAGTTGAGTAACTTTGATGACACTGTACTTAAAATAAAACGTAACTAGGTTTAGTCGCATGGAAATAAATCTGATTAATCTTACGCCGCTGGCCAAGGTAACCCTTTAAGGCAGAGCTAGTCTTAAATTTTCATTGGTTTTGGACTCTATGTCAATGCAATAAAGTTCAAACTATGGTGGCAATATATGGTACAGAGCCTTATAAATGGTTCACGGAGGGCCAATTTCTGAATTGAGAGTTTCACTTAGTAACAACTTAATTGTAGTGCTTTCTCGTCAACTTTCACAGAAAAGAGCGTGACAGAACGTTACTTAAGTATTTACTTAGTGGAATTCTCAATTCGGAATCCGGCCTAGAGAGTATAATAAGCAATCTCTTAAGGAAAATAAAGGGATTCTGACCCTTCTCCAGGCAATGGTCTAATAGGTCCCACTTTAAATTGAAGTCCAAAACCAATGAAAAATTCTTACCACCCATGCCTGGTTAAGGGCTAAAGCAAAATCGGGCGATTTATTCGTCTTTGTAAACCAATTTTAGTATGAAGACGAATTAATTATAAAGGACCCCGCCCCCCTCCACGTCTCTCAATACATCATAAATAAATTTCACCCTTTATAGTACCTTTTTTTTTTAGACACAAATATGACAGACGGCGACAGTGAAAAATGAGCTTTATTTCCTTGATTAAATAATACTCTTTGGTTTAGACGCTACTAAGTATTGCAATTAATCATCCAAAAGAATCTCTCTTGCTTGTTAGGCCATGCTTATTTAACTAAGTCAGTTTTTTAATTCAATGCAAAAAAAAAACTTTCACGTTGACATAATTATCAATAGTAAGCCAAAGGCTCTCAATTTCTGAGTGATGCCAGTACGTAAAAACCAAACAACCCCGTAGGAGCGTTTTTTAAGACTTTGCTCTTATGAGTAATTAAATTTTAATGTCTTTGATGTGATAAGGATTATGGTCACATGAGTCTTGTATTCAGGGTAAAAAAAAACTACCGAGTAAACCTATATATTTTATAGGGTAACACCGCGTATATATTTTTTTTGCATCGAATTAAAAATTGGACTTTACAGCCATGAATAGCGTTTTGAGTTACGTTGAATTCCGAACCTTAATCACTGGAGAATGCAGTTGTTTCTCCGCTGTATCTCGACCGTGGAGAGATTGCGCTCGATCTCGTCGTCGTTAGCTATCCTGTTTAGGAGAAATAACATGAGATAGTCAAAAAAGGGCATCACAATATATGTACTAAATAGTAAATATGGTATGCAAAGTGAGAAAGCTTTATTACCAAGCGCGCCTGCCTCAGATTAATGATTCCAAGCACTCAGTTACAATCATAGAAACCATAGCTAAAAATTTGCAGTGCCAGGATTTACCTCGCGAGCATTACTGACTTCGCTGTGGTACAACCGTGAAAACTAAATATTATATAGAGTAGATACAGAGTTAGATTATAGATGGGTTTACGGATTCACTTACTTGATTTTTGTCGGACTCTTCCGACAAAATCCGTAAATCCATCTACAATGTTTACGAAAGTTTTAGTTCAGAGTAAATGACTATGTTGTATACGTAGAATAATATATTCTTACGCTTTCTCTTGCTCGTCCATTTCTTGCACTAGTCTGTCCCTTTCATTGACTGCTGACAGCAGCTCCTGGGAAATAAATCATTTGTTAATATAACTACTTGTAGCGAAATCAGTTCTACATTTTTTACACTTGCAACTTTTTTGTGATATATGAAAGTATAAACATGCAACAGTACTATGTAAGTACAGAATTATTAGTTAGGCTGTGATTAATGAAGAAGAAAATACATTTACAAAGGCAGCTTACCAAAGCAGGGCACGGCCTTTTATCAGACAGGGTTCATGGACAATGTGACGGAATTAATAATAATCACCATGCGTGACCACGGGGGATTGGCGATACCAAGTTATTTCACTCTGAAATCTGGTGTCATTAATTGTTTTGTCTCTCTATCCTCCTATCTCTCTACCTCCTGTATCTCTATCTCCTTATACCCCGTCTCCCTATCTCCCTATCCCCCTATATACCCCCCCCATCCCCCTGCCCCCCGCCCTACCTGCAGCAGCAGCCGCTCCCTCCGCTTGAGGCCGGGCCCCTTCCTCCACTCGCAGCCCCCCCATCCCCCTGCCCCCCCCCCCCTACCTGCAGCAGCAGCCGCTCCCTCCGCTTGAGGCCGGGCCCCTTCCTCCACTCGCAGCCTCCACTCGCAGCCCCCCCATCCCCCTGCCCCCCCCCCCCTACCTGCAGCAGCAGCCGCTCCCTCCGCTTGAGGCCGGGCCCCTTCCTCCACTCGCAGCCCCCCCATCCCCCTGCCCCCCCCCCCCCCCCCCCTACCTGCAGCAGCAGCCGCTCCCTCCGCTTGAGGCCGGGCCCCTTCCTCCACTCGCAGCCTCCACTCGCAGCCCCCCCATCCCCCTGCCCCCCCCCCCCTACCTGCAGCAGCAGCCGCTCCCTCCGCTTGAGGCCGGGCCCCTTCCTCCACTCGCAGCCCCCCCATCCCCCTGCCCCCCCCCCTACCTGCAGCAGCAGCCGCTCTCTCCGCTTGAGGCCGGGCCCCTTCCTCCACTCGCAGCCCCCCCATCCCCCTGCCCCCCCCCCCCTACCTGCAGCAGCAGCCGCTCTCTCCGCTTGAGGCCGGGCCCCTTCCTCCACTCGCAGCCCCCCCATCCCCCTGCCCCCCCCCCCCTACCTGCAGCAGCAGCCGCTCCCTCCGCTTGAGGCCGGGCCCCTTCCTCCACTCGCAGCCCCCCCATCCCCCTGCCCCCCCCCCCCCTACCTGCAGCAGCAGCCGCTCCCTCCGCTTGAGGCCGGGCCCCTTCCTCCACTCGTCGACGGCGAGCGACAGCCGCAGCTCGCGCGCCAGCAGCTCGCAGCGCCGGCTCAGGTCCTCCTCTTGCTCGCTGCAGACAAACAAACACCCCCCGGATTACATTTCATTTCATTGAGTATTTGACAGAATATCAAAGACTAGTGGCTGGTCTCACTGTCAAGTTTTCAAGCCGCCCTAAGGCCTCTGATTTGGATTAACGACTGCCATCTATCGACGGCAGCCAGTACCTAATAACTCAATCTCCTGTCTTAACTAAAAATATTGATTTTAAAGGCCGTTTCCGCTTAAGGGAATCAAAAATGCCCTTAAGTATTTTGACTTGGTTTTTTTTTTCTAAAGTCAGTTACGTCAAGTAGAGTAACTGTGTCAAGTTTGCATGAAAAATTCATTGCGGTTCCGCAGAAAAAAAAACTGAAATAATGAAGTACAATTCTCCAAAACTATTTAACTTTAATGAACAATTATTTTTTCACTCTGTAAAGCTTATTCAAGTTCATGTTTTAAGTGGAAATGGTATCTCTATATTTAACAATTATGTAAGAAAATAGGTAAGTCAAAATTTTAATATATATTTTTTTACATGTGTGAGAGACCCACTCTAACTGACATTTCTAAATAAGCCTAATATATTTATAATATTTTTTTTTTATACTTACCATTATATGGTATTTGGGTATTTTTGAGTGTTTCTATTCATTATGACCATTTTCAATATTTTTCTAAAATTTTGGTATTTTTAACGACACCAGAGCATTAATAAAGAGAAAGTCTTTGCCTACATACCAAAAAAAAAACCCAAATGTCATTTGTATTTTTTTACCAGTGAAAACTTGTCTCATTGTCTTTATTTCACTTGAAATGTATAATATGTTTTACAGCTGTAAGTTCTCCTAATAAAATAAAATAATAAAATAAAACAGCGTTCATCTTACATTTCGTAATGGACTTACAGAATGTTAAGCTGCATTTGTCGGCGAATGAGTGCGTTTTTCTTGTTGACTAGGTTGAACCACTGCGACATCAGCCGGCTCTCCTCCTGCAAGCAGGAATAGACGTTATTGCTGAGAGCACAGGGCCGTCTTTACCGTGCATCTGGGTAGACTGTTCACATACAAGCTTAGACTTATACTGAGTAATGTTATTTAGTTTTGTTTATAGAAAAAATATGAGATAGAAGTCGCATAAAACTGACAAAAACCTTTTTCCAGTTAAATCAATTGTTAGTAAAAGAGAAAAAACTCCAGGTGTTGGATGTTTACATGGTTGTGACGTCGCTGTTTCTGGTTCCCACGACACAGGGTATCCTAGTGTGGGGCCAGAAGCAATGTATGTGCCTGTACTGTATGTAAATATTTATGTTATGTTAATTTCAGGCATACATAAACTCACGTTCGGTATGCCAAGGGGGTAGGCAGAGGGGGTTTGGTACTTGCCACGATATTTCAGCTTTCAAAATTATTTAAAATATATAATAATTACTTCCAAGTAACTTTATTTAATGTCTTACAAAATGTATATATTTAAATCTAAACGCAATGAAACTAAATGCATACGATACATAAATTAATCTGAAAAAAATGTATCTTGGAACAAAAGCTGTTGTAAAATCAAAATTCTGATTTAGGTTTTCCATTAATTTCGCATTTTCACGATCACTCTGTCTACAAAAGGTGTATGTAAAGGTAGGTTAGGCTCACATACTCAACTTTATTGATTTGACAAAGTCTCGAAGTCATTGCAAAGAAAGTGCATTACCGTGCAATATTAATTTTAAAAAAAACACAATAAACAAAATGGCGGAATACCATTACGCATTAATCTCAAATAAAGGATGATAAGACCGTTAGGAAGAGTTCGGGAGAGGACAGGAGAGGACGGGGTACCTCGTAGCTAGTGACCTGAATGCAGGAGGGAAGGAGCCTCGACCACTTGCGCTGAGGAAACAAAATTGCTGTGAGATGGGGTGCTATACAAAATGCACAAAATGTGCTGTCGAATGTTTTGACGACCTCTGTGGCGTAGCGGTTAGCGCATGTGCTTACCATGCGAGAGGTCGGTTCGAACCCCGACTGGGGAGAAAAAAACCTCAGGTCTTGGATGTTTACATGTTCGTGACGTCGCTGTTTCTGGTTCCCGCGACACCTTTGGCTTTCCTAAAGTCTGATTTTTAATTCCGTAGAATTCTGACAGTTATCATTTTTTGACATGTCAGAGATTAGAAACCTTTTTTGGCCGGGCACATTTTTCAATTTCAATACGGGTGTGAAGATCTGAGTCTACACATTTAATTTGTTAGTGAATGTATCCATTTTATAAAGTGTGGAGGTCCAAATTAAAAGAGAATTTAAGGCGAGTGACAATGTAATTAAAGTTAATTCGATATATTGTTCGTGATATTGAAATATTTGGAATTTTTGTATTAGGTCATTTGAGTAAGTAAATATTTAGATCAACCTTTTTGTAGATAAAACCTAAAAAATACGTAGCATTTTATATTTTATTGCCTTGCCCTGAAATGGGTCAAATTTGTCCCTTTTTCGGTGGAGAACTTTTTCAGTAGCAACACTTATGAAATGTCAGAATTCTACGGAATAAAAAATCAGACTTTAGTGTGGGGCCAGAAGCAATGTAAGTGCCTATGTAAATGTTTATGGGTTCTGGAGGTTTATGGAGACATATTCTGATGTGACAAATAAACATTTTTCAATTTCAATTTTATATTCAAATTTCTACTCCCCTACCAGTGGTGTCGGTACACTGTGATTGTAGGTCTCCACCCTGACGAGCGTGCTTCCTACCTCGGTATCACCCCTTACGTGACGCGGCGCAGTAACTTCTCCAGCTTGGCAGCGCGTGCGTCGATGGCGGAATAGTCTCCACAGTGCCAACACCAGGCTAATTTCTCTAGTCGGGCGTCGATGGCGGATTAGTCTCCACAGTGCCAACACTATGCGGTCCCCATACTGTCAATAGTCTTACCTCGGTGTCGCCTCCCTCCACAACGCAGTGCAGTAACTTCTCTAGCCGGGCGGCGCGCCCGTCGATGGCGGAGTAGTCTCCACAGTGCCGACACTAAGCGGTCTCCATACTGTCAATAGTGTCTAGCTACCTCGGAGTCGCCCCCCTCCATAACGCGGCGTAGCAGCTTCTCGAGCCGCGCGGCGCGCGCGTCGATGGCGGCCTGCTCGCGCTCGAGCGCCGAAAGCTCTTGCGCTATCCAGTCGCCCGGCTCCGCTTCCGTCTCCGCCTCCGCGCTCTGACAAAACGTTCGCGTGGATATTTCGTAAAGAGAGGCTCTACCACAAATAAATCGGTTAGAAGAACAAGAAGAAAAATTTATTGTAAAAACTCTTGCGCTATCCAGTCGCCCGGCTCCGCTTCCGTCTCCGCCTCCGCGCTCTGACACAACGTTCGCGTGGATATTTCGTAAAGAGAGGCTCGACCACATTCGCTATTAATTAATTAATTCTATTAATTGTATTATTGAATATGTACCGCTATTAATTCGTAATATTCTAAATTGTCTAAATTCAATGATTGTAGTTAATTCGTATTATTTATTCTAAATTGTAGTTAAATTGTATTGATTTATCGCCCTACCTCCATGGTGTGTCTTTTTTATATTGTAAGAAGGTGCTATTTGAAAACCAGCGCTGTTTCAAATAGAAACAGCAAATGCTGAAATAGCCCCTTTGTCACACGCTGTATATTATATAATAACTATTATTAATATTAATTATTCAGTAAGCATGCTGTGACAATAAACATTCATTCATTCATTCATTCATTCACAAACAAACCGGTTAGAAGAAGAAGAAAAATTTATTGTAAAAACAGTACACACGCCACAATAACAGAATAAACCCAAAAGTGAAACCAAAAAGATAAGAATAAGAAAACTTTAACGCATGTAAAAGTGTTACATTTTGTGTCCTGGCTCCCAAACTAGGATTCCCTGTGCTATGGGTAGCCAGGCTACTTCAACATAGTACAGAACAAAAAAATCCAAAAGTGAAACCAAAAAAATAAGAATAAGAAAACTTTAACGCATGTAAAAGTGTTATATTTTGTGTCCTGGCTCCCAAACTAGGATTCCCTGTGCTATGGGTAGCCAGGCTACTTCAACATAGTACAGAACAAAAAAATAAAAGAAAACAGAAGGAAAATAAAGGTCACGGCGTGTCGCTGCTGTTATAAATGGCAGCTGACTCAGCATTATGCCGATGGACAAGCCTTCAGCGCTGATTATCAGTCAGTGCCGAAAGATACTACATTTGCAATTGAACGTGATTTAGCAAAAAGGTTCCAACCCACACAAATGAAGTTTTGAGTGATAATTTTTGTATATTTAACTGAAAATGACTACGTCGCGGGTTGGAGTCGTTTTGCTAAACTACGTCAATAGTTGTCAATAAACGAATTAAAATTATTATTAATTATTTAGGAAATAAAGTGTAGTTTTAGCTAATAGGTAACAAATTTAACAAATTTCGTCTAGTAACAAATTTCGGACATGATTCCAGAGAATTTTTAAGGTACTTTACGGGTCGCCTGTAGTCAGACAATGGAGGGTTGAATATGTAAAAGTGTATTTAGAGTGCAATGAAGTCTCACAGTGTAACTGGTGTAATGAGAGTCCGAATGAAATCGGCGCAACGTATATCGATGTTAAAACGTAGCTGAGTGCGTATACAGAGTGCTTATACTGTGTGCTTATACTGAGTTTTTTCATTCACTCTCGATAGTGAGAGCGTTTGCGATTTGCATAGGAGTGACAAAGAGACAACTAGATTGCGCGCTTTGTCACTCCTATGCAAATCGCAAACGCTCTCGCTATCGAAAGTGAATGACAAAACTCAGTATACGCACTCTGAGTTTGTTCATTCACTTTCGATAGCGAGAGCGTTTGCGATTTGCACAGGAGTGGAAAAGCGCGCCACATAGTTGTCTCTTTGTCACTCCTATGCAAATCGCAAACGCTCTCGCTATCGAAAGTGAATGACAAAACTCAGTATACGCACTGTGGTGTAATGTGCGTCGAAGTGTATTTGGTGTCGCTTACCTCGTTCTGCTCTTTGTCAGGCGTGAATCTCTCCACTAGCGCGGCGAAGGACCGTAACGGGGATCGGCCGCGTTCAGAGCCGGACCCGCTGCGGTCTGAGATCAGCGCGTCCTCATCTGTAATCGATCACGTTGCTTAATAGATCAGACAAATTACTGAATTAATTGCAGTCATGCTTAGGGTCAGTGCTGGCGTAGAGATGACTGTGCAACTTACTCAGTCCTGACCTTGAAAGTATCAATCGAAAACTATTATTATTATGATCAATGCCAGTACTGAACAGGATAAGAGGGGCTTAAGCCCATAGTAATATATTAAGCCTTTGGCTGAACTCTGCAAATGATAAGTTGCCTTGACACAAGGGACTTTAGAACGACGGTTAATGAATATAAGGTTTAATTCCGCTTCCGAGTACCTGCTACCAAATTTGGTAGCCGCCGAAACAGCGGGTTAAAGAACGTACTTATAAAGGGTGTCTCAATAAGAGTGCATGATTTAATAAAAGAAAAACGCATTTCGGTTTTAGCGAGTAACGATATTTTTATTGCATTATAAACTAGATATGTTCCGATTATGTATGGAATAAAATGGCCCCGCGGCTCTGAACACAGGCTCTTGCTTTTTTCACGAAATGTTCGATAACATTTGGCAAGTCTGAGGTCGAAGATCTCTAAAGATCTGTGGCTCTATCTCACCGCTGACACGTTGATTCTCGGACTTGACCTTAGGAATTGTTTGTGGTTGGCCACATAGACCTGCGGTTTCAAAAAACTCCAAAGAAAGAAATCACACGGCTTTAAAGCCGACATCGAAATTTCAGATGAATCGGTCTGTAAATCGATGTTTTGTGCGCGGTATGGAAGGTACCATCCTGCTGAAACCACATGTCGTTTAAATCTATACTCTGATTTTTTATTCCGTAGAATTCTGACATTTCATAGGTGTTTCTACCGAAACAAATCTCCACCGAAAAAGGGACAAATTTGACCCATTTGATGGCAATAAAAAATAAAATGCTACGTATTTTTTATGTTTTACCTACAAAAAGGTTAATCTAAATATTTACTTACTCAAGTGCCCTAATAAAAACATAACAAATATTTCAATATCACGAATCACAGCGGCTTTAATTCAATATAATCTTAAATAAAAATAAATCTAACTTAAATAACATAAAATAACAATTATAGACTAAATAATAAAACTAAACTAAATATTAAAACTAAACTAAATATTAAACTAAACTACATAACATACTACATAAAAACTAAATATAAAAAACAGTCTCTAGACCGCTGCCGTTGGTGAGAGTCACGAACAATACATCGAATTAACTTTAATTACTTTATTTTATTCTTTAGCTGGCATCACTGCCTACGAATTCAAGGTTTCGTAAACCTTTCTAGAAAAGTGAAGTATGCCGCTGTCAGCTCTCTTAATAATTAATATCAGCGATGATGGTGATGATGAAGATAGTGATATTAGTATTAATGATGATTAGATATTTTAATAAAAATATGTTTTCTTTACTCGTACTTTTGTACTGTTTGTGTGGTACAAGGGACACAATTGTCACTCGCCTTAAATTCTCTTTTAATTTGGAGCTCCACACTTTATAAAATGGATACATTCACTAACAAATTAAATGTGTAGACTCAGATGTTCACACTCGTATTGGAATTGAAAAATGTGCCCGGCCAAAAAAGGTTTCTAATCTCTGACATGTCAAAAAATGATAACTGTCAGAATTCTACGGAATTAAAAATCAGACTTTAGGTTGAGGCCGGAGGGCCACAGGAACTGCGTTATCATGTTCCTGTAACAAAATCCTATTTCGCTGTCATCGAAGGCTCTGCACTTCTGGCCTCATTTTTACAATGATAACGGTTTGTTACATTGTGTAGCGCTGCATTTTTAATAATCGGAACAATAGCTAATGCCAGCTGTTGAATTACAGAGCTGTAACGTGTAAAGAAAATAAATGGCGTCAATTTTAAATCGTGCACTCTTATTGGGACACCCTTTACTACGTGACAATCACTGTTGGTATCATGTGTCGTGGTCCTATCCCGAACCATCTAGACTAGAGCCTTCTAGAAGCCTATAGAATAGTCGCCGCATGCTGCGTTTTAATAAACAATAAACGTTGCAAGCAATAATGACTCGTATGTCCACTAGCGTAAGGTTCAAAACTCTTTGAATGGGTTACTGTTCGAGCGACGTTGCCTCGAGTAGGCACGTAGGTACGGGAATGTTCTAGAGCCCTTGCCGCCGGATATAAATAGCGGCCGCCGCGGCGCGCAGTCAGTTCCGTTTGGAATAGCGAAGAGTGAACTTCGAGCGACCATACCTCCGATACGAGCGATAACCTACGACCTCAGCGATACAGCGGACTTCGATTGGATTCTACGTGTGGACTTCGTGTCGTGAAGACCTGCAGACTAGACCCTGCGTGAATAAATCCTAAGAAGTTGTCATTGGCGTTTTACATCCAAATCCAGAACCCTAGCCCGTAACACATGCAATGTTCTCACCGAGCGGGTCGGGGCTGAGGTCGCTCCGGTGGAAGCGCGGGCTGGACGGGGACTCCCGCAGAAAAGCATCCATTTGCCCGGGCCCGCCCGCTGGAAGGGACATCCCCATTATTACCACTAACATTTAGGTACTCTAGAATCAGCTCACAATAAATAGGACGTAGTTTAGCAGAAACGTTTCCAACACACACAAAGTGACTTTTGAGATATTTGAATTTTTAGGTATAAGCTGATCTACGCGCTCCATACATTTGGGTTGATTTCAATATGCCATAACTTTGCACATACTCATTGGATCGCTATCCGAGTCTTTGATTCTTAAAGTATAGAAGATAGTGATCATTTTGGTATATTTAACTCAAAAATGAACATATTGTGGATTGGAACGTTTCTGCTAAACTACGTCAAATTGGGTATTTGACAGCATGTCAAATGAGTTACTTTTAGAATGGAATTTTGTATGAAAATACTTGCTTGTGACGTCACATTTCAGAGCACTCTTTTTATATTTCATCTATTTAAAAATTGTAATAACTAGTAAATGATTAAAAGAAATACATTTTCCGAATCACCGAATCAATTCTTGTTTTAATCGAGCATCTCAAATAATTTATTGATGACAGTGTCAAATACCGTATTCCATTTCCAGGAGTGGCGCTAACAAAGAACTATTACAGTCGCCATCGTAAGTACAAATAGTTCATGTTAAACTAAACCACTAGTCCAAGTATGTTTAGTACCTTATCATGTATGTCTATTTCTTCTGAATAAATAAATTCTCAATTCTCAAATTCTCACATTTATTGCAACTTAGCCTTTAGTATGGATCTGCGACTTCAGTCTCACCAAATAAAATAAAAAAATACCTAAAAAGTTACTCGATTTTCTTTACTTTGAGTGACATTGTAAGACGCTCATGTCCAAATATTTTTTCGCTATTATTCTTAAAAAAATACGTCTATATAACGTTCTTAGTCCCGTGTCGACAAAATAACAATAGAAAACTATTTTACAAAATGTCAAATTAGTCCAGTCAAATTACGAAAAAAAACGGGTTAAATAAACATGAGCGAACACAGTTTGGGGATTTTGAGGATCGATAGGGGGGTGCATCGTGAGCATAAATTCCAATTTGAGGGGCTGTACTGAGGTCAGCTCAAGGTCATTTCGATGGAAACGCGTTTAATTCGATATCTCGAGAAATATCAGTGTTAGCAAAAAAATTGTAGAGACCTTTTCTCTTCTAAATGAAATTTATTAACTTTTTTATTTAAAACTTTTTTTTATAACATCAATATTTTTCAACTTATTACTCCCGCAAGGCAAAAATTTTATTTTTTCCAAAAACACGTGCTTTATTTGCACCGAAAAGATTCCGGAAAACGTTCAAGAAATGAACCAACGCGTTCGCCTCAAACAGCGAATTCGTATAAGTACGGTAAAGTCGTCGGACCCCCCGTGGATTGGAGCCAATAACGATGTCATCGCAACCAGCTCCGGATAATTTACTGAGATCGATTGCGTGCAAATGCAAAACCAAGTGCGGCAAAGCGTGCGGATGCAGAAAGGCCGGCCTCTTTTGCTCAGTGATTTGCAATAATTGCCAAGATAATTATTGTTCCAATATCGCCAATATTATCGACGATGATGATCTTGACGTAATGGACGAGGACGACGTATGCCCCGATACCGTCTTTAATATTCACGAATCACTTCCATCGACCTCGGGTGCTTAATTTTCCGAATTTCATAACCTATTTTTTTATCAATAAATGTGTGAAACAGTTTTAATTGTTAATTTACTTCTTACCCAAACAAACCCATAAATTTACCCAAATTAAATACCCAATTTTTAAATAGTTTAATCGATTTTCTTTATATATTGCGACAGTGGCGCGGATTTCGCTCGGTAAAGTAATGTATAACTCCGAAGGTATTGGCATTACAGAAAAAAGTTTGAGAATAAAATTGTGCATAATTAAAAGATATTCACGTTGATGATCGGTAAAATTCAATAAAATTGAATGGTTGGGGAGAAAACGACGAAAAATAGGAAAAAAAATAAAATTTTTGCCTTGCGGGAGTAATAAGTTGAAAAATATTGATGTTATAAAAAAAAGTTTTAAATAAAAAAGTTAATAAATTTCATTTAGAAGAGAAAAGGTCTCTACAATTTTTTGGCTAACACTGATATTTCTCGAGATATCGAATTAAACGCGTTTCCATCGAAATGACCTTGAGCTGACCTCAGTACAGCCCCTCAAATTGGAATTTATGCTCACGATGCACCCCCCTATCGATCCTCAAAATCCCCAAACTGTGTTCGCTCATGTTTATTTATTTCGTAATTTGACTGGACTAAATAAGTTACTTTTAAAACGGAATTTTGTATGAAAGCACCTAATTATGACGTCATATTTCAGAGCACTCTTTTTATGTTTCATCTATTTAAAATTTTTAATAACTAGTAATTGACTAAAAGAGATACATTTTCCGAAATATTTTGTAGTTTTTGTTTTAATCGAGCAAGCATAAGAAATAATTTATTGTTGGTCGTGTCAACTACCGAATTATGCTAGGTTGTAATAAAAAAACACTAAGAAAATAAGCCACCCCGAGACCCATCCGATGCAAAGGAACCCATTACACTTGCGGCGTTACCGCGTTTTTTATTTTGTGAGTGTGTGTGTGTGTGTAGTTAGTTTTATTATTATTGTTATACTTAGTCGTTATGACCTTGAAAAAAATATCTAATCTGTTATGTTGTATATAAATTTGGCATTAGCTTTAAGTTACAAATGTAGTGTAAATAAAATAGAATAAAGGAATAAAAAGAATAAACGAAAAAAATAATCGAGGGACCAACCTGCGGCGATCTCGTCCAAGACGGACTGCTTGGAGATGATTTCGACGACGCCGGCGGCGCGCGCCGGCGACTGCGGGGACGCGGGGCTGGCGACCAAACACACTTTAATAGCGACACCATAGTACAGTCTGTTAGCTTTTAGAATGTACCTCGGGCTCGAGTAGGCTTCGGTTTACACCGAAAGCACCCAAGTGTAATACTACTTCCTGCTCTGTATAAAACTTTTCTTCACTAGGTATGTAAAGTTATAAATCATCATCAACCCGGCATGTCCCCACCGAGGGGCACGGGTCTCTTCCCTGAGGAAGGTATAGGCCATACTCCACCACGGGGGCGAAGTCCGGATCGGTGGAGGCTCGTGAGACTAATGGCCGTCTTACTGTCAGAAGTTTTCAAGCCGCCCAAAGCCTCCGACGTGGCTTAACGACTGCCATCTATCGACGGCAGCCGGCACCAACTGCTTAACGTGCCTTGCGAAGCACGGAACCGCTCGGAAAAATGCCACTAGCGTTAGTCATAGACGGTGACCCATCCAGAGACTGAACGCGCCGTATGTTGCTTAACCTTAGTGATCGTTTAAGATCACTCAGGCAGCCCAGGCTACGAGCGACTCAAAGTTATAAGTTATAAATAGCTATACAAAATAAACCTTACCTTATTGCAATAATTAATTTCAATCCGATAGTAGCCGAGGTATATTCTAAAAGCTAACAGACTGTAAGAACTTGCTAAGACATGTCTGTTTATTTTGCTTCTGTGATAAGTGTCAGAGGCCTTAGGGCGGCTTGAAAATTGTCAGAAGTACTAACGCTAGTCGCATTTTTCCAATATCCATAGTGTATATTTATTTATTTCTAAAGCTTACTATTTTAACAGGATGTTGTGATTGTAAAAATCAATACTAAGATAAGAGCAAAGTTTAAAAAAACACCCACGTAGCACACACAATTTTTACTTCGGAGTAAAATGGGGTTATTTGGTTTTTACGAACTAGCAACACTGACATTGACAGCCTTTGGCTCGATATTGATATGTCAACTTGACAGTTTTTTTTATTGAGCTAAAAAAACAGACTTTAGTGCGTTTCAAATACTACTAACGCGCGACAAAAAGTCGCCGTGGGCGAGGGCTAAAGTACATAAATCCGTAAAGTCTGATTTTTTATTCCGTAGAATTCTGACATTTCATAAGTGTTGCTACTGAAAAAGCTCTCCACCGAAAAAGGGACAAATTTGACCCATTTGAGGGCAATAAAAAATAAAATGCTACGTATTTTTTATGTTTTACCTACAAAAAGGTTAATCTACTCAAGTGACCTAATACAAAAATAACAAATATTTCAATATCACGAACATATCGAATTAACTTTAATTACTTTATTTTATTCTTTAGCTGGCAGCACTGTCTACTAATTCAAGGTTTCGTAAACCTTTTTAGAAAAGTGAAGTATGCCGCTGTTACCTCTCTTGATAATTCATGTCAGCGATGATGATGATGACGAAGACAGTGATATTAGTTGATATTAGTATCAACGATGATAAGATATTTTAATAAAAATATGTTTTCTTTATTTGTAATGTTTTACTGTATGTCTGCTGAAAAGGGACGCAATTGTCACTCGCCTTAAATTCTCTTTCAATTTGGAGCTCAACACTTAATAAAATGGACACATTCACTAACAAATTAAATGTGTAGACTCAAATGGTCACACTCGTTGTGAAATTGAAAAATGTGCCCGGCCAAAAAAGGTTTCTAAAAAAATAAGAACTGTCAGAATACTACGGAATTAAAAATCAGACTTTAGTAGACAGTGTGCAGTCTGCAAGCAGCAAGTGTGTGTAGTATCTCACCTGACCATACCGGCGCGCGCGTCGGCAATAAGCTTGCGCGCGCGCTCGCGCAGTTGCGCTTGCCGCTCCGCCTCGCACAGCGGCTGGGGGGGGGGGGGGGGGGGGGGGGGTACATAAAATAAATCACATAACTGCTCGCATGGGGTCACACTCAAAAGAGCAGCGACGCCTGCGCACGCTCCAAAGTCCTGTCAAACACTAAAATGGCATCTTTGGCGCGAATAAGAAAGCTACTAAAGGGAACAACTACATATTCAATTCTAATTCATTGTTTTTTATTTCAAACTAAATAATTTACATTCTGCTTGTTGAATGTCACTGTACATACAGTTATGTATAATGTTAGCCGCTGCCTTAGGGCCGTCTTCACTCTGACCATCTTTTCTCAAATCAACTTAAGGCTAATACAAATTAGGTGTGAGTGTTCGTATACCAAGAATCTCAAGATCCATGACTGCAATCAATACTTGCAAAGTCAAACATCATTTAATATTCTTAAAAGGTAATAAAACACCAATGCTGCGGCCAGACACACGGACGGCACCCGTTCACGAGCGTAACGCAGAGGTCAGCCATCGCCAGTCTCAACCATATTGGAGGGAGATAGGCGACCCGGCCACCGCGCCACCATTCGCATGGCCTTTGGCAAACTTGTGTGATAAAGTTCTTGTCAGTTATCTATAATAATAGCATAGTTTTGGTATGCAATCACAGCGTCTGTACATATGTATGAAATTTATTAAACCCTTTATATTATTAGAATACCAATAACTAGCTCGTTGTGGAATTGGTTTACTGCCAAGGGTTTTTATCATCTATAAAGACATCTATTCTGTAGTATGCCTTTTTACACAGCGCAGTTTTAATAACAAATTTAAATTTATTTCCTGGCAGGGATAGAATACTTTCTGGAATTTTGTTATAAAAACGTACACTATATCCTACAAATGATGTATTTACCTTGGCTAATCTGAACCTAGATGAGGCAATTTTGTTTCGATTTCTGGTGTTAACGTTATGTATATCCCTGTTTAGCTTAAATGTTGGTATGTTTTTACGTACATACATTATGTTATCGAATATATATTGGCAAGGTAAGGGCCCTGCCTCACCGGGACGCCATGGCGACGTCGCCAGCAACCGTATCCAAGCAGTTAGTATTGAAATGTATGGTGCCTACCTCACTTAGCGACTGTTGGCGACGTCGCCATTCAATACAAACTGCCTGGATACGTGGCTGGCGACGTCGCCATGCCGTCCCAGTGAGGCAGGGCACTAACATACAGACACATTCCAAAATTTCTAGGCTGCCTGGAAAAAAAATCTTTAGAAATGAGTCCGTTTTTGCACGTAATTTTTATCACCATGTTACCAGCATGGTGCAGACTGTTTGTCGCCCTCGTGAACCGTGATAGCGAAATAAAGTTAAAAACAGTAAAAAATTTCACAAATGACGTCATTTGTGAAATAAATACGTATTTATGTTGACGATGTAGCAACAAACAACAAATACTAAAAATAGAATAAAAAAAATATTTAAGAGAAGCTCCCCATAAATCGAATGTGGTTTTTACTGCCGTTTTTTAATCGATATTTTTAACGGTAACAGGTGGACTCTTCAATATTGACAGAATATTTAGTTGCATATTCACTTTGAAAATATTATTAATAATAGCCAGGCAATAACAATGGTTTCAGTGTAGGTGTATTTTTGTGTTTACCTGGTAACAGGGTATCCTAGTTTGGGACCCGGTCAAGTGATTGTGTTGTGTGGAATTTATTATTGTTAATAAATCACCACAACAAACCTACACAAACACAAATACACTAGAGGAGAAAACTTAGACCACTTTAAAATACATACCTTTTTACTAGGACTAATTTCACCATTCGTCAATCCCCCGTTGGCCTCTTTGCTCGTCTCCTCCTTTTCCTTGGCCTTCTGCAGTCTATGCCTCTCTTTCTCTCTCGCCTCTCGCTTAGTGGCTTCAAGCAGCTGTCTCGCTCGCTCCTTCAGCTCATCGTGGCGTGATAGGAGTTGCTGGCCAATCAGAGCCAAGCAAGAGGGGTTTCCGCCAATCGCAAGCGAGTGCGTTGAGTTTTGGCCAAAGGAAGATGAGGAGTCATCGACAGATTTTTTTTCCATTATATATTCAGTTTTCAACCAATTACGTTTCAGGTCGAGGCAAACACGAATAATTTTAGCCAATAAGAGGCCAGTCAGGCGTTAACCAATCAGAGGCGAGAACGGATAATTTCAGCCAATCACAGACAACATTTTTGATTCCCAGAAGCGGCGATTTTTAGCAGCCAATCACAGACGAGCGGACAGTCCCCGGACCAATCAGCGTCGAGCAATGGCGTCGGCGGACCAATGGGAAGCGCACACGCGGCAAGCGATGATGCGGGATGAAAGATAAAGGCAAACGGTACAGTAACTGGATGGGTTATGTATGGTGAGTTTTGTATGGTATGGGTGGGGTCAATGGTTGTATCTATCGGCAGGTCTAGTATGACGCGAATAAATTAACTGGCATTTATATTTTAATTTTCTTGTAGTAAAATGCAATGAGTACTCTTTATTGTATTCTTTGAGTTATCTATGTATCTCGGAAATACTTCAATCATCATATGGGACTCTGAATTAAATTTAGATTTAGAAAAATAAATATAACTAGGGCACTGTTCTTCTCATAATAAAAAAATAGATGTTTTAATTTACTTATTAGACCCAACCAAAATTTTATTCAAGAACCCAAATTAAGTACTTCATGAACCAATTAACTAATATTTTCTTTACAGACCTTCTTTACTATAGTCCAGTAGCCTGTATTCAAATAAGAAAACTACGAATTCTGTCATTATGAAACTTAAAAAAAAATAATGTTAAAAACAATTAAGAATCTGTGAGCGACAGTTTTTTTTTATGTTTAACAACCAAAAACATTTAAAAAATTATATCATTTTTATTTATGTATTATGATAATATTCTACGGTCATATTAGCCCTGCGAAAAGTATTGGTTGATAGATACGTTAGCGGCAAACCAAACGATACAAAACACCACTGCTAGCTGGATCTAGACCTGGAATAGTCTAGATTATTTAGTTATTAAGCTGTTTCAAAACCAACTCTTGTAAATTGAGGGGCAATGTACGAAAGCTTATCGACCTTTATAGCGACGATCTGAATGAAACTCTATGCCTTTGAGATAAGGACGATACATAGACTATGTAAAGGTAGATCAGCTTTGTACTAAAAGTCACAGAGTATGAAAAACATGAGCCCATAAAATATGGTACACGGTCGCATATCAAGAATTGTCTCCATAGACATCACGTACACACTAATAATGATTTACTGATCTAAGCGGTAACTTTTATATACTTAACAAGTACATCGTAAGTTTATAAATTTACTTGTTTGTAACTTTCCCACAAATGTCACACAATATTTACAATGTAAAGTCGTACCATCTCTGATGGACTGATGGATTGATCGACGAGCCACGATTCAAATTCAACCATAACAGTCGTACGCACGTCCGCCATCTTTATGCGTCACACAAGACAAACAAAACTCGAGCTAGAAGCTACATGTCATTTCATTCAACTGTTTTCAGAGTGTAAACAACCTCTATTTAACACTGTCAAAGTAAAAATGAAGAAATCGGAAATGTATTTCAAAGTTAAGAATATACATTCTGTTAGTTAAATGTCAATGTACTATGTTAGCCGTTGTCTTGGGACCGAACATTGTGGAGAAAAAAGCAGCGGAATAAAAACTCCACTCTTTCTGAATATGAATATGTTCAAAATTTCTGAAAGCCATCTCATATTTTTTGTTGGCGTTCATGGAGTCCTCAGAAAGTGGTCATTTTAAATTCTTTCGTGTATTTCTTCTAAAAACGGCAAACAAAAATTTACTTTTCGAAATAAGCCGCCAAAACGATATCTTGGGCAATAAGGCGGCGCACAGAAAATATGACGTCACTTCCCAGTAAACCAACCAATGAACGTAAGAATGAATGATTGACGGACGCCATTTTTACTGACATGTGACGTCATCCTAGAATCGGCCAATGCAGGCCGTTTTCGATACGATCGCTGCAGATACATAATTATCAAATTGTAGCTTGTCGTTTTTTACAAATAATAATTGTTTTTTTACTTACAATGCTTTGAAGCGGTTTTAAGACTCATTATTTATACGAAGACGTATACTGTTTTTTCACGCTGTCAAATATTCCGTGTTATATGTATATTTTTTACGTATTTTCAGCTATAATTGTTTACGCATGGAAAATGAGACTAGTAAGGTGGCCCTATATACATTTTGTCGAGATCTATCGATGAAATCCATGACAAAGTCAGGAAACTTTTCTTTTTCTTTTTGCGTGCTTTTCTTGGAGATAACTCTTCTTTTATTTTGCATGTTTTTCTTCAGTCAGTTTTTTTAAAGCAGCTATGACTATTACGATCACAGGTCTGTTTACACCTAGATAAAAGCTAAATGAAACGAACTTTACAAAGGCGGAGGGGCCAACTGTGTTTGTTTGGTTGTTTGACATTGTATTATTATTATTATTTTTTGACATTCTTCATCCTTTTCTTTAATTTGACATTGTTGGTACATAAAAATTTAATTTATTGATACATAATCATCTACTTCATTTGACCATTGTATTTATTTAGATTTTTCTTTGACATTTAGTGTTTTTTGGCAATAATTGTTTCATTAATTTAAACTTACATAATTATGGAAAAAATGTTTTCTTGTGTGTAACGCCAGTGCACGATAGCGACTAAGAATATTTTTTTGTACACCCGATGGGTATAACATAGAGAAACGTAATAGCTTTAACAACTACACGAATGTCACCTATGTTACACAAAATAAATGATTGATTGATTGATTGATTGATTGAACTCACGGGCGTGGGCCGCGGCAGGTCGGCCGGGCAGGGGGCCGCCGCCGAGCGCAGGGCCGGACTCTCGCCCAGCGCTGGAAATATTCGGCAATCTATCAGATATTCAACTTCATAGACTAAGGGCCTGTTTCCGAGCTGAGAATTTTTACTAAGTAAATACTTAAGTAACGTTCTTTTATCTGAGAAATTTGACGCGACAGCACTACATTTACATAAACAACTACATAAAGGCACAACAAATTCTTTTGGCCCCACACTAGGATACCCCGTGTTTACTTAAACATTTACATAAAGGCACAACAAATTCTTGTGGCCCCACACTAGGATACCGTGTCGTGGGAACCAGAAACAGGGACATCACAAACATGTAAACATCCAAGACCTGGGGATTTTTTTGTCCTCAGCTGGGGTTCGAACCCGCAACCTCTCGCATGGTAGGCAGATACGCTTATCGCTACGCCACAGAGGTCGTCGTATTTGTCTTGAACTCTATTTTCAGATGAACGTAAGCGCCTGTATGTAAATGTTTGTTTGTTCAATAGGCTTACCTACTTAGCTCGATAAACCTGTCAAATGAGGACCGCTTTCGGCTAGGATATTTTTTTTTTCTCTAAAATACTCTAGATGCCAAACAAAGTTTAACATTAGAAAGAAGTTTAAAAATAACATTAACGCAATGTCAGTCAGTCCTTTTATCTTTTGAACCATAATTAATATCCAGATAACATATTTTTAAGAAACCCTACAAGCATTTTTACAAAACCAATAACACTCACCTTGCTCACTGTTCCCGGCGCCGTTAACGTTACTGTTAACGTTATTAACGTTACTGTTGCCGTTACTATTACTGTTGACATCCCCCGGAGTAGCGGCATTGTTGTCACTGGTTGTAACACCGTTGTCAAAGTTCGTAACGTCGCTCGCAACGTTTCCGTCGTTGTTGTCAACGTTGGCACCGTTACTGCCAACGTTGGTAACGTTATTTGCAACGTTGATACCGTTACTGCCAACGTTGGAGCCGTTGTTGCCAACGTTAGCGGGTGGTTGTGGGTCGTCTTCCTCATCGGAGCCAAACGGGTCGGTGAGTTCTTTGCGAGTCATCAGTTTCTCGGGACGGACTGCCGGCGGCTGAAAAAAAATATGTATGTCCATTTAATGAAATCAAAGTTCACTAAACTAATTTTATTAATTATGTCTATTTTTAATATTTCTTTAAGATATTGGTGTTTGTGACGTCATCAGAGCATGATTAAAGACATAGTCTGTCCCTGAATAAAAAAACAATAGACAGTTTTTTTTTTAAGTAAGCCAAAGATACTGAATTTGAATTTGAAAGAGACTCATACTGAATTTGATATCGTCATAGAAAAGTAATTTAGGGTTAAGGCTTTTTATTGAATAGCTTAAAAAAAATATAAACTTATTTACAAACATGATAGATAAAAATTTTACTGAAATCTAAATAGCTTTGAGATTTCCGTACATGTTAAAAAATGTAGCATAGCCGATTGGAATATAAAAAAAAAGTTTTTTAGTTAGCAGAGTGTGTGATCCATTGAAAACAGTACTATATCAGAAATCAGATTTTTCCAACGTCTCTTTATCAATGTATATTTTCACCAGGAAAAACACCTCCTCGAACGGCCTCATTGGCTCATTCATAATTGAGGCCAAAGTTTGAATATGTTATTTTAATTAGGCCAAAGTTTGAACATGTTATTTTAGTAAGGCCAAAGTTTGAATAACATGATATTTTAGTTCGGCCAAAGTTAGAATAACATGATATTTTAGTTAGGCCAAAGTTAGAATAACATGATATTTTAGTTAGGCCAAAGTTAAAATATGTTATTTTAGTTAGGCTAAAGTTTGAACATGTTATTTTAGTAAGGCCTGTTCAGTTTTCCCATTTAAATTAAATGTAGATTTTCGTTGGTAGTACTGGCAACCCAAAACTAAAAAAAAAAACAAGAACGTTTTAGCTAGGCCAAAGTTAGAATATGTTATTATATTTCGACATTTTGTCTCGCGGTCACCTCATTGCTGGCGGCGATATGGAGTGGGTCGGTGAACCACTTGGCGCTGGCAGGCCGGGTCTCGCGCTGTGGGGACAGCACCTGCGCAAAACAACTATAATAACTACTCATCGTCATCATCATCAACCCATTATGTCTCCACCGAGGGGCACGAGACTCTTCCCTGAGGAAGGTATAGATAGGCCTTACTCCACCACGGGGGCCAAGTCTGGATTGGTGGAAGCTTGTAAGACTAGGGGGCCATCCATAAATTACATCACACGTTAAGGGGGAGGGAGGGGGTTGACGAAGTGTGTTATTGTGTGACAAGGGGGCGGGAGGTGTCCTAAATTCCGTGACGTCACATTTCAAAATCGTTTATAACACGAACACGAACTTCGAACTATTTAGCTAAGAAAAAGTCAAAAACATTTGCCACTCAGTTTCTCTATTTGCAGCTCTGTCGGAAACGGAATTGCTGTTTTAATTTAATAATTTCTAGATGTAAAATTGCAAAATATGTGACGTCACAATAGGGAGGGGGGAGTCTCACAAATGTGACCAGCTGTGACAAGGACGGGGGAGGGGTCAAAAATTCATGAAATTCGTGTGACGTAATTTATGGATGACCCCTAGTGGCTGGTCTTGCTGTCAGAAGTTTTCTCTGACTTGGCTTAACGACTGCCATCTATCGACGGCAGCCGGCACCAACTGCTTAACGTGCCTTGCGAAGCACGGAACTGCTCGGAAAAATGCCACTAGCGTTAGCCATGAACTGATGCTTAACCTTCGTGATCGTTTAAGATCACTCAGGCAGCCGGGGCTACGAGCGATTATTTATTTATTTCTTCACAAAGTATGTGTTTAAGAATACAGTAAGTGCCTGAACACTTCACTAGCCAACCCCGCAATGAAGTGATCAGATTCTATAATCATTAATACACAGACAAAACAGACGTCAAATCATATAGATTACATAAACTAACACCACACAGAATAGACAAATGACTATTACATCAAATAATCTATATATATAAAATTCAAAGTACTGACTGACTGACTCACTCATCAACGCCCAGCCCAAGCCGTTTGACCTAGGAAGCTGAAATTTTGCACAGAGGGTCTATATGTAATGTAGGCAAGGAATAAGAACGGATTTTTTAAAGTTCAACCCCTAAGGGGGCGAAAAGGGTTGCCAAAATTTGTATGGGAGGTGTACGGTCAGCAACTACTGAAAGTACATTGACGCACGAGGTAAATTGCGCAAGTAGTAACAGGAAACAAGCGGACGGCGCAATTCACCTTTGCGATACATTAGGTTTTTAGGTTTAGTTATAATCTAGCTCGCATAGAACAAACATAACAATAAACAGTGAAGTTTTAACATAACATCTTTGATTGGTGCAAACATCCCTCAACAACAACAAGAACAAGTGCCAGTCACCTAACATCAACATTAACACTAACTGTAGGAGTTCGGAGTAACTAAAACTGCGACCCCCTACATTTTGGTCCTTCGAGCCGGATGCTCAGTGTGTTTATTGCTCTAAGTACGTTAGCGAATCGGTCTGACCGGCCTCTCACAAGCGGGAATCACCGGAAGGATTGAGAAGGCGCAAATAACGTGTTGGGGTGTGAATACACGGGGCTACGGAACAAGATCAGCGCCGGTGGTGAAACAGAACTATCATCGTGCAGCCAAAAACAACAACATAGACAGAGGCATCTATCTGCGTGGGAACATCATCACCAGTGCTTCAACATCTACAACAACAACAAAACAAATTCAACAAGTCTGGACAAGCGATTCGGAACGAGAACCGGAGGCATGCAGACGCAACATAACAAAAAACATTTGCAACAATTAACATCTCAACAAGTAAGGATTTTCTAACATTATCAACAACTAAAACAACAAACAACATGTCGACCTCAACGGACATTCTCAACGAGCAAGCGGAGTTCATTCAAAAAATCCAGAAGGTCCAGGCCAACTTTAAGAAAGATGGAGCTTCCCGAAAAATGACCCTGGGGTACCACGACGAGCGATTGGAACTGTTGGATAAATATTGGAAGGCTTTCGAGCAAAATGACTTACGACTCGCTTCAATGGAGGAGGTTGACAAAACCGGCCCCTACTACGAAAATCAAGCAATGGAAAACTTTCGGCGACTGTACACTGAAATTAGACACATAATCCTGCAGTCTAAACATAGTTTGGAGGAGCGCATTCATGAAGAAGAGTCAAAATTAAGATCAGAATTTGCGAGAACATTAGAGCGAGAACCGACAGCCTCAACATCCAAGTTTATTTTCGACAAACAGCCCGAAGAGGAAACAGAGCAACAGTCCGACCAGGACATGGAAACCTGTTCAACAAGAACGGCTGAATTGCTAAATGAACAACGGTCCAACATAAAGGCCTTTGAAAGAGCAATTCAAAAACTAAACATCGACAACATTACCGAAAAATGGCAGCTGGAAGACAAGGCAAAAACCATCTCTGCACGCTGGGAAAGCGTCGACAGAGGTTACTGGAAGCTGGACAATGTGATCACCGACATGACCAGCTATGATCAAGACTACGACCGGCTGGAACAGATGTATGACGCGGCCAAAACATTAATTAACAAAAAGATTTGGGCTCATAACCATCAAGAACAATCTGCGCCGAAGATTGAATTACCCATTTTCAGCGGCAACTATGCACAATGGGTCACCTTCAAGGACTTATTTACTGAAACTGTCCACCGAAATACTTTCATCTCGAGCGCTCAAAAAATGCAGCATCTCAAGTCAAAACTGCGAGGCGAAGCCGAGCGACTAATCCAGCATCTCGCTATAAGCTCAGAAAATTACGAAACATGCTGGAGTATGTTACAACAACGCTACGACAACACACGGCTACTATTCGCGTACCATGCTAATGAACTTTTGAACCAATCCGCTGTCCAACAGCCCACAGCATCCAACATCAAACAACTGCACAATACAACATTAGAGAACCTCAACGCAATTTCGAACTTACACATCGAAATTACCAACTGGGGTCCCTTACTTGTCCATATCTTGCAACAAAAATTGGACAATGAAACAAGGCAGTCCTATGTGGAATCATTGGACAATCCGAGAGAACTACCCAAAATTGAAGAATTTTTGAAGTTCTTAGAAAACAAGTATATCGCGTTGGAATCCAGCTCACATCCAGCTCGCAAAAACCCAGAAAAAAGGCCGAATCACTTTACATTTCCCCAAAGTAACAAGAACATACAATACAACAAGAACAAAGAACATTTTAAAACATTTTTTGGTGGCGTAATAACTTGCCCTAAATGCAAACAAAGCCACGGGCTGTACAACTGCAAGGAGTTTCTGAATATGTCAGCAAATGAACGGCGGACAACAGTGTCGAAACTTGGAGTGTGTAAAAACTGTTTGTTCAGCCACAACGGCAACGAATGCACATCGCCGCTAAAGTGCAAAACATGCAACAAACCACATAATACACTCCTACATGAAGACAACTATCGGAACTGGAATAAAGGTCAACAACTTAATGTACACGTGTTGAACAACGACGAGGAGGTCCTACTCACCACAGTCAGAATCGCAATCCGAACCAGTTCCGGAACCTACACAACAATACGAGCCCTGCTGGATCAAGGGTCTCAAGGAACACTAATAACAGAAAGGGCGACTCAACTGCTACAGCTTAAGAGGCACAGACTCGGCGTGGTAGTAAAAGGAGTGGGAGACGGGCCCTCGCTTATAGGAAAAGGGTTGGTACAACTCTCCTGTAAGGAAGTAAACAGCGACTACACTTTCTCCACCGAAGCGATAGTTGTTAACAAACTTACATCGATTCTGCCAAACATACCTATCAACAAGGACAACATAAAACATTTTAAACATATCCAGCTGGCGGATCCCAAATTCTACTTGCCCGACGGGATTGACATTTTATTCGGTGCCGACGTCTATGCCGAGCTGATTATGCCAGGCTTGATAAAAACAGAAAGCCCGAAACCGGTCATTGCTCAACAAACAAAAATTGGCTGGGTTATCAGCGGCCAATCAAAAACACTTCAATGCCATGTAACGCTGACCAACCTGGAAGACATGGCTAAGTTCTGGGAGCAAGAAGAAATACAAACCAACAACGAAATAGAAGGTTCGGAAGATAGCTGTGAGCGACATTACAAGGAAACAACAACCAGACTCACAGATGGGCGTTACCAAGTACGTCTTCCCCTGAAACCTGAAATACAGGAAGAACTGGGAACATCAAAAAAACAAGCCGTGGCACAATTCAAACAGCTCGAACGGAAAATGAATACCAATCCGGCCTTCGGTGAAAACTATAAACAATTCATGCGCGAGTACCTAGAACTAGGTCACATGAAAAAATGCGATGCGCACGGCGATAAAAGCAAGCTACAGTACTTTTTGCCGCACCACGGCATCATTCGCGAAAACGCTGTAACAACCAAGCTGAGGGTCGTATTCAACGCCTCGGCCAAAACCAGTTCAAATCAGAGCCTCAGCGATCTCATGGAGGGCGGGCCCAACCTTCAAGCTGACCTACAAGGCATCTTGTTGCAGTGGAGAAAATACCAGTACGTTCTCACTGGCGACATTGAGAAGATGTACCGCTACCTTGCAATGCACCCCGACGATCAGCCTCTACAAAAGATCATATGGAGATGGTCCCCTCACCACCGCCTCGAGGAATACCAACTGTGCACGGTTACATATGGAACGAAGGCCGCCCCCTTCCTGGCGCTACGAACCCTCAAACAGCTGGCCATTGACGAGGGAGATAAGTATCCGCTCGCTAAAAAGGTCCTGAACAACAATTTCTTCATGGACGATGCTATTTTTGGAGGAAACACTATATCAGAAACAAAACAAACAAGAGACCAACTGATTCAGCTCTTAAAATCTGGAGGATTGAATCTTAGAAAGTGGGCCAGCAACGAGCCGAGCTTAGTGGAAGATCTGTCTGAGGAGATGCGGAACCCACAAAACTTTGAATTTACGGAATCAACAACATCAAAGGCCTTGGGACTGAGCTGGAATCCAAAGAGCGACGAATTTGTCTTTACACCAGTACTCAAACCATCAACAACAAAGAACCCCACTAAAAGGCAAATTCTCAGCGAAATCTCAACACTATTCGACCCTTTAGGGTGGTTGGCGCCTATAACAGTCAAAACAAAAATCCTCTTCCAAAAAGTCTGGAAATATAAACTGGAATGGGAAGAAAAAGTCCCGGAAGAAATCCAAAAAGAGTGGAATTTGCTTCGGGCAGAGTTAACAAACATGCAGCCTTTCAGAATAAAGCGCTGGCTAGGCTGCGATAACAGAGTCGAAATCGAGTTGCATGCGTACTGTGACGCATCGGAAAAGGCATACGCGTGTGTTGTGTACAGCGCGGTGCGAGACAGAAATGGTGAATACCAAATCAACATAGCCGCCGCAAAAACAAAGGTCGCGCCCTTACAACATACACAAACATTGCCTAGACTGGAGTTATGTGGCGCGCAGTTATTGGCTACACTGATTGATAAGGTGAAACAATACCTAAACCGGCCCAACATTAAAGTGACAGCTTGGACAGATTCCATGGTGGTCCTAGGATGGCTGAAAGGTCATGAAAGTCGTTGGAAACCTTACGTTGCCAACAGAGTGAAGAACATCAACAAAATAGTACCAGCAGAGAATTGGCGTCACGTGAAATCTGAGGAAAATCCAGCTGACTGCGCATCACGCGGACTACTGCCGTCACAACTGCAACACTATTCCCTTTGGTGGAAGGGACCAGAATGGCTACAAAACATGAACATACCGCCGGAAATCAATAACAAAAATTTCCCCGAGATTACAACAGATGTCGATGTCAAAGTGCATATAGCCACAATACCTACAAGGAAGGAACAAAACATTATGAGTGAGATCTTAGAAAACCAAGACTCTATGTCAAAGGCGGTCCGAGTAGTAGCATGGGTATCACGTTTCATAACAATGGCACGCGAGCGACGACTCCACGCCAAACACCTGACGCTAGCTGAAATCAGAGCGGCCCGCTCACTCATAATAAAAAGAGTACAAAATGAACTCTATAAACAAGAGATACGCGATTTGCAATGCAAGGGCAAGGTCGCAAACAGCTGTGCGATATTGAAGCTACACCCGTTCGTTGATTACAATCAAATGCTGCGAGTGGGCGGGCGTCTTCAGAACTCTTGGTTGCCAGCAGAAGCAAAACACCCTATTATTGTACCCCAGACCGGCAGACTAACAGAATTGCTGATCCGAGAGGCACATTTAACAACACTACATGGAGGGGCGAGATTGACTTTGGCGACACTAAGGCAGCGTTACTGGATTGTTGGCGGGAACAATAACATTAAAAAACATATCAGACAATGTGTAAAATGCTGCCGATACAGAAACAACAACACCCAACAGCTGATGGGTAGCCTACCAAGTGCCAGAACGACACCGTCCCCCCCATTTTATCACACTGGGGTGGATTTTACCGGAGCAGTAGATGTGAAAATAAACAAAGGCAGGGGTGTCAAAACAAGCAAGGGCTACATCGCCATATTTATTTGTATGGTGACAATTTGCGCCTTTCGAGTTATATGCAATGGACAGCTGATTGCAAGGTCAGCGCATTCTGCAGGAATTATTACGGCAGGTCATGGTTGCATAATAAAACATGACGACGCGACCTTATATACGCAGCGGTTCTACGAAAACAGGATCGATATCAGTCCCAACATTATAGTCCCATCGACAGATCTGGAAGACATCAACCGTATAGCGACGAATAACGTTTTTACACCGATAACCGCTATAGAGAGAGAGGTAAACGACAAGGACATCACGGAACTCCAAAACAGAATCCAACAATTGAAGGAACAAAGTGAGATAACCGACAATATATCGACGCATGATGCCCATCAATACGCAGTGTCCTATACAGCGCTTGCTTTGATCCTTGTCGTTGGAGTTGCCGCAGGGTGCACATATATGCACTGGAGACGTAACAAACGACACGTCCAGAATAGCCGTGGAACGGAGGCGACCCAGGTTTCCCAGAGTATCGAACTGGAAATGACATCCCCACCAACAACTACAACTCAAAACAATAAATTATCGGGTCGTACCGTTCCGCAAAATAGTTATGATTTTAAGTTCTAAGTGTGAAATATTTAAGCAGTGTGAAATATTTAAGTTTTACGAAGTAAATTAAGTGAACAGGTTAAGATATTTAAGACATTTTTTGTAATCATTTTACTTTTCTTAGGATTTACACTGTTATTTTTTGTTTTGGGAGCATGTACGGTCAGCAACTACTGAAAGTACATTGACGCACGAGGTAAATTGCGCAAGTAGTAACAGGAAACAAGCGGACGGCGCAATTCACCTTTGCGATACATTAGGTTTTTAGGTTTAGTTATAATCTAGCTCGCATAGAACAAACATAACAATAAACAGTGAAGTTTTAACATAACATCTTTGATTGGTGCAAACATCCCTCAACAACAACAAGAACAAGTGCCAGTCACCTAACATCAACATTAACACTAACTGTAGGAGTTCGGAGTAACTAAAACTGCGACCCCCTACAGGAGGTATAAAAAATGTTGTCTAATTTTCTTTAAAATAAATACTCTTCAACACAATTGATTGAACACGTGTATCGCCGTTTTTTCTAAATTTAACCCTTAAGGGAGTGAACGGGGTTGTGAAATTTTGATGAATAATAAAAAGTCATTACCTTTCCAAGAATGGTCTTAGACTGATGCAGCAATAGGTCTTTGATGGCAGTCGGCGAGCTCGGCTTGTCCGGTGTAGACTCGGATTGGCAGGACTCCGTCGACGGTTGCCTTCTGCGAGTTAAAGTTATCTATATTATTTTTTTCTTTTATCGGTTGCCTTCTGCAAATTAACCCTTAGTTAGCCAGGCATGGGTAGCAATAATTTTTCATTGGTTTTGGACTTAATTTCAAAGTGGTAAGGTTCAATTTAAAGTGGTACCTATTGGACCATTGCCTGGTAAAGAACTAAAGTTAAATTATTTTTTTCATTCATAGCTGTCCATTTTATTCCAAGCTAGTCTATTTATTTGTTCAATGCAAAAATAATATACTGTCACGTTGACATACCAATATCAGGCCAAAGGCTGTTAATGTCTGAGTGTTGCTAGTACGCAAAAACCAAACCAAATCAAAATTACAAGTAAATCACAAGTAAAAATTGTGTGTGCTTCGAAGGTGTTTCTTACGAACTTTGCTCTTATGAGTAATTAAATTTTAATGTCTTTGATGTGATAAGGATTTTGGTCACATGAGCATTTTGATCACGCTGCAAAAAAATTACCGAGTAAAACTGTATTTTAAAGCGGCAACACCGCGTATTTTCTTCTTTTGCATCGAATTATAAAACGAACTCTATTGCTGAATGAATGAAGAAGAAATGGACAATTTTGATATGTAGTATCAACTTTGATACTACATTATTACAGGAATGGGGATCGTAGTTTAAGATGTTTAATCAGTCTGTTGTGTTGTGTTGTAATGTACTGTGTAATGAAGTGTGTACTCTGCGTTATGATCAGTGAACAGTGCACTGTATAATGTGTACAGTGCACAGTGTAATGTGTAAATACTGTTCATCGTGTTCAGTGCACTTTTTACTGTAATAACAATAATAACGTCTACACAATAAATTTCGTCCCGGACCCAAACTAGGATATCCTGGTTAGTCAAGGACATTATAAACATCGAAGTACGCCCCAACTGAGGCCATTTGTGTAAGTTTACGGTGGCACCCAGTCGGAATCGAACCCACGACCTTGTGCTTTAACGGTTAGAAAAACGAGGAAGTCAACTGTGTAATGTTCATTTTGTAATGTGTACCGTGAAATGTTCTACAGTATTGTGTCCTGTGCACTGTTCATAGTTCACTGAGTAGTGAAGCTGCGGGGGAGATTTCACAGGTAAACTGGTGTAATGTGTTATGTGTGTAGTGTATAGTGGGCAATGTTTAGTGTGTCGCCTATAGTTTGTAGTGTGCAATGGGTAATGTGTAGTGTGCAGTATACAGCGCACAGTGTGCAGTGCAGTGTACAGTGCAGAGTGCAGTGTGCGTGTGCAGTGTGTAGTGCGCAGTGTGTAGTGTGCGCAGTGCGCTGCGCAGTACTAACGGCGGCGGGCGGCGCACGCTGCGGCGCGCGGCGATCTCGCAGGTGAAGAGGTCCCTTGGCAGCGCCGCGTCCGTGTCGTGGCGGCCCACCAGGTACGACGACTCGCTTTCGTCGTTGCCTGCGCGCCGAGAGTGACCACCCGGTATAATATAAATAGTACCTGGACGACCGAGCTTAGCTCAGTTTTTTTTTAATCTAGGTTTTGAGCTGCCAATAATAGTTTTTTTCGCAAAAGGAACTCGATCACCAGGATTTGAATCGAGGTCTTTTCGTTTCCGGACCGCCCGATTTCCCACCGGAGCTATTACAACGCTAATACATCATGTATTTAAATTTAAACTTATTATTTTAATACCTACTCCACAGTTCGATAATAGAAAATGTCTCTACTGGGTGATATCGCTCTCGGGGTTTGAGAGCAGAAGACCCGCGATGAGCATTCGCCTACGAACTTGTCTGTACAGGCAGCGGCACGAGTTATGAATGCTCGGCGAAACTGAAGGGGGCTAGAGGAGGGGGGAGGTGGGGTGGGGGCACAAAACTTGTAATATCCGCGGGGACTCAAATTCAAGCGATCGTTGAAATATGGCTAAACTTAAAGATTAAAACACTCGTTTTGCTGTTACATAATTGTCTATTACGTTATTTTAGTTTTTTTACCAATAACAAAGCGAAACTCACCGAGTTGCTCGACCTGAAGCTCACTGCCTGTGAAGTGAGCCCTCAACTGGAACAGGTACGTCATTATCTGGAAAGCAAAGCGATTGTCAATATGGTATTTGACAGTATGAAAACTTATTTATAAGTACTTTTATTAAAAAAGTGTTATGTATAAATGATGAGTCTTAAACCCGCTTATTGACTAAAAAAATAGATTTTTTATAAAAAAGGAACAGAATAAAATTTGATAATTTTGTATCTGCAGTCATTTTATAGAAAACGGCCTGCATAGGCCGAATCTATGAAGACGTCACAGGTACGTAAATGTGGCGTCTGTCATTTATGTCGTTCTTACGTCCGTTGTTTTTATGTACTGACCTATGACACATTGTTCTTGTAACTTCGTTTGCTTTTTTTTTTAAGAAGAAATACAAGAAAGAATTAAAAGTTACCACTTTCTGAGCACTCAATGGACACCTGAGATAGTTTTCAGAAACCTGTCAAAGAGCCTTTTGTTATTATACTTTATTGCAGAAACGAGAGTACAGTATTTTCACATTATATAAAATTTTAACTTTGCCTTCCATTTACATCCAGGACATATGTATATTTGTTTTTAAAAATCCTAACCTATTTCGGAACTACACTAATATTCATGGAATCAATACCAGACATAAAAATAGATAGTGTTACCATCCTCAAGAATTAAAATGTTAAATTGTAGTCCATATTATATGTGTGTAAAAATTTATAACAAACTCCCACCGCATATAAAATTGCAAAAGGATTTCAACACTTTTAAAAGAAAACTGCAAGAATTCCTAACAGAAAAATGCTTTTTACTCATTAAAGGAGTACCTGCCAAATGTAGTATAAATTAGTTTAACCCTAGATTACGAAATTGCAACACCTGCAAAAGGTGACTAAGTTTTAAGTCCTAATCTTAAGTAAGACCTATGTACCTACACTTGGCAATTTTTTTAAAAAAAATTAAATTAAAATATAGGAAAGGTAACAGAAAAGAAAATACACGTACAACGGCAAACTTCTTCCAGCAAACCTTTGGGAGTCGGAGCGGGAGATTTGAGCTTGCCATTTGTCGAGGTGCGACGCGGCGATACCGCAGCAGATAATACGGCCGACACCAAGCTTCTCGGAGGTTTATGTACTTTTGGCGTTTGTATTTTGTTTGTTTTTTTCTGATGCCGATGTACAACAGAGAATACTCTTATGCAACAGAGAATACTCTTATGTAATAGATAATACTTTTATGTAATTTATGTAATGTTATGGTAATTGTAAATTGTGCCCGGATAACGGCGACAGGCTTGCCACTTGTCACGTTTGGGACCTAATAAACTCGGCAAAACGAGGGTCGAGTTCTAGAGACTGGTGCCTCTGCCTACCCCTTCGGGGATAACGGGCGTGAGTTTATTATTATTAGTATTATTTTTAATACTCTTATGCAACAGAGAATACTCTTATATAACAGAGAATACTTTTATGTAATTTATGTAATGTTACGGTAAGACTCACGGCCAGCTTATCGGGCTGCGGCGGCGGGCGTGGCGATATCGGAACCAGACAGTACGGACGGGACACCGAGCTTCTACGGGTTGGGTTTTTCGTCTGATGCACAACAGAGAATACTCTTATCTAATCTTATCCTAAGACTCACAGCCAGCTTGTCTGGCTGCGGCGCGGCGATGTCCGCGGCGGCCAGCACGGGCGCGACGCCGAGCTTCTCCGAAGCCTCGAGCGCGGCGCGCGCGTTGGCCAGGTGCTCGTCTGGCTGCAGCCCGGAATAGTCGCTGCGGGCAAGCCACAGTCAGTGAGGCCCACGGTCACGCCCGGCCCACAGTAAAAGCCAAAGTATTTTTCGCCAAATTTTACTTCCCAATAAACTTATTGCATCAAATACAAATACAAATACAAAATTTTTTATTTCAACGTAAAGAATTTACATTCTGCTTGTTGAATGTCAATGTACATACAGTTATGTAAAATGTTAGCCGCTGCCTTAGGGCCGTCTGTAGTGGAGAAAAAGGCAGCGAAAAAAAAAACTCCACTCTGACCATCTTTTCTCAAATCAACTTAAAGCTAATACAAATTAGGTATGAGTGTTCGTATACCAAGAATCTCAAGATCCATGAGTGCAATAAATACTTGCAAAGTCAAACATCATTTAATATTCTTAAAAGGTAATAAAACACCAATGCTGCGGCCAGACACACGGACGGCACCCGTTCACGAGCGTAACGCAGAGGTCAGCCATCACCAGTCTCAACCATATTAGAGGGAGATAGGCGATCAGTTTCATTTCCCAAATTAAACTTTAGCAAGTTTTCATTTCGCATTTTATTCATTTGGTCAAATTATCATTTCGCATAATTTTACTGCGTCAAGTTTTATTAAGACAAACGTTTATTATGCTAACGTTTTATTTTGGCTTTTATTCATTCGGTCAAATTATTATTTGGCATAAATATAGTTGACGATTAGGTACTACTTATTATTGAACGGGGGGTCGGCGATGTAAAGAATACGTGGCAACAGAAATATAGGTGCGACGACGCGCGTAGCGGAGCGGAGCTCGCTACGCTTTCGATCTCTATGTAAGATCGAAAACAGACTCGACTTTGTTGTGTCATTTACACACATTGCCGGCAGCGTATTCGGTATTGTATGGAAAGGTACTTTTTGCCAAACGATACTTTTGACTGAATAATGCTTGGTAAAATGAATTTTGACCAAGTATTTATTTGGTAAACAATAACTTGCCATAATAACTTTTGCTAACTGTTTATTTGCTTTAAGTTGTTTTGAGAAATGTTTTTTTGCCAAGTGATAATTTGCGGAAAATAGTTTGGGAAGTAATACTTTGGGAAACGATTTTTGGCAATACATTAGTAAACCAGTCACGGCCGGCCCACGTCATATTTGACTTTTTTGGCGCACCTAGACTCCAACATTTCTGCATCGCGCAAGCAAATTACTACGCATTCGAGTAACGATAACATACTCCACAACGGGGACCAAGTCCGGATTGGTGGAGGCTTGTGAGACTAGTGGCCGGTCTTACTTTCAGAAGTTTCCATGCCACCCTAAGGCTTCTGACTGGGTTAACGACTGCCATCTTTTGACGGCAGCCGGCACCGACTGCTGTAGCATTTTTCCGAGCGTTTCAGTGCTTCGCAAGGCACGTTAAGCAGTCGATGCCGGATGCCACTAGTCTTACAAGCCTCCACCGATCCGGACTTGGTCCCCGTGGCGGCGTATAGCCTATACCTTCCTCAGGGAAGAAACCCATGCCCCTCGGTCGAGATATGTTATCGTAAGTTGAATGCGTAATAATTTGCTTGCGCGATGCAAGAATGTTGAGTCTAAAGTATGTTTCCGTTTAAAGCACAAAATACGGTAGATTATATAAGAGAACATAACAAGATATAAGAGAACTAAGTCATATTTCTTCGTGAATCACAGCAAGTCAAACCACAATACAGCGAAAACACTGAAGCAGTCAAACAATGTTTATTTAACAAGAGGTTACGCCTGGAATCAAATCACAACACAGTCAAGACACGAACGCAGTCAAACCAACAATATACCTATTTGATTCACAAGAGCTTGGGCCTGTAGTCACTGCCTGCCCCATTCCTGCATGTCAAACCACAAACAGTCAAGCCACCAAGGCAGTCAAGACAACAATGCACTTGATTCACAAGAGCTTAGGCCTGGAGTCACCTTCTTGCTCAATCCAAGTCAAACAAAAAACAGTCAAGCCACCGAGGCAGTCAAACCACAAATCAGTCAAACAATGTATATTTGACTCACAAGAAATTACGCCTGGAATCACTGCTTGCCCCAATCCGCTACTTGACTCTTTTTTCAAGTATGTCTCAAATGCTAAATATCTCTTCCATTAGACCAAAAAATATTTTAGTATATTTTTTGAGGACCTAAAAGCAACAAAAACATTATTTTAAAACGTTGCTTTGCTAAACAGCCAAAAACGCGGTCCGCCATTTTTGTCTATGGTTTGAAGTCCTCTACGTTTGTAAACAAAGTTTGACATTCAACATAGGTAGAGTTCATGCCACGAAAAAAGTATGAGTCACAATAGAACATACGCACGCACGACTGACAGATGTTTGTTTACAACCAAAGGTGCTTTCAAGATGGCGGATAGTGTTTTCACCGTTCGGATTTAAAAGCGAAAAATTATTTTTTTATTTGCAAATTTTGCAGCCATCCTGCATAGTTACTTAGCAAAGTCATTATATTTCGGTTTCTTACGTTAGATACTACAGGAAATATCCATTTATCGCGTCAAATTTGATACGAGGCAAGTAGCGTATTGTGCATGTCAAATCACAACACAGTTAAGCCACCAACGCAGTCAAACCAACAATATACCTATTTGATTCACAAGAGCTTGAGCCTGTAGTGACCGCCAGGCCCAATCTAGCAAGTTAAACCACAAATCTGTCAAACCAACAATGCATTTGAGCCACAAGAAGGCAGTTAAACCACAGATCTGTCAAGTTAACAAGTACCTATTTGACTGACAAGAGCTTGAGCCTGGCGTCACCACCTGCCCCAATCCTGAATGTCAAATCTTTACTCAGTCAAACTAACAATGTTCTATTTAACTCACAAGACCTGGCGGTGACTACAGGCCCAATCCAGCAAGTCAAACCACAAACAGAAAAGCAACCGGCAAGTGGCGATTCACATGAGGTCGGGGCGGAAGTGGTGTATGGTGGCGGGTGGCGACTCACATGAGGTCGGGGCGGAAGTGGTGTATGGTGGCGGGTGGCGACTCACATGAGGTCGGGGCGGAAGTGGTGTATGGTGGCGGGTGGCGACTCACATGAGGTCGGGGCGGAAGTGGTGTATGGTGGCGGGTGGCGACTCACATGAGGTCGGGGCGGAAGTGGTGTATGGTGGCGGGTGGCGACTCACATGAGGTCGGGGCGGAAGTGGTGTATGATGGCGGGTGGCGACTCACATGAGGTCGGGGCGGAAGTGGTGTATGATGGCGGGTGGCGACTCACATGAGGTCGGGGCGGAAGTGGTGTATGATGGCGCAGAGCGCGAGGCCGTCGCGGAAGCTGTGTGTAAGGTCCCGCACGCGGCACGCGCGGTACTCGGCCGTCACGGCCTGGCACCACTCCAGCAGCTCCGCCACCTGACCACACATGGTTCGACGATGAGCTTCCAGAAACATATCAAACATCTTAACACACGCAAAACAAAAAAAAAAAGCGGTGGTGGCGTAGTGGGGTTGACCTTTGCTTCTCGATCATGAGGGTCTGGGTTCGAGCCACGCATGTACCGATGACTTTTAGTTACGTACATTTGTTTGTAGAGCAACACCATTCGCTGATAAATTGTGCCCGGATAACGGCGACAGGCTTGCCACTTGTCACGTTTGGGACCTAATAAACTCGGCAAAACGTGGGTCCAGTTCTAGAGACTGGTGCCTCTGCCTACCCCTTCGGGGATAACGGGCGTGAGTTTATTATTATTATATTATTATTTTTATAATACACGCGCACACACACACAAGGTGTGACACACACACACAACACACAAAGTGTGACACACACACAAAGTTGACACACTCACACACACACAAGTTGTGACACACACACACAAAGTATGACCAATACAAAGTGTGACACACACACAGGGTATGACATACACACAAAGTGTGACACACACACATAATATATTTTCAGTGTGTGTGGGGGAAGGAAGGTGTATATGTGTGTCACTCACGAGGTGTGTGTGTTAAAAAAATCAAATAAACGGTTTATCAATACCGACCCTTCGAGGGAGATTCGTGATAAAGGTAATTTTACGAATTTCAAACGAAAGCGAAAACAACAAAAGTAAAAAAAGAATGCTTTATATCTTCTTTCTCGTAATCACTGGAGTTATGACCTTGACAAGAACAATTAAGAACCAAATTCCACAGGTTAAACCTAATCTTATATAGTATAGACCTTTATAATAAGATTTATATTTTAGTAATAAACATAAACATTTACATACAGGCACGTACATTGCTTCTGGCCCCACACTAGGATACCCTGTGTCATGGGAACCAGAAACAGCGACATCACAAACATGTAAACATCCAAGACCTGGACTTTTTATAGGTCTATATTTTTTATAGAATATCCACTTCAATAATCTCCACAGCATTCATTATAAATAATGTAGTAAAACACTATTATGGAAAAAGAATGTAAGTGTTGCATTTTTCACCAACGATTTCCTGTCAAATAATGAAAGAACTTCATGGGTGTCCACCTGTCAAAAGTTAAATAAACTATTGCACCGGTAATAATGTGACACGCACCGGAGTTTTATCCCGGTCAAACTTCCCGGGAAACAAGGAATCCAGTTCGTTGACGGGCGTCTTGTCGCCATCTTCGGGACTCTCCTTGCCGCCATTTTGGTTCTTGTCGAGCCCGATGCTGTTCAAATTGATCTTTAACTCGAGCGGCTTAAGGTTGTATTTGGTTAGCGGGGTGGGCTTGAAGACTACCGGTTTGAAAATGGCTTCTTCTTCGGTGGTTTCAGATGCTTCTGTTCTGTTGAAGGACTTTATTGGAGTCGATGCGAATGGCGGCTCCTGTTTTGTGGCTGTAAAGGTTATTAAGGTTATAATAAAATAAGCCCTCAATAGGGCTTTCTTTACGTAGCCTCTAATATTGTGTCCGACTGTGGGGAAAGGCCTCTCTTAGTTCAGTCCAGAGTTTTCGGTCCTGGGCCACCTCGGACCACTCCGGCAGTGCCGGTCGAGATTGTCTCTCATTGAATCCATCTTCTAGGAAATTGGTATATGGTCCAAACCCTCCCCCCTATTTGAACACTATGAACTTATGATCAAATATTTTTGTTACTACATTTATATTATTAAACTTGTGCTTTGGGTTTCGCAATAAACAAAATTATTCAGTTGCGTACATTTGTGAATTTGACCACTCGTTAATGTGAGGAAAAACATGGTGAGGAATTAGTATTTCTTCATCGACTAATTTATTCATTTCAATTATTCAACATCTCAAACAAGTAACAACAGGACTCACTCGGCGTATTGGGCGAGGCCTTAGCCAGCTTAGTCAAGTTAGCCAGGTAGTCTGGCCGGCCCCCCCTCTCCCCCCCCTCCTCCCCCCCGCCGGCCGGGGGGGGCGCGGGGGGCGGCCCCCCCGTGGGCGTGTGGTCAAGCGCGAGGCTTTGCACGCTGCACGGCGTGGCCGCCACGTCACTTCCGGTCAGCGATTGCGTCATCTCCTCCATTTGCTGCCGGAAGTCCAGCATCTGCGAAGACCACGACAAGTGGAATATATAGTTTGTCAAGAAAGAGTAGAAATTAAAGAGTGCGATTTTGCATACTCTTATTTTCCATACCCTAAAAGACATAGTCTCAGCAAAGAGAATTAACCTTGGTCTCAGTTACAATAATTGTGCTTATATTAGAATAGAAGACGGCCTGAAAAGTTCGTAAAATATTTAGTTACACTTCACTTCCGTTTTCTAGACTTTATGGTCAACCTATAAGTAAGCATTAATAATTAAAGCAACATAAGTGCAATATAAGCAAAAATATAAGTAAGCTATAATAAAAATGTAAATGAAAATGTAAATATAATAAAATATAAGCATGGCCAAATTAGCCATGCTTACTTATATTTTTTAAGATATTCCATAAAAAGCTTTAACCTGAAACTAATTTTCTATGACGTCAGCAAAGACAGTATGAGTATTAATCATGTGCCTCACTTACAAATAAAAACAACAAACCAAATCAACTGACTTTAATAACATTTGTTTTTTTTTATGTACACTATCTCTTTAATAATCCTCTGATGACGTCACAAACACCAAAACACTAGAAAAATATTAAAAATAGAAATAATGAATAAGACTCAAAAATACCAAATTCTTAAAATGGTCAATAATTTCATGATAAATTATAAAAAAAACATAGATATCAAAAATAAGTAGCATGGGCATTATGGCCAATCGTGTCCGTTTCCCGCCCACTGACCTGTCTGGCGGAGGTGTCAGAAAGCGTGTAGTCGTCTTCGTCGAGCTCGTCGAGCACGGCGATGTCGGAATTGTTGTTCACAGACAGCAGCGACGCCAGCGACTGCATGTCCTCGTCACTGGGGAGTAAGCAGGGCCGTTATGGAAACTACCACTGCTATACGAATAGGCTAATCTATATATATAAAAGGAGAAGCTGACTGACTGACTGACTGACTGACTGACTGACTGACATATCAACGCAGGGCCTAAACTATAACCCCCATATTCATAAAAAGTTTTAAGCATTGGATAAGTAAACAACTGTTTAAATGTCATGTTGTCTTTTAAATTTCAATGACATCTGTCAAGGACAGCATGACATTTAATCAGTTGTTTACTTAACCAATGCTTAAAAATTTTTATGAATAAGGGGGTAAGGGTTAGAAACTTGACATTTTGCACAGGAGTTTTTTTTTTTGTAACGTAGGGGAGCAATAAGAAAGGATTTTTGAAAATTCATCCCCTAAGGGCGTAAAATAGATGTTTTAGGGTTTAGGGGTTTTAAAATAGGGGTAAAAACTTAGTATTAAACTTTGCGTTTTTTGAGTTATTCGAATGAAATTTGGTACGTAGGTTCTTCATTTAAAATTATGAAACACGTGTAAAATAGTTTTTAAAAATCATCCCTTAAGGGGGAAAAAGGGGGGAGCAAACTTAGTATGAAACTTTGCCGTTTTTGAAGTTTTTCGAAAATCATCCCTTAAGGGGGTAAGAGGGGGTTGCGAAGTTAGTATGAAAGCCCTTTCGCATGCGCTAAAAGTTATTTTTTTCTTATTTGCAAACTCTTTACTTAACTAAAGCCCACGCGGACGTAGTCGCGGGCAACAGCTAGTCTTTAATAAACTACCAAGAACACTAAGGGATGTCGACGATTTATCCTCTTTCAAACATGAACTTTTTAATTTATTTATATCTAAAAGCTATTATCTGACTGAGCGTGCATTTTAGGTCCGATAGAATAGACAACATTTAATATCTTTATAAACTGCATGATATACCTAGTTTATGTTCAATATTGTCACACCATATTTGTAAAATTACATTGAAACTGACATGTATAATATTATGAACAACTCTGCACATGTAATTTATGACAATAAATATATGATTGATTGATTGATTGCTATTTGACCGATTTCTGAAAGCCCTCTCATATTGTTTGTTGGTGTTCATGGAGTCCCCAGAAAGTGGTCATTTTAAATTCAGTCGTGTACTCGTATTTCTTCTAAAAGAGGCAAACGAAAATTTACATTTCAAATAAGCCGCCAAAAGGCTATCTTGATAAACCAACCGATGAACGTAAGAAAGAATGAATGACAGACGCCATTTTTACTGCCATGTGACGTCATCATAGAATCGGCCAATCTAGACCGTTTTCGATACAATGCCGCCAGATACATACAAATTATCAAATTTTATCTTGTATTTTTTTACAAATCATAAATTAGTCAAAATGCTTTAAAGCGGTTTTAAGACACATGTAATTTAAACGAAAACGTATAAATAATACTGTTTTTTTCACACTGTCAAATAGCCTATTAATCTGTAGCCTACGTCAGCGGTTGCTGGAAGGTGGTCCGCGGTACCCTGGGGTTCCGTGGAAGCGTCACAGGGGTTCTGCAGTCTGTCTATTATCGGCCCCGGCCGCCTGAGTGATCGTCCGATCGATCGTTTAACGATCACAAAGGTGAAGCAACATAGGGCGCGTTCAGTGCATGAGTAACCGTGCTATGACTAACGTTAGGGGCATTTTTCCGAGCGGTTCCGTGCTTCGCAAGGCACGTAAAGCAGTCGGTGCCGGCTGCCGTTGATACATGGTAGTCTTTAACAAGTCATAGGCCTTAGGGCGGCTTGAAAACTTCTGACAGTAAGACCAACCACCAGTCTTACAAGCCTCCACCAATCCGGACTTGGTCCCCGTGGTGGAGCACCTTTTCGTTAGTTGATCTAATCCGGCTAATCCGGCCCCTGGCTAATCCGGCATCCCCTGTAATCCGACACATGAAAGCAGGTTACAACTTGTACGCGTCTCCACTATTGTGCTCGACGCGTAGGTATTGTTTTTATTTTGGTTGCTTAGTTTGAATTTGGTTACAAGTGATAGCGGTACGGCCTAGCTTGCGTCCATTGTTTATTATTTATTCATTGTGTATACCTACGTACCATGTAATGTCGTCACAAGCCCAGAACCGAAAGCACAAAACACTGACAATAGGCTATTTGACCGATTTCTAAAACCCATCTCATATTTTTTATTGGTGTTCATGGAGTCCTCAGAAAGAGGCCATTTTATTTTTTTTCAATAAGGCAAACGAAAATTTCCTATAATCTATAATCCGACAAATTCGATATTCCGACACTGCTAAACGTAGTCAAATTCAAACTAAGTAACCAAAATCAATACAATACCTACGCGTCGAGCACAATAGTGGAGACGCGTACAAGTTGTAACCTGCTTTCATATGTCATAACATAACAGGGGACCGTGAATCTACTCAAATTGACGGCGTCATTGTCCTTGGAAGTGTCACAGTTATATGTTGTCAGTGCAACAGTTGTTAAAGATATTTTTATTTCTATATTAGTTGGAGTTGACTGATAATCTTACATACTGTAACGACAATAACTGTATACTTAGTACATTTCTGTTGTGCTGAGAGGTGTGAGAGATTAATGACAAAATGACGAACTAGCGACAATTCGAGTGGATCCACCCGGGTGCCGGATGAACCAGGGTCCGGATTAGCCAGGGGCTGGATTACCGCGAGTCCACTGTATTATGTTAAAGTCTGTTTTTTAATTCCGTAGAATTCTGACAGTTATCATTTTTTGACATGTCAGCGATTAGAAACCGTTTTTTTGGACGCGCACATTTTTCAATTTCAATACGAGTGTGAATATCTGAGTCTACACATTTAATTTGTTAGTGAATGTATCCATTTTATAAAGTGTGGAGCTCCAAATTAAAAGAAAATTTAAGGCGAGTGACAATTGTGTCCCTTTTCATCACACAAACAGTAAAAAAGAAAAAATATTTTTGTTAAAATATCTAATCATCATTAATACTAATATCACTATTTTCATCATAATCATCATCGCTGACATGAATTATTAAGTGAGCTAACAGCTGCATACTTCACTTTTCTAAAAAGGTTTACGAAACCTTGAATTATTAGGCAGTGATGCCAGCTAAAGAATAAAATAAAGCAATTAAAGTTAATTCGACATTTTGTTCGTGGTATTGAAATATTTGTTAATTTTGTATTTGTAGTAAGTAAATATTTAGATTAACCTTTTTGTAGGTAAAACATAAAAAATACGTAGCATTTTATTTTTTATTGCCCTCAAATGGGTAAAAAGATATACCCATTTCCCATACAAGCTGGGGCCTGACGTTACAGCTCTAAAAATTGGTCAGCAGTTCAACCATTCAGTAACACTTTTAGATCCCAATTTTCAAGTCACTCAGCAATGGCCAAATGGGAAAAACATTTGTCTAAACGAGGTCATTAGAGGTTATGTTTATGTTGACGTTGTAATATGAGTATCCAATCAAGAAGAATTATTGAATTGAATTGAATTGAAGTAGTTTATTAGACAACCAAAGTTAAAACATTTTGAAAGATGTCATTTACAGCTTTCGAAGAAGTCCCGTACCGCAAAATTAGTTCGAAGAACTAAGATGGAATGAAATGCGAGACTTTTTGCGTCGCGATTTTGACGTTTCATGAAAGCATTTGTGAGGACTGCATCAAGCTAATTGCATTTTACGTAGTAAATCGTATGTATTTCCATTTGGCCATTGCTTTTCGTGATACCACTTTTTTTAAGTTACGTATAAAAAATTTAGGTTTTTTGTGGTACTTAATTCAACCTTGTAACATCAGGCCCAAAATGGGCGATGTCCTTTGTCCTTTTTTCGGTGGAGAACTTTTTCAGTGGCAACACTTATGAAATGTCAGAATTCTACGGAATAAAAAATGAGACTTTAGTTCTAGAGGCCGCCGATAATGTAGTCTCAACTCACGTGGCCCGCCCCTCCCTGAGCAGCACGCAGTGCAGAGTCAGAGTAACCACTGCGGCGCGCAGCTTATAAAAATATTGTTTATATCGCTATAACTTTTTTCACACAATTATTTGAAGTGAGCTCCCATAGTAACTATTGTAGTACATAAAAAAATCTTTCTAATGACATATGTCACATCGTTATTGGTTCTTGGACCAGCCTCCATACATTTTTGCCGGTTATTCTTCGAAATATCACGTTGTTGTTCTTGCAAAGGTGCGTAATGTAGTCTCAACTCACGTGGCCCGCCCCTCTCTGAGCAGCACGCAGTGCAGAGTCAGAGTAACCACTGCGGCGCGCAGCTTCCGTCCGCAGGGCTGCAGGTTCACGGCCAGGCTGCGCTGCGAGGGCTCCAGGCTGGCGTACTTGCGCATGTTCACCGCACAGCCCGCCAGCCGGCGCCTCTTGCCGCCCGGGGACACCTTGGGGCATTGAGAGAAGATAACATAAGATGGACAGACGATCTCATCCGAGTGGCAGGGAGACGCTGGATGCGAGCCGCTTCCGACCGGTCTTTTTGGAAATCCATGGAGGAGGCCTATGTCCAGCAGTGGACTTCTTGTGGCTGAATGATGATGATGAAGACAAGATAAAATTTATTTATAAAATCATAGGTACACACACATAGCACACACATCAAGAAAAGTTTGCGATGACTTTGAAAAATCGAAATCTGTTTTGTTACAATAAATAAAGAATCTAAAAAGAACCGTACTTGTGCTTGCGCATGTTCACCGCGCAAGCCACCAGGCGGCGCCTCTTGCCGCCCGGGGACACCTTGGGGCATTAAGAGAGGATAACATAAGATTAGAGTTACCTCCAACGCGATTTAAGAATTGTGTTAAGCACACTCTTTGCAAAAAAGCTTATTATAAAATCAACGATTATTTCGAAGACAAGGACGTATGGCATTAAATAGTAGTCTAATATTAAATTTAATCAGAGGATAAATGTGTCTATAGTTCGTGCCAGATAAACTTGCACAAAAGTCCATTGAACCCAGTCTGTTGTAAAAACCAAAAAAGAGTAACTTAAAAAAATATATTTTCGACGAAAAAAATCTTGTTTTTTTTTCTATTCTGATTGTTAGTAGAAACAATCTTAACTTAATTTATTTTCTCATTTTATTAATTTTAGTGTAGTAATGACTGTAACTTTATTTTTTTGTGACTGGCAATCAATTAAGCCATACTGTAAATATTGTATTTATAATAAATCTATTTGAAGCATTATAACAAGGTATTTTAGACTTGTTAAAATTACTTGATCAAAAATGAAAAAAAAATATTTACTCCATTTCATTACTGACTGCAGACAGACGAAGTATGCAGCGGTGCACAACTGTCGGCCCCCGTTTTGTCGTTCAATCGCTCGCTCGCGTCACAGATTAGAGAAAAAATGTTTTCTCGCGTCATTCATTCGAGCGATTCTGTGCTTTTGAGTCGGGAACACAAAGTACTATATTAGTTCAGTCATTATAGATTTTGACCCGTGAATAATCAGTTCTTGGATTTTTTTCGTAGGTCCCTCGGGGGGGTCACTGGGAGTGTAAATTCAAAAAGTAGACTTATCAGGCTACTGCGTATATTCGAAAAATGTTTTTTTTTTTTAAAAAAAACGGTTTTTCTTAAACAACTCGGCCATATTTGATTTTACAGTAAAACCGTGAGAACAAAAATTGTAGGAAATTTGATTGTCTACAAGTTTGGCTCTTACAATGTTTCTTCTAGGATCGATATTTTGGAAATTAAACTTAAAAAACCCGACAAATTCAAAATATTATCATTATTTCCTATATCCACGTTTTACGGCATGAATGAAGAGAAACAAAGTTGTAGAGAATCCAATTCTGAACAATTTTGGTTCCTACCTTTTTTTTCTCCAAAATTGATATTTTATTCAGGTTTAATTTTCAAAATAGCGATCCTAGAAGAAAAATTGTAAGGACTAAACTTGTAGAAAATCAAATTTCCTACAATTTTAGTCCTTACCGTTTTGCTGTGAAATCAAAAATGGCCTAGATATTCAAGAAAAACCGTTTTTCGAATATACACAGGAGCCTGATTCAGTCTACTTTTTGAGTTTATACTCCCGGCGAGTCCCCCGAGGGACCTACGAAAAAAAATTCCAAGGACTGATTATTCACGGGTAGGGTCGGTGTTTTGGATATATTGACTGGACTATACAGGGCGTCCCACGGCTATGCCACATGGAGGGAAAGTACCTTTAATGTTGTAGATGGAACATTTTACTGAAAGAAGACATTATTTTAATTTCAAAAACAATCTAAACTGCATTCATAGATTTTTAAATAATTACACGGTTGAACCGGGAATCGAACCCGGTACACGAGAAAAAAAATTACCCTGTAGCTTTATCACACCGATCGGTAGGCTTCATCATAAGGATTATTTTTTGCAAAATAATTTTTAATTTTGAATTTTAACATTTGAAGTGAAATTTCGTTCAGAAAAATTAAAAGCTAACAGATTTTTTTTATGGGGTTAGGTAAAAAGTTTAGTTTACAAGAACCAGTATGAAAGTGTCCACGAGCTACAAACAGAACTTAGACGTATTATTCTGAATATCAACCACAAGAAGATCAAAAGATCGACAGGGAGTGAAATAATCAAAAGAGTACGACTTTGTATTCAACAGGAGGGGACTCATTTTGAGCATTTGATAAATTGATTAATGTTGTATTAAAAATGTTAAAATGTATGTTCTTCCTTTTATTTCTGATAGTATGTTATTTAGCAAAAAATAATCCTTAATGAAGCCTTCCGATCGCTGTGATAAAGCTACAGGGTATTTTTTTTAAGGTTCAACCGTATAATTATTGAAAAATCTATGAATGCAGTTTAGATTGTTTTTGAAATTAAAATAATGTCTTCTTTCAGTAAAATGTTCCATCTACAATATTAAAGGTACTTTCCCTCCATGTGGCATAGCCGTGGGACGCCCTGTATAATACAATACCAGAAAGTTGGGAAGCGCTCACGTCACCACGCGGCCTTGTTCTGTGGTATGTCCACATCTACAGCGTATAACAAGACCACTGATGTAGCCATAAGGCACGAATAAGAATTAGCAAAAAACGCAAAAATCTCCAAAAATAATATCTAACTTCACCTCAATATCTCAGAAATGATGAGGAGGGTGTGGTTTTCGGAGATGTCGGAGATTTTGTTACACCCGTGTAACTCATTATTACTTTTATCCAATAAGGGGCTTTCTTCTTTAAAACATAGTCAACTATGCAAATTTTGCAGCCATCCTGCATATTTACTTAGCAAAGTCAATATATTTCGGTTTCTTACGTTAGATACTACAGGAAATATCCATTTATCGCGTCAAATTTGATACGAGGCAAGTAGCGTATTCCAGGGGCCGCCACTGAGTATACCGAGCCGCGCCGTAGAGAGCTTTCTCCAAAACCCCCAGATGGCTTGTATTGTCAGTTCATTACAGCATTGAATTTCCTTCTAAATTCAATGGTACAATGTATCTTGAATAGACAACTTAAACGTTAAAAAAATAGAAAAAAAAATGGTAGGCAGTTGTGCTAACCCCTGCGCCACAGAGGTCCGGTCGTCACGTACTGAATATAAGTTCTTTACGTTGAAATAAATTTCAATACAATTTCTGAATACAATTTCTCTTGTTTCCTGTGTGCAATAAAAAACATTCTTATCTTAGCTCACAATGAATTTGTCCAAATACTCACATCCTCCAGCACAAAGGTCCAGTCCTTGTCTTCCAGCTCGTTGGTCCGCGAGTCCTTGAACAGGGTCACAGCCACCGAGTGGTTCTCGGGCACCGGGAAGATTACCGTGCCCCTGGGGGATAACGTCAGGGGGGTAAGACATTCAACATATCAACTCGATGTCGAGATGTCGAACTCGAAACACTACTCTCAAAGTTAAAACATTACGGAATAAAAAATGCAGGATTAGATCTTTTAAGGGTTAAAATCGTATTTAGAAGGAAGAGTTCAAAAAGCAGACATAAATCGTATTAAATCGTCGGGTTCAGTTGTAAAAATGGGAGTCCCACAGGGATCTATCCTAGGGCCGTTCCTTTTCCTGGTCTATGTAAATGATTTACCGTTTATGGTACAAAAAATGTGCGAGATAGTGCTATTTACTGATGACACGTCACTTATTTTTAAAATAAGGAGACAGGAAAATAATCTTGACGAAGCAAATAATGCTCTCTCGCACGTTCTAGATTGGTTCACTGCAAATAATCTATTGTTAAATTCAAAAAAGACAAAATGTATGAAGTTTACCCTACCTAACGTAAAATTAGTTGAAAATAACATTGCGATTGGAAATGAAAAACTAGAATTTGTTGAAGATACTGTATTTTTGGGCATCACAATCGATGCCAAACTACAATATGGTCCACATATTGTAAAATTAGCACATAGACTTAGCTCCGCAACATATGCTGTAAAAAGAATCCGAGAACTTACTGACGTTGCAACTGCTAGGCTTGTTTATTTTAGTTACTTCCATAGTATTATGTCCTATGGTATACTACTGTGGGGCAGACATTGAGACTATCTTCATCTTGCAGAAGAGAGCGATCCGATTTATTTACAAGCTAGGTAGTAGGGACTCGCTAAGAGACTTTTTGAAAGAAACTAACATCCTAACAGTTGCAAGCCAATATAGATATGAAAATATTATGTACGTTAGGAAAAATATTACAGACTTCGAAACACTTGGTAGCCATCATAACGTTAATACTAGGAATAAACATAAATTGTCATTTCCACGATTTAGACTTGCAAAAGTTAATACTTCCTTTATGGGGCACTGTATAAGGTTCTACAACAAGATACCCCAAGATGTATTAGAGTTACCTCCAACGCGATTTAAGAATTGTATTAAGCACACTCTTTGCAAAAAAGCTTATTATAAAATCAACGATTATTTAGAAGACAAGGACGTACGAGGGGTGGCTGATATATAATCTACTTTGTTAAATAAAGTTACAAAAATGATACTGGCCACTATGAAGTTTTAATACTTATACATTCCTTATTTGAAAATAACAGCATTCATTTGTTTTAATTGTTTTCATTACGAATAGTACACTAACATAGTGAACATGTCGGAAGAAAATAATAAAATGCTTAAACTTGAGCAGCGTGCGGTGATTAAATTCCTAACAAAAGAGGGAAATACTCCGTCGCAAATCAAACAACGGATGTCGAATGTGTTTGGTGATTCGTGTCCTTCCGATTTTGTAATAAAGTTTTGGTCTAAACAATTTAAACATGGCCGTGTGAGCTTGGAAGACGATCCCCGTAGCGGACGGTCGGTTTCTGCAGTCACAGAAGACACAGTGGATCAAGTGAAAAAAATAATACTCGCAGATCGGAGAGTCAAGCAGTGGGAGATCGCTAGGGATGTCGGGATTAGTAAGGAACGTGTTCACGTAATTATTCACGAACATTTGGGGATGTCGAAGGTGAGCGCTCGGTGGGTGCCCAGAATGCTGACGCCCTTCGATAAACAACGACGCGTCGAAAGTTGTGAGGCATTTTTGGACCTGGTAAAAGATAGAGAAGAAGAAACTATCTCCAGAATAGTAACCTGCGACGAAACCTGGATTCGCCAATGGGACCCCGAAAGCAAACAGGAGTCATTGCAGTGGAAATTTAAAGGGGAGAAGCCACCGCGCAAGTTTAAGGTTCGGCCATCAGCAGGCAAGCTTATGGCAACAATTTTTTGGGATGTAGAAGGGATTCTTTTGATAGATTACCTACCAAAAAATACTACGATGAACGCCGCTTACTACGCTAGTTTACTTGACCAACTGCGAGAAGTCATCAAAGAAAAACGAAGAGGCAAACTCAGTAAAGGAATTTTAATTTTGCACGACAATGCTCCGGTCCACACAGCTTTCCATGCAAGGTCGGTCTTGGACAAAAACGGCTTCACAGAACTAAACCATCCACCCTATAGTCCAGATTTGGCCCCCTGTGACTATTTCCTTTTTAGAAATTTGAAGAAAAGCCTAAGGGGAAGGAGATTTTTGACTGATGAGGAAATGAAGGCTGCTGTGGATGATCATTTTGACGAACAATCCAAGAAATATTTTTTTGACGGTTTAATGTCTCTTATTGAAAAATGTAATAAGTGTATTACAGTTGCAGGGGACTACATTGAAAAACAAAAAAATATTAGCTTCCTATGTCTTTTCTTTCTATGTTAGGTAGATAACTTTCCAGCCGCCCCTCGTATGGCATTAAATAGTAGTTTAATATCAAATTTAATCACAGGATAAATGTGTCTGGTGTTCAACACATCCAAGATATTATTTTGTAGGTTTGATTTGTAGTAGCTTTAAGGTGATTTGAGAAAAGATGGTCAGAGTGGAGTTTTTTTTCGCTGCCTTTTTCTCCACTACAGACGGCCCCAAGGCAGCGGCTAACATTATACATAACTATATGTACATTGACATTCAACAAGCAGAATGTAAATTCTTTACGTTGATATAAATTTTTGAATTTGAATTTGATGCATCCATAATATCATAACGTAGTTATGCGGTTTTGTAAACGCCTTGTATAAATGATTCTATTATTATTATTTTGAAAAAAAAATGAAATGCACAGTACACACCTGGTTCATCAGTTTCAATTACGAAAATAATGTCACTTCCTTGTAAAAAGTTACTTTACAAAGTCCTGATTATAGACTTAAATAATAGAACACTTTATGTTCAATACTTGCAAATGTAAAAGATGCTTACATAACATTATCTCACGAGGAAATTAAGCAGTCTAAAAATAAATCTTTGACACGTAACTGTGCTCTAGTTCATTAGCTACAATAAAATGTCAACCATTTGTGAGTAGCCCATAATTTCTTCTCATCGTCTTCTGACCACCTTTTGGAGTTGCATACCCGTTCGTGCGATGGCAAAGTGGTTCGGCATAGCGTGAAACATACAGACAGACAGAAAGAAAAACACATAGACACACAGACGCACGGACATTTTGTGCAGTCAGAATTTTTTTATTTTCTATACAGTGTTTATCACTAAATGCGCCCTCACCCCAGACTTAATAACAGGGAGTCAATAAGTTAAATAAAAAAATATAATATTTTTAATGAAAATCGGAGAAGCTATTCGTTTTTTTATTTCATGTGGTCAAAATATCAATACACAAGATATGGTTTTCGGGTAATCTATTTTTTACGCAACTTCTACCGGAAGTTCGCTATCTTTTGGTGCTTGAAGGTAGTAGTACTAAAAGGGTGGTAGTACTAAGGTATACCAAGGAAAAACATAACATAACATTTACACACAGGCACATACATTGCTTCTGGCCCCACACTAGGATACCCTGAGTCGTGGGAACCAGAAACAGCGACGTCACAAACATGTAAACATCCAAGACCTGGGTTTCTTTTTTTTGTCCCCAGCCGGGATTCGAACCCGGGACCTCTGTTTCTGAAGGAAATAGTAGTCTGTTGAATAGTCTCGAACCGTAAGAGGGGTGAAACCAACACTCACTTGAGAGGGTCTTTCAGTGAGGGCTCCCAGTCCAGCGGCTCTGTGACGACGCGGCGAGACCGGCGCGTCCACACTACGCTCAACTTGTGCGGCGTCCTGCGGAGAAACAGACATTTACGCACAGGCACAGACATTGCTTCTGGCCCCACACTGGGATACCCTGTGTCGCGGGAACCAGAAACAGCGACACCACAAACATGTAAACATTCAAGAGCACGTTTTTTTTTATCCCCAGCCGGGAATCGAACCCGGGACCTCTCGCGTGGTAGGCAGAGGCGCTACCGCTACCCCAGAGAGGTCGTCGTGTGTGTCGTCGAAAGCATGCTAATATTGGTGATAGTGTTATATCTACACTGATGTCACAAAGAAGAAAAGTTCGTAAGTTTTCGTGTAGGGGTAATCACCGAAAGTTCTTGACCGATTTCAAATATTCTTTCATAAGTAAGAATGGACCTTCAGGATGGACGTAGGCTACAGAGTAATACACCACGCGAACGTACTCTCGGGTAATGCTAGCATTGGATAAATATTAATAATATCCATATTCGTTAAATATTAATATTAGGTAAACAATTTGTTACCTAAGGTCGTATTTTTTATTAAACGAAGTAAACTGACAGTAGCTTGAAAAATAATGTTGCCATGTTCAATGTAATAGTGATGCGTTCAGTTTTGTTCACTCACAGGAATGAATGAATACTTTGTTAACATTACCTTATTGAAACAAAAATCGCTCGTAGCCCCGGCCGCCTAAGTGATCTTAAACGATCACGAACGTTAAGCAACATAAGGGGCGCGTTCAGTTTATGGATGGGTGACCGTTCTATTTTTCCTAGCTGTACCGTGCTTCGCAAGGCACGCTAAGCAGGTTGGTTGGTGGCGGCTGTCTCCGATAGATGGCAGTCATTAAGCCAAGTCAGAGGCCTTAGGGCGGCTTGAAATCTTCTGACAGCCTTACAAGCCTCCACCAATCCGGTCTTGGCCCCCGTGATGGAGTATTGCCTATAATATTAAATTATGGCCTATAATAAAAATATTGTTTAATATTAAATTTAACTAGAGAATAACTGTGTCTAGTGTTTAACACATCCAGGGGTTTTTTTAGTTTGTTTTAAAGTTTGTTGATTACGCTAAAACTGTTTTGAAAAGAATACAATTGTGGAGTTTCTTTGTTAGTTTCTACTCCATGTAATCTATTAATTGTGTACACAGTTAAACATTTTGTTTGTACTATGAATAAAATATTTGAATTTGAATAAAATGTTTATCGTACATAGTCCTACAAAAAAGCCCATCACGGTGTATGTATATTATCTTATGTGTAAGCCATTATAGTCGAAACAGTGAACCATATAATATACATAGTTAATAGGAGTATACTGCAGTAGCTACCAATAGGCCTATGATTAAGGCTCTGCTTAATTACAGTATTTCTTAAGTTGACAATATTGCTACGTTACTCTGTAACATCTCAATATCGTCAGGCTATAATATTTTTCAAATGCGACCCAAAAATGATTTATGTGATAATGTCATAATGTTTCTTTTCTACGCCACGCTAATAAGCTACTTGAAATACTAATACTTCGCAGACGAAGTCGCGGGCGCCAGCTAGTAAAAGATTGATGTCATTGTTTCATTCATTCACTTTATCACAACACTATTTTTATTTCGTCAAAACCTGACAACCCAGTAAACGTCAGTTTACTTCGTTTAATAAAAAATACGACTATAGTGTACGTTTAGTTTTTTTTTTGTGGGCAGGTTGTGGCTGGATATCAGCGCTGCAAACATTACTACGTAGACTTCGCTGCATTATTGACATTAATAAATCCTTTCTATTCCATTCTTAATGCCTACTACATCCTGTGTGAAGTTATAATATCTGTTATTCATTCAATAAGTCAGTCTCTCCTAATCCCTCCAGAGACATGGGGATGGCAGCACTCACCATTTGGGGCTGGTCTCCAAGTCGATGCGATGGTAGGAGGCCGTGTACTGGAACTTGGCCGCTCGCTTGTTAACTCGCTGCAGCCTTTTCCACACCGACGCCATCTTGGATTCTTTGGTGGAGCTCTGCTGTGGACAGGATATGCGTGTAAATTCCCTCTAATATGGTTGAGACTGGCGATGGCTGACCCCTGCGTTATGTTCGTGAACGGGTGCCGTCCGTGTGTCTGGCCGCAGCATTGGTGTTTTATTACCTTTTAAGAATATTAAATGATGTTTGACTTTGCAAGTATTGATTGCACTCATGGATCTTGAGATTCTTGGTATACGAACACTCATACCTAATTTGTATTAGCTTTAAGTTGATTTGAGAAAAGATGGTCAGAGTGGAGTTTTTTTTTCGCTGCCTTTTTCTCCACTACAGACGGCCCTAAGGCAGCGGCTAACATTATACATAAGTGTATGTACATTGACATTCAACAAACAGAATGTAAAATCTTTACGTTGAAATAAATTTCTGATTTCTGAATTAGAACACTGTCAAATGAAGGATCGCACTTAGAATTTGAATGTCCCAGTCGGACATACTTCGACTTAATAGAGGATGTATTAGCAAATTCAAATTAAAATATTTATTTGAGAATAAAAACTAAATATTTACTTTATGAACGTTAAAGTTATTAGTTTCACAAGTTCTTACTAGATTAACTAGAAGTCCTCAGCACCTACTTGCTAGAAATACACTGGTTGGTAAAGACGTTATGTAAACAAATGGAGGGGCAGATGATGAATATTCAAAATCACTATTAATATAGTGATTTTGATCAGTATGTAACACTGTAATCAGTATGGAATATTATTTTATTATAATGACGTCTACAGGTCGGCGGTAGAGCAAGTCATCTAACGTCATTAGAACGTACATGAGAACCTCTGTGACGACCTCTGTGGCGCAGCGGTTAGCGCATCTGCCTACCATGCGAGAGGTTCCGGGTTCGAACCCCAGCTGGGGACAAAAAAAAACCCCAGGTCTTGGATGTTTACATGTTTATGATGTCGCTGTTTCTGGTCCCCACGACCCAGGGTATCCTAGTGTGAATGTATGTAAATGTAAATGTTATGTAACCACATTAAACAATAAAGAATATTTCATTAAAATTCTTTATTGCAAAAAAACACACTGTTATGCAAAATAGGTGAGGTTATTGCTATTTAAGGGGTCATGTTTTAAAAAAAAATGGGGCCGATAAGAAGTAATTATCGAACTCCTCATTTGGTAGGCCTGATAATAGGTCGTCAGCTATATAATATGGCAAAACCACGTCTGCCTCAGCTAGTAGTTAAATCATATGAGGAGTGTCTTTTCAAAAGGGCATATTTACATTTTTATTATTTATTAAACTGATTTTGCAGCCTTATTCTTAGTGCTCAAATACACAGTTTCATCGCTCGAATCTTAATAAAAACGGGAAATTCTCTAAGTAAAGCAGCTTCAAATATGAGTGTTCATTTCAGAACAGGATATTTACACGTAAAAAATTAAATTTTGTGAAAAATAACATAGAATGATAGAATGAAAATAAGATACCTATATCCCCTTTTGAAAAGACACTCCTCATATTATGTCGTACTATACTCACAGGCGGACAGTGTCGTCAGTTGGGGATGCGATTAGCGCAGCATTATCGCGGTCGGCGGCCGCTGCTGAAACGGAAGCAGATTACACTCAGCTTGTTATACTCTACACTACACTAGATGACCCGGCAAACGTTGTTTTGCCATATTATTCAAATTCAAAAATTTCTGTTCCATTCTTAATGCCTAAATCCTGGTATATTCCACAACACGCACCATTTAGGTCATAAATAGTGTCTCTTGTCCTAACTGGTTTCGAATCATGGAAGACACAAAGGTCCTAAGTTTTTAGGACCTTCTGTGATTCTAATCCAGTCCAATTTCGTAGGGTCTTTTTTTAATAAGCAGGTCAAGATCTAATTCAGATTCAAATTCAAATGTTTTTATTCAAAATTCATTTACATTTACATACGAGTACAGACACATACATTCCTTCTGGCCCTAGGATATCCTGTGTCGTGGGAACAAGAAACAACGACGTCACAAACATGTTAACATCCAAGACCTGGGTTTTTTTTGTTTGTCCCCGGGATTCGAACCCGGGACCTCTCGCATGGTAGGCAGTTGCGCTAACCACTGCACCACAGAGGTCGCCACAAAATGTTTACTTTATGAACGTCAATGTTGTTAGTTTCACAATTAATAGGTTACATGGAGAAGAAACTAACAAAGAAACTCCACGTTATTTTTTTCAAAACAGTTTTAGAACAAACTAAAAATTACTACTCCTGGATGTGTTGAACACTAGTCACAATTATCCTCTGGTAAAATTTAATATTAAACTACTGTTAAACACCAGACATGCCTATCCTCTAGATAATCTTTGATTCGGCCCTCAACCTATTCTTAGACCCACCAAATATACACAAACAAATGTAAAAATAGATGAAGCCGCTTCGGAGCAGTTCGATAGAACACTGCGAGGTTTTTGGGGTTCCGTACCCAAAGGGTAAAACGGACCCTATTACTGAGACTCCGCTGTCCGTCCGTCTGTCACCAGGCTGTATCTCATGTACCGTGATAGTTAGACAGTTGAAATTATCACAGATGATGTATTTCTGTATTACTGAAAAACAGAATAAAATATTTTTAAGGGGGCTCTCATACAACAACAACGTACGTTGTATGAACAACGTGATATTTATTTTAGTGAAAATGACCTAAAATCCCCGGTTTTGCGGCGCCGCGCGCACTGAATTTAAGAGGTAAGCACAGAAAATATTTAGATTAGATTAGATTAAATTAGAACTATTTATTATACACACCAGAAAGAAATAAATACATTATAAGCCTTATATATTTAAGTTTTGTCTTATATAATTGGCGGTCTTATCGCTAAAAGCGATCTCTTCCAGACAACCTATTAATATTTAATATTTACCCAGGCGTACATCACATATTTTATTCACGTCGCTGTTTCTGGTTTCCACGACACAGGGTATCCTAGTGTAGAGCCAGAGGCAATGTATGTGCCTGTATGTAAATGTTATGTTATGTTATGTAATTATTTTATTTTAAATTTATTTCATATTTATGTACCGTTTATCTACATATGTGTATTAGACATAAAGATATCTTATTTCATATTGTCTAATTGCACCAACTACCCGTCATTCGGCTTCTCTATTTTTTTTCGTCAATACTGATGTGATGTTATTATCAAATCTCATGTGTAATTCCTATATCAATATATTCTATTCTATTTAGCCCTGATACCAAGATGTCCCGAAATAATCTCTTTGAGAGAATACAATGGAATTTGTATAGGCTACGTTGTACATGACTATCTTTGTTCGATTCCTAGTTAGTATATGACGAATTCTCAGCTCATATAAATGCAACGAGGAAAACTTAAGACTCAATGTTAATGCGACGTTTTAGTGCGATTTTAGTGCGCCTCATTAAAATTGAGCCTAACTTTTCCTCATCGCCGTTAGATATTAGGTACTACATAGTTATATGGCCTCAATAAGACCGTTTATTGATGAAAACCCTTAAATACTATTAAGTTCATCATCAACCCATCATGTCCCCACCGAGGGGCACGGGTCTCTTCCCTGAGGAAGCTATAAGCCATACTCCACCACGGGGGCCAAGTCCGGATTGGTGGAGGCTTGTAAGACTAGTGGCTGGTATTACTGTCCCAAGTTTTCAAGCCGCCCTGAGGCCTCTGACTTGGCTTAACGACCGGCCGGCACCAACTGCTTAACGTGCCTTGCGAAGCACGGAACCGCTCGGAAAAATGCCACTAGCGTTAGTCATAGAACGGTTACCCATCCATGCACTGATCGCGCCCTAACCTTCGTAATCGTTTAAGATCACTCAGGCGGGCGGGGCTACGAGCGATTCAGGAGAATGTTACTCAGCAAACCAAAATTTACAATATGAGTTGGACTAGATCGACCACCAGGCAACCAACAAAGGTTTAACCATGACAAAACCATCGATAAAAAACATTGTCGTTAGGCGGTCCTTTGCCCCGAATTCGTACGACTGCGGTGGCATCGGCAAAAAATCGCACGATTCTCGGGGCATCGAACAATGACGCACTTACTCACTACTGATCTGTTAGGTGGGGCCTACTACGAACTAAACAAAACAAACGCAAAAAAAAAAACGACACACTATCTCACGATTTCTCGAACCTACTCATCTTCTTTAATATAAAAATGAATGGCTGAATGTGTTGCTAAGCGCAAATCTCGAGAGCAGTTGAACCGATTTCGCTAATTCTTTTTTTAGAATAACCCTTGAAGTACGAGGATGGTTCTTAAGGAGAGAAAAAATTACAAAAATTGCCTAAAAAAGGGGAAGGTTTAAATGGTGAGAAAACATGAAAAATAAAACGAAAACTTTGGCGGTACCAAGTTTTCCGGGATAGCAGCTGTCAGTACCTACTAGCAGTCTGCTAGTACCTAATAGTTTTTGAATTCAAACTATATCGTCATGATAGGACTAAGCCCATACTCTCTCTAGCAAGGCCACTCCACGTTTATTATTAGCTTAATTGACGAACTTTTAAACTTAAATGGATGTGTTGAACGTCTCAGAACGGTCAAAATATGTGTGTAGAGTCTGTTCAATAAGTCAGTTTACAAGGGTCCATTACAGGATAATTGAAAAGTAGGATATAGCAACCCTCTGAAGAATCATAAATGGATCAACCAAATACGAAAATAATCTAGAACTTCACAACTGCTTGACAGATAATAATGCATGTAAACTAACTTATTGAACAGACTCTATTTAATAAGTGGTTTAAAAAAGCAAAAGTTGGTGTCACTCAACCCAGTGGAGTCTTGCAAAATCGACCTTCTTCTCAGCATAGTCGACCTAATCCACAGAAAGACGACGACCTCTGTGGCGCAGCGGTTAGCGCATTTGCCTACCATGCGAGAGGTCCCGGGTTCGAAACCCGGCTGGTGACAAAAAATCCCCAAGTCTTGGATGTTTACATGTTTGTGATGTCGCTGTTTCTGGTTCCCACGACACAGGGTATCCTAGTGTGGGGCCAGAAGGAGTGTATGTGCCTGTATGTAAATGTATATATTTATGTTATCTTATTTACAAGGTTACGCACAAAGTCTTCTGGTGTCGACTGTATACAGTTAGACTGAATATAAATAAAAATCTCAAGGTTTTTCGCGAGGTTCGGCAGTAGGCCGGCCTTGCGAATCAAATCACCAAATAAAATTAACAAATGATCGACTTCTTGATAAACTTTTGATAGTACTGGGGCAGTAGATTAGATTTTTATCATGTGTTTGGGTGTGGTATTTGGTTAATATTTTTTAATAATAATACGTTTTGAAAAGAACATATTATACAACAAAAACCCTGTTTCTTTTTTTTACTTTTTTCAACAATAATTGTCAAAGTCAAAGTCAAGACAATGGACAATGTAAATTTAATAAGTTTTTTCTCATTAGTCATTTCCCATTTGCCCGTTATTTAACGGGCCTGAACACATGATAAAAATCTAATCTACTGCCTCAATACTATCAAAAGCTTATCAAGAAGTCGTTCATTTGTTAATTTGATTTGTTGGCTTTATTTTTCAATTGAGATTTTTCTTAGAAACATAACATAAACCTACGCCGGATCCCGGAAGGGTAAACAGAGACCAGGGACTGCCACTCGTCACGATCGTGAGAGATCTCTATTGCTTTATCAACATGCTAAGACTTCTTTGTATAAATACAGTCTGTTAGCTTTTAGAATATACCTCGGCTACTATCGGATAGACTCGGATATATTCGTGTAATAGAAATATCGAAACTAATAATGACTTAATTTCGAAATTGGAACTAATATGACACTTAATTTCACTTATACAGGGCAGAAAGTAGTATTACACTCGTGTGCTTTCGGCGAAAACCGAAGCCTACTCTAGAGCCCGAGGTATATTCTAAAAGCTAACAGACTGTATAACGTTCCTCCATTTTGGTTCGTGCCTCAGTAACAGCGATTAGATATCGCGATCTAGAGCTCACAGAGGAAAAAGTATCAAATTAATTTTACTAAATAAATCCTGTAGTGATTACACCGTCGAATCTTCTTCTTTCGAATATATAAAATTCTCGTGTCACCGTGTTAGTGCGCATACTCCTCCGAAACGGCTTGACCTATTTTGATGAAATTTTATATGTGTATTCGGTAGGTCTGAGAATAGGTTGTTATCTGTTTTTCCTCCTGGCAAAACAACGTTTGCGGGGTCAGCTAGTTAGACTGTAAAATATAAAACTGAGCGAAGAATGGCTTTCGAATTTTCGAGGATAAGTACTTTGATGTGTTTGCGTGAATTCGAGCTCGATGACATCATTGTTGGTCGAAAAGTAGGTACTAGTTAGCTGCACAAAAACTGTTATCTAAGTAAAGTCAATGTCCAGCAATTTTAAAGTACTATTCAGAAGCAAACAAAGGAGCCGGGGATCTCTGGGCCCAATTGTAATAAGCTGAAATATGGTTTAAAAAAAGCGGTATTATTTTCTGTTTCAAAATATAAAAAATCTGCTCCATTCACAATCTGGGAGACGAGAAATCTTAAAAACAAGTTTATTGCACTGATGAAATAGAGTTCCGATTACTATAATCGATTACTGTGAATGATTTCAATAATTATTATTGAACATAAAATCACTCTCATCGAATGATGGATTCAATCAAAGTGAACAAAATCTACGGAATAAATTATTATATTGTCAATAGTTTACAATAAAACAGAATATTAACTTTAAAATCGATTCTCGTAGATTCTCGTTTACAGATCGATTTATTACTTTTTATGTTTGTCAAAACTATCATCATGATGGGTCACTATATTGCACGGACCGAGAATTCACGGCACGAGAATGTACAACCCGGGAATTCGTGCCCAAATGACCATCTATAACTAACGCTAGTGGGATTTTTCCAAGCGGTTCCGTGCTTCGCAAGGCAAGTTAAGCAGTTGGTGCCGGCTGCCGTCAATAGATGGAAGTCGTGAAGCCAAGTCAGAGGCCTTAGGGCAGCTTGAAAACTTCCGACAGTAAGACCAGCCACTAGTCTTACAAGGCTCCACCTATCCGGACTAGGCCCCCGTGGTGGAGTATGCCATATAGGTATAGGACCGAGGGGCACGGGCTTATAATGGGTTGATGTATCGCTCCTCTACATCTAAACTCTGATCATTTGGATTGACTTGTCTAGTGTAAGATCCAGCCAGATCAGGACGTCAATCTATTGCGACTCATAGCCTCGATAATGTCACGCACTAGATCAAGCGTGTAATGGCTGCGAAGTGAATGATTTACGCTTCGTGGAAACGAGGCACCACTCTGTCGTGTCTATGGCTGTACACGGATTCTCGCCCGTACCAATTTTATACAGCCTGATATGATAACGCACGACCCGAGAACGTACGGACGGGAATCCGTGTACATGTGCACGGATTCCGTGGCTGTACATTACCGGGGCGTATGTTCTCAGGATGTGCATTCGCGGTACGTAGATTATCGTCTCCCATCATGATCACCGGACTACCTACCTACTCGTCTTGTATCGGTTATCGTTTACGTATTTTAATTATATTCCTCGACCAGTGCTTTCGCTCTACGGACTTCTAATATATTGTTTAACTTGTACGACTGTGGCATACCGACTTATCAATGTACTACACTGGGCCGACGGGTTTTAGAGGATGAAATGACACAAATCCTTGTCTTCCCTGTCTTTTAATCTATTTGTGAGTTTCGTTACATTTTCCCACTCAATACAATAAGAACTACAATTAATGTAATAAATAACTGTCTATCATATGATCATAGTTATAAAATCAGCTGTTAAGTACCTATAGGTTATTGTCAATTTGTTGCATAGCCTCACTTTTACTAAATCTCTTTTAACTTTGCTCTCAGATTGCTAAAATCCACAAAATTTTCAAAGATGGTTTGACAATATATAAGCTGTTTATTGACAACACTCTCGTCTTTTTACATCTGGGCCCAAGAATGTATGGAAGCGTTTCCGTCTCCTTTCTTATCTTTTTTATTATGGGAACTCGTTTTCTTGAGACCAAAATGTACAAAATCGTTCTTCAACCAGACTTTTATCAGTTGCGTTGAAAAGAACAATTAAAAAACCGGCCAAGTGCGAGTCGCACTCGCGCACGAAGGGTTCCGTGCCATTATCTATAAAAACGGCAAAAAAATTATGTCTGTTGTATGAGAGTCTCCCTTAAATATTAGAATTATATTCCCTTTAAAAATAAAAACTTAATTATTTATTCAATTCTGTGAATATTTCAAGCGTCTACCTGTTGCCGTTATCAATATCGAGCGAAAACGAGCAAAAAATCATGTTGTGTTGGAGCCTCCTCAAATATTTATTTTATTTTTCTTTTCAGTATTTGTTTTCATAGCGGCAACCGAAATACATCTTATCGTCGGCTGAAGTCACGCCCCTCTTCACTCCGTTTTTTTTCTTCAAAATTTAACAGATTTACTATAAGTTGCATCCAGAAATTCACTTCCTAAAAATGCAAAAAACAAAAAAAAATATTAAATGGAGTTCTGAGGTTTGCTACTTTAGCCGACGATATGTGAAAATGTCACCATCAACTCATCATTCATCATTCCGGCACTACCCCATCAATTATCCTCATCAACAAAGGTTAGCTGGAAGAAAATACTTTTTAGTATTAAGCTCGCCTATGTACATAATTTTTATAGTGCAATAAAGAATTTTCATTCATTCATTTATTCACCTGTCTAACTATCACGGTTCATGAGATACAGCCTGGTGACAGACGGACGGACCGTCGCGTCGGATAGACGGACAGCGGGACCTCAGTAATAGGGTCCGTTTTACCCTTTGGGTACGGAACCCCAGAAACCATTGTTATGGTGACCTCATTGGCCCACCAAAAATTCTACAGGTATTTTTCTTGCAAAATCGCCTCAGACTTCCGGTGATTCCGATAAAAACAGGGTTCCGCTAAACACGCCTTAATAATAATAGTGGGATAAAATAAATGGTCGGAGTCTTGCGACGAAAAATCAAGTAAGTGTATCCGGAATAAAGTTAATTATTAATTTAAGACATTTTTCAGAGCCTGTTAAATATAATTATATACTCAGGTTTGTAACCTTTTATCGCAGCATTTTGTAACTTTACTGTCCTGTCATACCTAGATCGCTTCATAAAAAATATTTTAACAGACCAAAGTAGATGAAGTTATAGAAAACTAAAATAACAATAATTCAGTCTATAGATAAGTATACGTCATACTGTAGGGCACAGTCTTTCTTTTAGAGAGAGTAAGGGCTGAGCTTAGTGCCCTGCCTCACTAGGACGCCATGGCGACGTCGCCAGGGACCGTATGATAACCGTATGAGGACCGTAATATTGAAATGTATGGCGCCTAAGTCACTTGGCGACGGACTGGCAACGTCGCCATTCAATACAAACTGCTTGGATACGTAGCTGGCGACGTCGCCATGGCGTCCTAGTGAGGCAGGGCACAACGCCACGCGGGCCCGCATTGGACTTGCGATTTCAACCATAAAACTATTCGACGCAGATTTACTTCTCAAAGGTAATAAAACATAATAAATCAACAATCAGTCAATTAATATGATTCTACAAATATACAGTTTAAAAATAGATTTCGCATCATGCAAGCGAACTCTACACACAAGGGTACAATCTAAGCTCATTAGCATAACAGGCACATCTCGACAATGAGTTGAACCTGCACTTAATGTTAGTATGACCTGTGTGAACCCATCAACTGCGGCGACCGTGAAGCCTAGGCAATTAGAAAGACATTCTCGCAGCCTTGCTACATACACAATGGTATTTTAGGAAATCTCCATTTCAACTTAGTTTTTAGTTTAGTTTATTAATTAGAACTTAACACTTAAACATTTACATACACATAAACATTTATATACAGGCACATACATTGCTTCTGTCCCCACACTAGAGTACCCCGTGTTGTGGGAACCATAAACAGTGACATCACAAACATGTAAACATCCAAGACTTGGGTTTTTTCGTCTTCCCAGCTGGGGGTTCGAGCCTGGGACCTCTCCCAGGGTAGGCACCACACGCCGCTACGCCAGGGAGGTCGTCAACAATGGGTTTTAGAATTAATTACTGGAAAATCCCCAAGTATAACATGCCTGGAGTGGGTAAAACAACTATCCTGTGAGCACAATAGGGCTGATTGGACTAGATTTGCAAGAGATTGCATATTATGATGGGTCAGTAAAATTAAATAATTAATTAATGAATTACCAATTATTGCCATGAACAGATATGTTTTAACAATCATTATCTTCAACATAAAATTCACATAAAACTTGTGGACATGACACAGTAAAATTCTGTACCTTCAATGTGTTAAAAACACAATGGGAAATGTGTAAGACACATTAAACATACCTTCATGAGTTCTTAATGAATCTGATACTATTCTAAGACCGAAGAATACCTAAGTGTTACAGAGCAAAGTATTAATTAAATTTATGGTAGTAGAGTCCAATTTAGATCACCAAGTGGTTTTGGGGAATGCTCTTTGAATCATCATTTATTAGCATGTGGGAGTTATAAATGAGCTCTTATCTTGCAAGTGAATGAAATATAACAGAAGCCCCTTTCCCTTACCTTTTCTGCTGAAAGTGTAAACAGAGCTACCAATAAAAAAACAAATTAACAACAAACAAACAACATAACATTTACATACAGGCACATACATTGCTTCTGGCCCCACACTAGGATACCCTGTGTCGTGGGAACCAGAAACAGCGACGTCACAAACATGTAAACATCCAAGACCTGGGTTTTTTTTTTCCCCAGCCAGGATTCGAACCCGGGACCTCTCGCACGGTAGGCAGATGCACTAACCGCTGTGCCACAGAGGTCGTCAAACAACCAACAAACAAACAAAAAACAACTAAATAAATAAATAAAACTTATTCAGTGCTACAGTAGAAAATAATGTTTACTTCACATTTTCATGTATGTAAGCAGCCAATTTACGTGACAATGTAGGTCTTGTGTCTGAGATAAGAAGGAATGTTTTTATTGAAGCTGATTGGTGTAAGCAAGTGTGTGTTAAATGTCTGTATATTGGATACGCATTGTATCTCGGTGATTGATTCAACAGGCAATCTACTAACTTGTAGATGTTGGTACATTCTGTTCAATGCAAAGTGTTCAGTTCTTTTTCTGGCTACCTGATAATTCTGCCTGCCAGCCTTTCCAATACATTTTAAGAGGATAGATAGATAGAATATTTATTATTGTATAGTATGTACACCAGGAATTATGATAATACGATAAATTATGGTTTAACTGATAGAAATTTTGGTGGTCTGATCGGCTCATCAGAACAAATGTTTGATTGTTGTTTTATTGGTCATAATGCAACTGATTAATTTAGTTCCGCAATTATTAGGTAAAGGTTATATTACAATAACTTTTGTTAATAAATATAATTCATTGGCCATACCAAGGTGTGTGTCAAAGTGTGAGGCTATTTTATGTTGTAATGGCATTCATTTATATCAGATTTAACTTGATTTGCAGATATTCATATGTCATGTATTGTTTTTATTATTTTTACCTGATCTTATTATCTTTTTATTGTTATGAATATCCTGTGTTTGGAAAAGTATAAGCTAAATAAGTAGTGTGAATTGACGTGTTACAACTTATACAAGCAATGTTTTCATGTATTACATCTGACTTGTCGTATCAAAATTTGCTTGCCTCTCATAATGCCAGAGTTAAGTAAGCTATGATGTATCAAGTTTTAACCGTCTGTCTTTAAATTTAGAATAAGTTGTTTATTACAAAGATTGATCAAGTAAATGTAAAACAATCTTTTTAAATAAATGTAAAGCAAAGGAACCCAATCATAGCCTCATCTCCATAAACAAAGTACTTGAAACTACAGTAGTATCTTGTACAATTACAAATATAACTACTGAGTAAAATTAACAGAGCACACAGTCAGACTTGAAACATAAACAGAGCTCCAAAGGGTCGGGTAAACACACAGATGCACCTAGCGCACTACGTCAATCTAAAAATACAACAAATTATGGTCGGGAAGCCCTACCAAACGCCATCATTTCAATTACATCACTAGGAATGCCTGGGGTCAAGGAACCGCCGTGATATCACCGCTTCCTGCTCCCAACCCGCACACCAACGATAATTGCCGCCGAATAAACACCGAACAGCCTTGAAAAAAGCTCAAATATGTACGAATTCTAAAGGCATATTTTACTTACTGTATCGATGGAACGATGATTAAATATTCACGGTCATTTCAGCGCTGCCCACTAGTATTGTGTTCACGGAAACCAAAATAGTCTTTGAGTCACACTGTCTTAATTCACCAATGACGAAATCTTTCTCTGCAAATCGTTTATTTTGTAAGTAAAATGGCTTTAGCTAGCACGGAAGAAAATTTCAGTCCATTTTTGAAGTTTTGTCGAATTGGATGACATTGGTGTTGCCTGCCGATTTCCTGGATTTTCCTATTTTTTTAAGTGGTAGACCAAAACTTGCCGATGACTTTGAAACGCAACTATGTTCACAGAGTACTCGAATGACATTTACTGATCGCCAGGAAAAACCAAACCCTACCAGAAAGAAACCAGTGTGACCAGATTTAGCAGAATTCTGCGATTTTAGCAGAATACGACCTCTAATTTACAGGTTAGCATATTATGTCGCAGAATCGAAAAAGTTGCCAGATTTTAGCAGAATTTAACAAAAACTAGCATAATATTAGCATGATGCTGAATTAATTGATTATCTTGGATGTTTATGAAAAAAAAAGTATACAATGACCATTTTTAATTTCTAGAAAAATGTTTCTTTCATCGGTATTATTTTGAGAGAAATCCCCATACTTGTTTTCACTTTCGAGTTATATGTATGCAGAGTATTTGTTTGTACACTATATACAGTACAAGTCGCAAGCGAAAACAAGTATAGGAATATACCCAGTTTGGCCACATTTTGGCTAGATCTAGCCGATTTTCGACGGGTTTAGCTACAAAACAAACTGTGTTAACCACTTAACAATATCTAGTAACTTCTAGCTATTTTTGGCTAATTTTCCTGATTGCAATCAAGGTGCATGCGAACGTATTTTGTACTAGATCGTGTAGGCAAATCGGTTGACCATGTCTATCAATCTATGGTTTAAGAAGGTAACGTAGGCAACACAGCTGACCATTTCGGAGATTTCCCGTTAGTTTAAATTTTAAGGGAACTCGAATCAACCGAATGAAAAAGCTTTTCTTATCTTATTACTTTATTGACTTCAGCATAGGTAGAAAGATGACGCGAGTCAAGCGTTTTGTGGCGCTAAAATGTCAGAATTTGACAGTTACTGTACTGGAAAGTCGGGAAGTCGGTTGTGCTCAGACTTTTTTCTGTGTTTGTTAATAGCTTGCGTTTAAATTAAAAACTTGAGCTATTACATATGCCTTCTAATGGCGGTAGTAAACAATGGCCGCCTGCCCACTGCGGGCGTTTGCCAAGCGAAGGGATATAATAAGGTACCTATTGTGCTTCCATAAATATAGTAAATGTTTTGACTTTTTAATAAAACAAGTAGTAAACTTTCACTTCCGGTATCTCGTATTTTTTGCACATTTGCTAAATTCGGCTGCTCCACTCCATATAAAAATATATATCGATGAAACTTACTGTTGAAACCATTTTTTTTAAATAAATTAAAAAAAATATTAAGGTATTTTACTGTATTTACCAAAATAGCAGAATTTTCGCAGTTTTTACAAAAAGTTTAGCAGAATTTAGCAGATTTTGACCAAGTGCCTAGCAGAATGGCCAATTTAAATCTGGTCACACTGAAAGAAACGTCAAAAATAGGAAATGGCCTCTGATGGTCGTCTGAATTTCAAATTATTTTAAAAAATGCAGTGATTTCTTTATTATTTACAAGTTGATTGCGTAATATTTATTCAATAAAATATAGTTTTACATCTACATTATTAGTTTGTACGATCGTGATTGATTTCTTGTGAAAACCGGTAGAGGTTATGAAATAGGAGAATACTCTCAAAACATTGGTTATGTCCTGCTGTTTACAGCTAAACATCATAATTACGTAAACAATGTCGAGAATACTGCACAACCGTATAAGGTAACTCCTGTCAATTATAAAACTAAGATCTGACTCAACTTCTGATTCTATAAAAAAATCATAAGTTTTTCCTGAAGCTTTCAGTTTTCTTCCATCCAAAGTTACCCTGTTGGGTAACTGTAGAACTGTGTTCAGTTCTAGCTAATTTTACTTCTCGAAAATAATTTAGGTACCATTTTGATATCACTTTACCAAATTCTCCCGCTAGATCATCTCTACGGAAGTCAGCCTGGTCATGCGTGGACAAGCGAGCTGTAGCTTTCTCCGTATGGACGGGGCGGTCTATGTTGCTGCGCAAGCCTATAGACACAAGCCGTGTACCGCGCAGGCAATATGGGATGCTGATCGCTCGCGCCGTAAGGGGTGTGCTGAAGATCAGATATCTCGTACTGGGAGGAGCTTTAGGCGGTAGCATGACATTGAATAAGGTTGGTATATCTAGGTATCATTGGTAGGTAAGTGCTTTATCAGCTAGACCAATGAGGCAGTCAAAATGGCATGTTGTTCCAGAAATATACAGAATGGAAGGATGGTTTGCCGGACATGGGATGGGTGAATGACATGCTGCCTGCCCCTGAGAAGTGGGACCGCTTCACCACCACACTCATCACTGCAAAAGACCGCATTGGAGACAATCTGTCTATCGGTGAGAAGGTTCAGGGGTTTAAGACTTACCTTTCAAATAATTAAAATTCTTTGCAAAATTGGATCACATCTAGGACGGTGAGTTTTTAATGTAGGCCATTAAAATTCATTAGTCAAATCAAGTCATGTAATAATTATTAAATTTTTTACAGATAGTTATTTTTAAAAACTGGCCTCAATATTATATTTCCCTATGAGGACTTATAAAATTGTTAGCCGCCATTTTCAGCATCTGTCTGGAATTCCCCTTATCCGGATATTCAGCTTCTAGCAATCTGTGCACAGAAACCTTGCACAATATCGGTGTCATTAGGTCCACCGACGCTTTGCTGACCGCAGATCCGCGTCTGTGCGACAATGAACTTTTTATGTTAGCCCCCATTTTGGTTACTTATAAGGTAAGATAAGAATATTCTTTATTGTACCAGGAAAAACAAATACAAAACATTTCCAAAGATACAGTATTATTGCTTAAAGCAATTTCTTCATGTTCAATTCAAGTCATTATCCCTATTATCCGGATCCGGCTTGAAAACTTCTGACAGTAAAACCAGACACTAGTCTTACAAGCCCCCACCAATCTGGACTTGGCCCCCATGGTGGAATATGGCCTATATATACCTTCCATAGGGAAGAGACATGTGCTACCTTGTGGGGATATAATAGATTGATGATGATGATGAATCCGGATAATCAGTTGCTAGCAGTGTGTGCACAGGACCCTAGCTCAGTATCGGTGTGCACTAGGTCCACTGACGCTGTCGCTGACCGCAGATCCGCGACTGCGCGACGCCGGGCTAGCGCGCGCAGCCGAACTGCGCGAGTGGCTCGCCCAGCGCTACGAAGATGCCGTGGCCGCCGCCGCCGCCACGGAGGCCAAAGTCAACAAGATCGGTGAGTGAGGGTGTGTTTAACCCTTTGGTTGGCTCAACTCTGCTCTGATAAGTTGCCTTGACACAAGGGACTTTAGAACGACGCTTAATGAATATAAGGTTTAATTACGCTTCTGAGCATACACTGAAAAAATTGCCAAATTTACATTTCATCCTACCAAGAAATATACTGCTAAATTATCGGAGAATCGCTCGGAATGCAATTTAAATGATAAGTTAATCATCGTCATCATCAGCACACTGTCCATAAGCCCCTTTCCCCATCTCGCCATACTACCGTGATGCGCGTGAATTAAGTTGCTTAAGTTACTACTTAATACTACATGAGTACTAAATTTGTGGAGATTTGGCGTAAGCCATAAATTACAAAAGCAGGTTTTCAGCACCAATATATCTACAACCAGATCCACCTTTACCCGCTTCTTGTCATTCCACCAAATATGTCTGCACACACACGCACACACACACATAGAAACAATCGGCATTCTTTTAAAATATAAACACAGGGTGTCCATGTGAGGGGGCCCAACCTTCCTGTCCATTTTTGTTACGACATGCAGTCAGACTTTTACTTCTTTTAATAATAATTGTTTATTCTCCTTTCTTCAAATAAATGAACGATATGTGTCCGGTGTTTCACAGAAGCAACTCCGCTGGTGAACAATCTCCAGAGCCGACCGGCGCCGATGCAGGCACGCGGACCCAACGAGGATGCCGAAGCTTACGGTAAGCGCTGACATTTTTTTCGTATGTACCCTCCATGCCTATTACGTCCTGTAGGGCATAGGCCTTCTCTCAGAGAGAGAGCCTCCATGACATGGGTATCACACTACAGGCGCACTACGCTCTGGGCTTATGCCTAGAGTGTATTTTTTGGCAATAGCCAAACTAATATGTATAATATGTCTCTGTAATTCTCGTTCTTATATACAATAAAGTGCTATGTCCTTTGTGTGTGTGTGTGTGTGTGTGTGTGTGTGTGTGTTTCAAAGTGGCCTGTGCACTAGATGGTGATGTATATAGGCTGCTTAGATTACACCAACCTAACAATTTATCTATTTCACGGTCACACATAAAATATCAAGGTAATTAAAATTGAATGAACTGAATTGATTGTGTGGGGCCAGAAGCAATGTATGTGCCTGTATGTAAATGTAATTTTATGTTATGTTAATTTATTAGTAACTCAAGTCCTAGATGTCTTTTTGGCGGAAGAGTCCGACGGCGACGTTAGCGATGAGGAACCGACGACGCGAGCCCAGAATCGGAGCGAAACCTGGTCGGACTCTTCCGAGAAAAAGCCAAGTTAATGTATCCGGAGTAAAGTTAACAATGTCTATTGCTCACGAAAGTTTTAGTGAAAGATTCCAATTCGTTCTTAAAAAGCTTCGTCAACCATAAATGAATGGTGCAGGGAAAGACCAAGGTATGTCCACCTGAGTTAATTGTAAAAGTTCGAAAGTACGGACACCTGTATTGGGAAATCCATTCCGACCAATCAAAACACGTAGCCGAGGCCAAATGGCCAAGACCTTCTAAAATTTCTCAAAAAGGCAAAGTAGCCAAGTCTTCAATAACTACCATGGACAGCGAACGTGTTGCCACTAAAAGACAAATTGAAAAAAAGAAGTGGGATTCCTTGTTCTATCCCTGCACCCTTCAAATGGGAAACGTCCACAGAGAAACGCATCCACCTGCTGCAAGAAGAAGTGTTGTCCCTGCAGGCGCGCTACCAGCGCGAATTGCAGCGCTTGGAGCAGGAGAACCGCGAGTTGCGCCAGCAAAATATGCTGCTGCGGCAAGGCCGCACGCCGCCCGCCAGGAAAATGAAGGTACGGATGCCTCCGTCCCTCGTTTTTGACCTTCCAGGCTTTTGTCATCATCAACCGGACCGCTAAGAGATTTTTTCAAAGAAACCCACATCCCACATTTATGTATGTTTATGTTTATCATAACTATATATGTATGTAATGGTTTATGTAGGTGTATTGCTATTTATGTAAGTATGTATATTAATATTCATGTTTGCACCGACTACCCGTCTCCTTTTTCCTTCAGAAATTTTTCCATCATAGGGTTGTCTGGAAGAAATTGCTTTTAGCAATAAGGCCGCCAATTGTACTGTTATCTTGTAAATATTTTATGTTTGTGTTTCTCCTCGTGTACAATAAAGAATATTCTTATCTTATCTTATCTTATCTTATCTTATCCTAACAGTTGCAAGCCAATGCATTTATGGAAAAGAAAACCCCAGGTCTTGGATGTTTACATGTTTGTAATGTCTCTGTTTCTGCTTCCAACGTCACAGAGAGGATAAATGTGTCTAGTGTTCAACACATCCAAGATATTGTTTTGTAAGTTTTATTTGTATTAGCTTTAAGTTGATTTGAGAAAAGATGGTCAGAGTGGAGTTTTTTTTTCGCTGCCTTTTTCTCCACTACAGACTGCCCCAAGGCAGCGGCTAACATTATACATAACTGTATGTACATTGATTGACATTCAACAAGCAGAATGTAAATTCTTTACGTTGAAATAAAAAAATTTGAATTTATTTTTTTTATTTTGAATCGGACCGCTAAGAGATTTTTTCAAAGAAACCCACATCCTAACAGTTGCAAGCCAATACATTTATGGAAAAGAAAACCCCAGGTCTTGGATGTTTACATGTCTGTAATGTCTCTGTTTCTGCTTCCAACGTCACAGAGTATCCTAATGTAGGGCCAGAAGCAATGGAAGTGCCTGTATGTAAATGTTTGTATCGCTTAATCCTTTTTTTGCCTTCGTTTTTAATTTTTAATCTCGTCCGCCAGCGCTCTCTGATCGACATGTACTCGTCTGTGCTGGACGAGCTGTCGGGCTGGGACGCGGGCGAGACGGACCGGCTCCCGCGTGTCGTGGTGGTCGGGGACCAGTCCGCCGGGAAGACCTCTGTGCTCGAGATGGTGGCTCAGGCCAGGATCTTCCCTCGGGGCGCCGGCGAGATGTGCACCAGGTAATGTTTGCTGTACTGGCTGTCCCAAAAGTCAACGTCGAGCCGGAGCCGGGTGGAAAAGCGAGTCATACTGGTTATCAGAACATTATAAAAAAAAATTGATCTTTTTTTAGTACAGTAATTTTTTTTTCAAGAATTTTCACGAAAATAATTAAAACTAAGATTACAATAAAAAATGGGCAATTTTTTAAGTTTTTTTCAAGTCTCCTTTTCTTCCAAGCTGGAGCAGCTTGTTTAGAAGTTGTGTTAACAGTTAAGAGAAGCATTATTCAGAGTTGCAAACCAAAAAAAATTGGAAAAAGTAAAGATTTGTGGCAACGGGATTTTTAAATTAAATGCCTATAATTTTGTATACATTCAATTTTAAATTTTATTTTTTATTTTTCTGATAACCAATATGACTTGCCTTTTTACCTGGTTCAGGCTTGACATTGTCTTTTGGGACTCCCTGTATATTGACCTCCGTGTTCAAGATGGTGGCCCAGGCCAGAATCTACGGGCTTGATGTGCACCAGGTGGCTTTTTAGGGTTCAGTACCCAAAGGGTAAAACGGACCCTAACTGAGACTCCGCTGTCCGTCCGTCTGTCACCAAGCTGTACCTCATGAACCGTGATGGTTAGACACTTGAAATATTCACAGATGATGTAGTTCTGCTACCGCTATAACAGCAAATACTAAAAAAATTAATAACATAAATTTTTAAGAGGACTCCCATATGATACAACAGACATGATTTTTTTATTATTTACATGTACAGAGAAAAGGATCGGTCTCATAATGTATCCCTGTGGTAGTCTTAGCTTTACTAAATACCTGTCTCTAAAGTTATACAAACAAATTAATGGCACGGATAAGAAATAGTGACAGTCCCATTACAGTTCTTCGTGGAACTACGAGTATCAATTTACTAAAATACTATATGAACTACGAGTATCAATTTACTAAAGTACTAAAACAGTTCGGCCTTTATTAACAAAGGTTCTTATAAACCTAATCGGCATATGTATTTTTAGCAGCCACTCCTCCTTATACTGGATGTTGATTTGTACAGTCTCTTTCGACTCGGGGGTGATTATTTACATGATACTGAAGCAAAAAATTTAAAAAAAAAATTTTTTTTTTTAGTCAAAATCACCTAAAATGGCCGATTTGTCCTATATGTCCGTCATCACGTGAGTTACTCATGTCTCTAATAAAGCATTTTTATTTCAGAGCTCCCGTGAAGGTGACACTCTCAGAAGGCCCCTACCACGTCGCACAATTCAGGGATTCCTCCAGAGAATTCGACCTCAATAAGGAATCGGATTTGGCGGATCTACGCAAGTGAGTTTATGCAGATCACTGTTTGCTAGAGTATGTCCAGTTTTATATTATTCGGAAAATTTCCGACGGAAATTAAACTTCCTTATTGCTTTGTTTTGTTTCTGTCTGGTGATTTGATTTTTATCTGTATTCGACTAGAGCAGGACAAAATATTTACCACCTGTTTCTTTTACACATTCAAACTAATAAGTCTGCTGTTAATTTCTGTCAGTCGTCTTAATGTACACCCTAGTGTGTGCAAAGATTAAAACTGGGAGCTGTTAACAGTAGATTAACAATTTGTTAGTGTACGGCATTGAATTTAGAAGTTACTTCTAAATTCAAAGTTCTTATTATTATCTTAATAAGTGTTCTAAAAACATAGTGTTAGTAATTAATTATAATTATTATAATTTTAACATTTTCAATGTCATTATGAATTACATAATTAATAATTTTAACGTTTAGTTACGATCTGAAATGTCTGCTGTTCCTTTTTTGGAAGTGACTAGCTTGTACGACACAGGGAATCCTAGTGTGCAAGTTAGGGTAAGAAAATGACAAAGGTATCAATCAAAATATTACGATATTATTATTTTTTGTGATGAATTATGATGTTATTTGTTGTTGTTAGCTAATTTTTTGGTTTTTAAAATAAATAATTTGAATTTGAATTTGTATTTGTATACGAACACTCATACCTAATTTGTATTAGCTTTAAGTTGATTTGAGAAAAGATGGTCAGAGTGGAGTTTTTTTTCGCTGCCTTTTTCTCCACTACAGACGGCCCTAAGGCAGCGGCTAACATTATACATAACTGTATGTACATTGACATTCAACAAGCAGAATGTAAATTCTTTACGTTGAAATAAAAATTTTTGAATTTTGAATTTTGAAATTTTGAATTTGAATTGATTCATGATATTTATTCTCAATTTTGTCAGGGAGGTGGAATTACGCATGCGTAACAGTGTCCGCGGCGGGCGGACCGTGTCCACTGAGGTCATCAGCATGTCGGTCAAGGGGCCCGGCTTGCAGCGGATGGTACTCGTTGACCTGCCGGGGGTCATCTCGGTAAGTGCCCACTGTGCCAAGTTGAATTTGAACTGCAGTTCGCCAGTTGAAGGTCTCGGCTTGGAGCGGATGGTATTGTTTGACATCTCGGTGAGTGCCCAGTGCCCAAATTACATCAGCCCTGTACTTCAGCATGTCTTGAAAGGTCCCGGGTTACAGCTGATGGTAGTGGTGACATACCAAGTGAGCATATTGACACGTATTTAATATAGCTACCCTTGAGACAGAAGTTTTTTTTATAGGGTTAGACCATGAAGTGGTCTTAAAATAGGCGCTCAGTTTTTCCGGAACTTAACAATCTCACAAAATATTTTTATTATAATACATTAATTCTAGGGTTTTTCTCTATTATTTGCTTTATATATAGATGTGCCTACCGACAATTGATTTGAAATAATCTGTACTTATGAATTCATAATTTAACATCGCTCAACTTAGTCCTGTGCCATCCCCAGACCCAAACCGTGGATATGGCAGCGGACACTCGCGACGCCATCAAACAGATGACCAAGACTTATATGGACAACCCCAACGCCATCATACTGTGTATACAGGTGAGTTTCTGCTCATTATGCCAGTCATATACATCTCAGGATGTGACATGCTAGTAAGCTAACACTAGGGGTTCATATCATATCCATACTACGCGACCGGTTTTTTACCCACTCGGTGACCACCTATAGTACATTCCAAGACCACCACCCCACTCCTCTTCTCCAGTTTTAAATTTTTAAATCTACTAAATCGTTTGTGTTTGTTATCGACCCCCTTCTGAAATGACTTCACCTCTTTCTATGTTTTTTTTGTATATTTGGTAGGTCTGACAAAAAGTCCTAGGCTATGACAAAACTACGTTTGCGTGGGTCAGCTAGTAGGTACTCGTATATGGAAAATGTAAAAAAAAGTTTAGTTCCATAAAAAATAACAAAAAAATAAAGTACAATAAAAATAGCGGTGCAGCGTGTAATCCTGCCAGCGTATGGTACCTTTGGTCCAGGTGTGTTCCGGGGAGGATTGTTAGGTTAGTTTGGGTTTTTTTGTGTGTGTCTTAATTATGATTGTCTCGGTGTCGTCGACAAAACATTTGGTAGATTTTGTACATGTAAACATAAACATTTACACGCAGGCTGCTTCTGGCCTGACACTAGGATACTCTGTGTTTGTAGTATTTATAAGTAGGTATGTTAATGATTTGTTTGAATATTTTGTTATATCTCATATAATATTCTATTAAATAAAAATATTTTAAAAACTGCTAAAGACCACTATAAGTTGCGCGTCATTTGAATGTAGATCGAAAATCCTTGCGATTTTTCGCGATGTTATTGACTCCTTGACGAAGGCCCAAGGGACAACACGACGGTACTGGTTTTTATTGTTCAACCTTCTCTTGGTCTCAAGGACGGGTCCGTGGACGCCGAACGCAGCAATGTGACGGACCTGGTGGCCTCGTGCGACCCGTCCGGAAAGCGCACCATATTTGTGCTCACCAAGGTCGACCTGGCGGAAGAGAACTTGGCCAACCCCAACAGGGTGAGTAAAAATAATTAAAAATATCCTTTAATTAATTATTATTAATAAACTCACGCCCGTTATCCCCGAAGGGGTAGGCAGAGGCACCAGTCTCTAGAACTGGACCCACGTTTTGCCGAGTTTATTAGGTCCCAAACGTGACAAGTGGCAAGCCTGTCGCCGTTATACTGGCACAATTTATCAGCGAATGGTGTTGCTGTACAAAACGTAACTAAAAGTCATTGGTACATGCGTGGTTCGAACCCAGACCCTCATGATCGAGAAGCAAGGGTCAACACCACTACGCCACCACCGCTTTTATATTTCATTACAAGTGCGGAAAGGCTGCGCCTCGGCTCGGGTAGACATTTGTCGGAACTCGTTGCAATGACGGTTCCGCACGTGTACTGAACAACTATTTTTAATACAGTTCCGAAAAAATTAAGCAATTTAATAAAGAAAATTTTTGGAAAATGGCGCCAACCGTAAAAGAGATTTTTTTTTTCTTCACCCATTCTGGGTAGGCAAAGGGAACGAGCCCATACAGCCAAGTCTTCAGTAGATTTTTTTTATTGATATGAAATGAAAATGAAATTTAATGAGATGATATGAAATGAAACCAAACCTAATTCAATTGAATCAAATCATTACATCTGTTATTGAAACAAATTATAGTAGGTTCTTTGTAAAAATATTTGCATGAATCATAAAAACTTCGTGGTTGATTTTTTTCTTTTTAATAGACATTATTTTGACAGTTGGGAAAGAGAACGCACGAGTGCGGAAAAGGTAAATAAAAAGCTCGAGTGTGTAATAGCCCACTTTCCGAACGCTATACGTCCCTGCAATATGCCACTTTTTGAGCAAGTGTATTAAAAAATCATAATGAAGAATGTTAACTAATTTTGATTATTAGCACTCCAATTCTCTGTCAAAAATAAAAAAAATTAGTGAAAGAATTACTTCGATACGTCAATTAGTTTCCGATTTAGAAGTAAAACAGGTTGTAACCGTACGACGCGGGCCGCCGGTTACGGTGTGACGTCATCGCACAACACGCTCAGTCTGGCTCACTAGTCCGCTCGCAGTCGCGCGCCCGTGCCGTCGAAATTATACCTAAACACTTTTAAAAATGTCCAATCCAAATACTAGGAAATCGTGTGTTGTACCTAAATGTAAAAATACAAACCAATTCGCCGGAAAAGTTGTTTTTTATAGTTCCAAAAGACGTTAAAATGCGAAAAAAATTGATAAAACCTATGAAGAGGTTAGATTATCTAATCTAGATAGACTAGATAGATTAGATTAGATAGAAGTGTTATACAACTTTTACCTAAATCTTTAGCTTTAATCATTTTCAGTTTGGTACCGATACCTGAAAGCTTAGATTTTTTCCAATAATAGGTAGCAGTAGTTGAAGGCTCCTTGCTTCGACGATGTAGCCACATTAAAAATGCTATACCTAGTATGTTAACAGCCACCTCTGCTGGCGGCACAATAACATAACACAACATTTACATACAGGCACATACATTGCTTCTGGCCCCACACTAGGATACCCTGTGTCTCAATCATCGCAGGTTACGTTTAAAACTTCTTGATCCTTTTCATTGCATTCCAAACTGCAATGATAAGGTGTGGTACGTACGCGGTGTTCTGGTATGATTCTACATTTAACCGTACATACCTACTCTTTTTACTTGAACAAAACCAATAGCATCATCGCCATAGCTGTCTCTTGCCGACATGAAATAAGTTTCATATAAAAATAAATGACCTTACGTATTTTGTAAGTAAAAAAAATACAAATAAAAAAAGTTTTATACTAAGTACTAATCTACTTCCTACTAATATTATAAAATATTATAAAGTTTGTGAGTGTGTGTGTGTGTGTGTGTGTTTGTTATCTTTCACAAAAAAAACTACTGAACGGATCTGGACGAAGTCTGGAATAACACATAGGCTACTTTTAATCCTGGGAAAATGTACAGTTCCCGAGGAAAACGGGGGCGAAGCTGCTGGCGGAAGCTAGTTTGCAATAAATAAATGTATGTATTAATTTAAATTTACTAAGAAGAGCGGTACCTACCTATATATACACACGTACCTACCAATAGCTACAAAACTATAATACGTATTTTGTTGTCAGTTAGAAGAAGAAGAACAAGAAGAAAAATTTATTATAACAACAAAACACACGCCACAAAAAAAAATCCAAAAATTAAACTATAAAATTAGTACAAAACAAAGAATCAGAAGAAAACAGGAGGAAAATAAAGATCACGGCGTGTCACTGCTGTTATAAATGGCAGCTGACTCAGCATTATGCTGAAGGACAAGCCTTCAGCGCTGATTTTCAGTCAGTGCCAAATGATACCCCGCGAGCGTCACAGACCGCGGTGTGGTACAGCGATTTACGTAAAAAATTAATGGTAGATAACTAGGTACTTCTACTATTTCAGTTACATTCTTCCATTATGACATTAGTTGGGTATTTTGTTTTGATAAAACAATTTAGAACAGAATAGATAAACTATTAAGCATAACTAGTAGCACGGTAGGTTCACTCGCCTTTGCATTTTTATTCCTTGTATTTCGGCGGCAACGAAATCACTATTTGTTGATAAATAATGCGCAACCATTAATCCATCTATTTTAAATAGATTATCCGATTGCCCTTTTTCGAATCCTTAATCCATTTTATTAATCGAATAATATTTACTATTATTAGACTATTAACTTAATACGCGAAAGAAAACACAACAAAATACTTCGCAAGCTATTACACCTACTACTATAACCGCTGGCGACTTGATATTAGGCGGGCGGCCCGCGCGGCGCGTTGTAACATGACGTCACAAGCGGTCTCGTGACTGTTAGCGGGACGCGATATTTTTGGAAACTTTGAATGCCTATAAAATCAAAACTACTAGGTGGTGGCGTAGTGGGGTTGACCCTTGCTTCTCGATCATGAGGGTCTGGGTTCGAACCACGCATGTACCAATGACTTTTAGTTACGTACATTTGTTTGTACAACAACACCATTCGCTGATAAATTGTGCCCGGATAACGGCGACAGGCTTGCCACTTGTCACGTTTGGGACCTAATAAACTCGGCAAAACGTGGGTCCAGTTCTAGAGACTGGTGCCTCTGCCTACCCCTTCGGGGATAACGGGCGTGAGTTTATTATTATTATTATTATTTTTACTAGGTGTTTTTGACTAAAACAAAAACTAGTGTATTTGTATACACACAGGCTTTACTGAGACAACATTTCAAGCGATTTGGCATACCTAGTAACATTCTCCATTAGCACCGGTTGACAGAACGAAACAATATTGAGTGTCGAGTCGTAGGTGTAAACAAGAACAGTGCTACTACGGACTCGCGGGCTGCCGCAATAGGCCGAGCCTGACTGCACTACTAATTGGCCATACTAGTTTTTTTTTAACATGAACGGAAATCTCAAAACCATTTCGAGAATTTCTTTTGCTTTCAGTACAATTTCTATTTATCAGATTGGTGAATAAGTCTGTATATTTTTAAGATATCCAATAAACATTCTACAAATATAAATTTATTGGTCAATACAACATACATTTAAGTCGAGATTTGACAGCATTTCATAAGACTACAGGAAAAATACATTATTAATTTAAATTCAGAAATAAAAATAATAATAACAATAATAAAAATCCAATCAATCAACCAATCCGGACATGGCTCCCGTGTTGGAGTATGGCCTATACCTTCCTCAGGGAAGAGACCCGTGCCCCTCGGTGGGGACATAATGGGTTAATGATGATTATAAAAATGACAATCAATTACAATTGGGTATTAGACAAAATGTCAAATGAGTTACTTTTATAACGGAATTTTGTATGAAAATACTTGTTTATGACGTCACATTTCAGAGCGCTCTCTCTATGAAACATAAAAATGTTTCATCTATTTAAAAATTGTAATAACTAGTAATTGACTAAAAGAGATACATTTTCCGAAACATTTTGTAATTTTTGTTTTAATCCAGCATATCAAATAATTCATTGTTGGTCGTGTCAACTACCGTATTTACAAACTCATGCCCGAGTCACGCGAGGCTAGTTTTTCAAGCTAGGATAGCAAGCTAGTGGGGTCCTGCTGTTTGACCAAAAGTCATTTGGCAAAATTACACTTGACAAACAATGTTTGACAAAAAATGCTTTCGCCAATTGATCATTTTACTACTAATCATTTTACAAATGACTCACTTATCCAAATGATCAACACTTAAATTTACATTTTACAAATAATTATTTTACTTAATGAACATTTAACAACTGAGTTATCAGACAAAACTACTATTGGTCTAAAAACGTTTGATAAAATGTATTATTTGACAAATGTTTCGTTTATTAATCAATCTTACGAACGGGGGGTCGGCGATGTAAAGAATACGTGACAACAGAAATATAGGTGCGACGACGCGCGTAGCGAAGCGGAGCGCGTCGGAGCGTTAGGTTCTCTATGTAAGATCGAAAACAGACTCGACTTTGATGCGTTCAACATTTTGTTAAATGACATTTGGACAAATGCTTCATTTGCGAAACATATTATTTGGTGAAATTAAAAAAGGTCAATTGACATTTTAATATTCAAAACATTTAACAAATGTAGTGTTTGCTAATGGATCATTTGCTAAGTGAGTTTTTGTAAGATGATACTTTTGTCAAATGTCTCGTTTGCCAAATGAACATTTGGTTAAACGTTGTTTGTCGAATGACCATTTGTCAATAATTTTTTGGTCAACCATTAGTAATCCCAAGCTAGTACTGTCCTGGCTTGCTGACCTGGCTTGAAACATGCTAAAGTCTGATTTTTAATTCCGTCGAATTCCGACAGTTATCATTTTTTGACATGTCAGAGAATAGAAACCTTTTTTGGCCGATTTTCCACATTTTTCAATTTTAATACGAGTGTGAATATCTGAGTCTACTTATTTAATTTGTTAGTGAATGTTACTTGTTAATGTTATTTAATTTGTTAGTGAAACTTAAAAGAAAATTTAAGGCGAGTGACAATTGTGTCCCTTTTCATCTTACAATCAGTAAAAAAGTACAAGTAAACAAAACATATTTTTATTAAAATATCTAATCAACATTAATACTAATTCATTAATTAACATTAATACTATTTTCATCATCGCTGACATGAATTATTAAGAGAGCTTACAGCGGCATACTTCACTTTTCTAAAAAGGTTTACGAAACCTTGAATTAGTAGGCAGTGATGCCAGCTAAAGAATAAAATAAAGTAATTAAAGTTAATTCGATATATTGTTCGTGATATTGAAATATTTTTTACTTTTTTATTATGTCACTTGATTAAGTAAATATTTAAATTAACCTTTTTTTTTTTTTGTTTTTTTTTTTTATTAAAAACTGACCAACGATTGACCCCGATCTCACCTGATGGTAAGTGAAGATGGAGCCGACGATGTAGGTAGGTTTTGTAGGTAAAACATAAAAAATACGTAGCATTTTATTTTTTATTGCCCTCAAATGGGTCAAATTGGTCCCTTTTTTGGTGGAGAACTTTTTCAGTAGCAAGAAACACTTGTGAAATGTCAGAATTCTACGGAATAAAAAATCAGACTTTAGTATGTCAGAATTTAGTGCGGCAATGAAACTAAATCGCTACGTTCATGCAGGTCATTGTACTACAATGCTTTAAGAGAATCTTGGTCCAGGATTATAGTCTGACAGGACCCGTCCCCGCTTTGCCCGCAGATCCGGCGTATTCTGGAAGGCAAGCTGTTCCCTATGAAGGCGCTGGGCTACTACGCCGTGGTGACGGGCCGCAGCCGCAAGGACGACTCCATACAGTCCATACGGGACTACGAGGAGCGCTTCTTCCGCTCCTCCAAGCTCTTCAAGTGAGTAGCTGGGGGGGAAGTCCGGGAGTTGGTGAAACTCGAGTTTTTATTTTAAAAATACGTGTATTTTTTTCCCCCAAGATTGTACGGTTCTTTGGATTCGGCAACAAATCATCTATCTACCTAATCAGCCCTTAAATAGAGCCCACTGTTGGGCAGAGGCCTCTTCTTCACGCCAACCCATCCGGTCCAGTGCTAGTCTCGTCCAATTTTTCCCAGCCGCTTTCATAATGTCGTCGGCCCATCGGGCCAAATCATGGACATACTAGATTTACTAAACTAAACAGGCATTTAGCATTAAGGCGCGACTACGAGGAGCGCTCCTTCCGCTCCTCCAAGCTTTTCAAGTGAGTAGCTGAGGGGTTGATTAGTCTACCGAGGCTTATCCTGCCTGGGAATGGGTGAAACTCGAGTTTTTCTTTTAGAAATACGATTATCTTTGATTTTTTTTCTTCCAAGATTCTATGGATATTTGATTTCGGCTCTCAAGGAGTTAACTAAATTTACTAAACTAAACTGGCATTTAGCATAAAGACGACGTCATACAGTCCATGCGCTACTACAAGGAGCGCTTCTTTTGCTCCTCCAAGATCTTCAAGTGAGTAGGTGAGGCGTTGGTTAGCGGGTAGGCTTCATGAGTCCGGGAGTGGTTGAAACTTGAGTGTTTCTTTTAAAAATACTTGTATTTTTGATTGATTGATCTCCCAACATTGTTTAGTTCTTTGTTTTCGGCATCAAATCGTAGACATACTAAGTTTACTAAACTAAACAGGCATTTACACCAATCCGGACTTGGCCGCCGTGGTGGAGTATGGTTTATAGGTTCCTCAGGGAAGAGACTCGTGCCCCTCTGTGTGGACATAATGGGTTGATGATATTCTTTTCAAAACAGTCTTAGTTTAATTAACAAACTTTCAAACTTAAAAATATTACTCATGGATGTGTTGAGCACTAGCCACAATTATCAATATTAATTGAAACGAAATTTAAAATCTCTAAATACGTTTAATAAATCTACTGTTTAACACCAGACATCCTTATCTTCCAAATAATCGTTGATTTTATAATAAGCTTTTTCTCAAACATGCTTGGAAATTTGAGTATTATTTCGACAACCTTCTTCGAGATAAATCGAAATTGCCGTACTGGCCAAAGAACATTTTAACGCGGCAAAAGTTATTGTTGTTCGTTCGTGGTTCGTCTGATTTTGAAAGTTTATTGAATTTAACAGTATGAGTTCATAGTTTTAATTTCCGCGCATTGTTTGAGAAACATCATATACAAGCCTTGGCCACAACTAGGCATTGATGGACTCACGTATGTGTGCTCGGCTTCGCCTCGGCCCACATTTCCACGTTCGTCCATCAATGCCTCTTTTACTGGCCGCTGCAGTAATGTACTTTTATACTACACCTGCTTGGAAAGTATCTTGATACTTTATCAAATTCACGGTAGAAAGTACGTCATTGCATATCGAACAAATATGCGGGGAGAAAACGCATCTGAGCGGGAGAGAAAAGTGTATGAAAATCCATTTCTTACGTGGTTTTTCTTTTTTAATTTTGGGTAAGACTATGCGCCGGTAACCTAAATATCAAAAGCCAAAAAGTTTTTACACTGAGATTTTATCTCCAAGTTCGCAAAATGACACTGGCCACTAGCAACAATTTCAATATAAATTTCAATTAGTAAAGATTTCGTTTTTTGTTTTCCTTGTAGGTGTAGTATAAAGCACTATGTATCACTCGAGAGAAACTGCGATTCCCGATCTCAGGTGTTTTAAAGCCCTCGCCTACGGCTCGGGCTTCAAACGACACCCTCGACGGTAATCGGTCACTTTCTCCTCTCGGTGAACAATGTACTATTGTGCTGAGTGTGCTGGAGACATTTCTTATCGTCAATGAAGTACTCGTATGACGTTTCACGTCAAACCGACGGTGCCCACGGCACAACCAGTTGAGCATAGCAGTTGTGCCTAGGATCAGAGACGAACTTTTCATAGAATGTTGTTCTTGACCGCGTTTCCCCCCAGGGACGGACTAGTGAGCACGTCCCAGGTGACGACCCGTAACCTGTCGCTGGCCGTGGCGGACTGCTTTTGGCGCATGGTGCGCGCCTCCGTGGAGCAGCAAGCCGACGCCTTCAAAGCCCAAAGGTTCAACCTGGAGACCGAGTGGCTCAACACCTTCCCCAGGTCTGTGGCTTTCCAACTCACACACACACACAAACACACACACACACACACAAACACAAACACGTAGAAATCAGTACACTCATAACGACTGTAGACTATAAACATGAATAGAATAGAACTCTATGCCATACAGTCACGATCAATAATTATATATCTTACACTGTCACATTTTGTACGACGTAAACATTTTGTTTTGTACTGCACATTGGTGCGACAATTTGTTCTAAATTATCTAACCGCGGGTTACGTATTTTAGGAAAAATTATCGTACACTTTTTTCTAGATTGTTTTCAGCTAAGATTTCTTGAAAATGTGACAGTGTATACATATTATTGCTACGACTACTCGGAAGCTTCCGTGGAGAAAAAGGTCCATATTATGCTTTCAAAGCGCAGAGGTTGTTGCTTTACCTGCGTGATTGCTTAACATCACTCGGGCAGCCGGGTACCTATGCGTGTATGTGAAACAACTGTGCAGGTTTCCACGCCTGTCCTGGCAAACCAGAAAATACAAAATCTAGTATTTTTTACCTGCGCCTGCGCAGGCGTCAGTCGTCCGAGTGCTGTTTTCTTCGCAGTAACCATGGTTTGCACCATAATGGACGTAGTTTTGCAAAAGAGACCCAACCCACACAAAGTGAGTTTTGAGATATTTGAGTTTTTAGGTTTAAGCTGACTAACGCTCTCCATACATTTGGGTTGACTACCATGTGCCATAACTTTGTGTATACTCCTAGGATCGCTATGAAAGTTTTAGATTTTTAAAATATAGAGCTAAGTGATCATTTTGGTATATTTAACTCAAATTTTAGCATGTTGTGGGTTGGATCCTTTTTGCAAAACTATGTCCCATTGTAGACGAGATTTTTGTTTCAATTTCCTTTGTCTCAATAAAACAAACAATAAACCAATTAAAGTTACGGCATCGTGATCGACTGTCGCGGCCGGAGCCCTGGTTCCAACCGAGAGTTTGTACAGGTTTCCGCTACGTGTATGGCCTCTATAAAGCTTAGTTTTACCTGACAGGCGTAACTGTACAGGCATACCCTAGCGAGTATGTATGTATGTATAAACTCACGCCCGTTATCCCCGAAGGGGTAGGCAGAGGCACCAGTCTCTAGAACTGGACCCACGTTTTGCCGAGTTTATTAGGTCCCAAACGTGACAAGTGGCAAGCCTGTCGCCGTTATCCGGGCACAATTTATCAGCGAATGGTGTTGCTGTACAAACAAATGAACGTAACTAAAAGTCATCGGTACATGCGTGGCTCGAACCCAGACCCTCACGATCGAGAAGCGAGGGTCAACCCCACTACGCCACCACCGCTTTCCATACCCTAGCGAGTATGGCCTGCTTTAGGGACATCAGAGTGCGTATACTGAGTTTTGTCGTTCACTTTCGATAGCGAGAGCGTTTGCGTTTTGCATAGGAGTGACAAAGCGCGTCATCTATTTGTCTCTTTGTTACTCCTATGCAAATCGCAAACGCTCTCACTATCGAGAGTGAATGAAAAAACTCAGTATAAGCACTCAGACAAGCCTGTCAAATAGCCTATTGCGGCCCCCGCCAGACAACGCGAGCTGGACCGCGACGAGCTGTTCGAGCGCGCGCGGGCGGCGCTATTAGACCGTAGCGCGGCGCTGGGCGGCGTAGCGCCCGCCGCCTGGGAGGCGCGCTTGGCCGCGCGGCTGTGGGCCCGCGCCGCGCCCACCGTCTTAAAGGATATATACCTGCCGCAGGCTGCGGCTGCCGCGGACAGCGATTCCAGGGGTGAGTTCGAGAGGTTAGGAAGGTAGAATGGTAGAAAATTGCTAGTAGAAAAAAAAAAACAGGTAGTAATTACTTACCATCTTACTTATCATTTTCCTCTTACTGATCCAACGAGGAACATCGTCGGCTCCATCTTCACTTACCATCAGGTGAGATCGGGGTCAATAGTTAGTCAGATTTTAATAAAAAAAATAAAAAAAAGATAGATGGTAGAAATTAGCCAAGCAGCAGAAAAAAGCTAGGCTAGTAGTAAAAAAGAGATAGGTAGTAGAAAATAAGTAGGTAGTAGACAACAGCTAGGTACCTAATAGGGATTCGCTAAGAGATTGTTCCAAAGAGACCGCCGCGGCTTGACGTCGACTCCAGCCTAGATAGTACGTTGGCACGAGTCACGCGATTTATGTAGAGAATGCCCCCGTGCTCAAGCATATTATTATATACCTGCCGCGGATAGCGATTCCAGGGGTGAGTTTGAGAGGTTAGGAAGGTAGAATGGTAGAAAATTGGTAGTAGAAAAAAAATAACGGGTAGTAATAAAAAGATAGATGGTAGAAATTAGCCAAGCAGCAGAAAAAAGCTAGGCTAGTAGTAAAAAAGAGATAGGTAGTAGAAAATAAGTAGGTAGTAGACAACAGCTAGGTACCTAATAGGGATTCGCTAAGAGATTGTTCCAAAGAGACCGCCGCGGCTTGACGTCGACTCCAGCCTAGATAGTACGTTGGCACGAGTCACGCGATTTATGTAGAGAATGCCCCCGTGCTCAAGCATATTATTATATACCTGCCGCGGATAGCGATTCCAGGGGTGAGTTTGAGAGGTTAGGAAGGTAGAATGGTAGAAAATTGGTAGTAGAAAAAAAAACAGGTAGTAATAAAAACGATAGATGGTAGAAATTAGCCAAGCAGCAGAAAAAAGCTAGGCTAGTAGTAAAAAAGAGATAGGTAGTAGAAAATAAGTAGGTAGTAGACAATAGCTATATTCTATTTTTTGAAGCGAACGACTAAAGGTAAACAAAGACACAGCATCTCTCAAACTTACATGTCACTCAAAATAGCTCATGCGCGCAGCTTTGCTTGCATCGTATACCCACATAGGTTAAGGTAGGTACCTACCTACTGTTTAAGGAAAACAGACAGACAACCAAACAAGACAAAACAAATACAAAAGAAAATAAAATAGCTTAGAGAAGTTGCACTCGCATTAACAACGTCAATCATGAGTAAAAATATGGCGACGGGGTGGCTATTATTACTTTTTTTTGCCTCTAATTAAAAAAGAGGTTCGTAGTCAACTCTCCATACTTCTTCCTACACATCGCGTAGCGCATTAGCATAAAATAATCGATCATAATCGGCCTTTAAACAAAATTCCGACATCTTTGCTAGTTGCGATTTTGCGAACATATTTGGCAGCAGTAGGATCGCTTTTATTTTGAAGACCACTGAAATTTTAGGTATTTTTTGGGCCACAGATCTCTTAAGCAAATGGTATTTTCATGATAAAATTAAATATTTAGTTAAATAAACTGCCAGTAAGGGATAAATCAGGTTATAACAGTGTTATTGTGTTTATTGCTTAATGGCATTTATTAGGCACATCGTTTTGTATAACTTTGCTAAATATTATGCAGCGTTGTAAATTTGGCATATTGAAAAACCAAATTTTTGACATGTTGACAATTAGTCGTTCGCTTCAGTAAATAGAATATAGGTACCTAATAGGGATTCGCTAAGAGATTGTTCCAAAGAGACCGCCGCGGCTTGACGTCGACTCCAGCCTAGATAGTACATTGGCACGAGTCACGCGGATAGCGACTCCCGGGGTGAGTGTGAGGGGTAGAGGGTAGAAATGTAGAAAGTAGTCGGTAGAAAATAGCCAGGTAGTAGAAAAATCTAGGAGGTAGAAAAAAGTTGGTTAGTAGAAAGTAAATTGGTAGTAGAATATAGCTAGGTAGTAAAAGAGAGCTGGGTAGTTGAAAATAAGTAGGTAGATAATAGGGATTCGGGAAAGAGATCGCCGCGGCTTAACAACGACTCCAGCTCTGACGCCAGGATAAGTGAATCTGTAGTTTCAGAAATAACACTAGTCACAATCTGCTTACTTTTCAGTAGACATAAAAAACTGACCCCTCAATGGGACTATTGTTGTTTTTGCGTCCACTGAGACGTAGGACGTACACGTAGTTCAATTGATATGCATTGGTCTAATGTTCTTTCTATAGGGATCTGTAGAACTACCCTCAAGGATACCATAGACAACAATAAGCCAATCACACAAAATTTGGACTAATGTTCTTTCTGAAACTACCGATTCAAGTAAGAGTCACAAGATTTGTCTAGAGAATATAGACCACAGCCCGGCCGCCTGGGAGGCGCGCCTGGCTGGGCCCGCGCCGCGCCCACTGTGTTAAAGGATATATACCTGCGATAGGAAGGTAGAAACTAGGTAGGTTCGCTGAGAAATTTCGTCAAGCGATTCAGGTTTCTTCGCCGCCGCCTACAGTGACTGCAGAGATGACTCCAGGGCTGACTCTATAGAAGGTAGAAATGTAGAAAATAAGTAAATAATAGATAGGTCGTAAAAAAGCTATGTAGTAGAAAATAGGTAGGTAATAAGGATTCGCTAAGAGATTTCTTCGCCGCCGCCGACAGTGAACCCAGAATTAAGTCTACGTTAGAAGGTAAAAATGTAGAAATGGATGGTAAAAAATAGATAGGTCGTAAAAAAGCTAGTTAGTATAAAATAGGTAAGTAGAGGAAAATAGCCAGGTAGTAGAAAAAAGCTACGTAATAGAAATTAGCCAACTTGTAGAAATTAGCCAAGTAGTAGAAAAAAGCTAGGTGGTACAAAAAAAACTAGGTAGTAGAAAATAAGTAGGTAGTACAAAAACCAGGTACATAGTAGAAAAGAGCTAGTTAGTAGAAAATAGCTAAGCAGTAGAGAATAACTAGGTAGACGACAATAGCCAGGTATTAGACAATAGTTAGGTAATAGGGATACACTGGGAGATTTCTTCAAAGAGACCGCCCCACCGCCGACAGCGACTCCAGGGGAGAGAGTTCATAGGGAATAGAATGTAGAAATGTAGAAAATAAGTGTTATAAAATTGCTAGATAATAGAGATTCGCTGAGACATTTCTTCAAAGAAACTAACAGGTTAACAGTTGTAAGCCAATACATTCATAAAAATATTATATACGTTAAAAAAACCCCAGGTCTTGGATGTTTAAATGTTTGTGATATTCCTGTTTCTGCTTCCAACGTCACAGGGTATACTAGTGAGATCCAATATATGTGCCTGTATGTAAATGTTTATATCACTTAAAAAGCAAGGTTCAGACCTCAAAGTGAGGTTCCAGTTCAACCTACCTGCTTTGGTAACCTAACCTACTGACAAGCCCCAACCTCGACTCCCATCCCCCCCTAACCCCACCACCCCCCTCCCAGCGGGCGCGTCCCCGCGCCACGCGGCATCGCCACACAGCATGACCCTCGTCAAGTACAAGCATCCGAACGATTCGCGGCTCGCCGTGGACTGGCACTACCCGTACGACATCGACCCTAGTAAGATTTGCCGCGACTTGTAGCAGGATTCCATTGTGTAGCATAACATAAACTTGCCGCGTTTTTGTAGCTGAGTTCCATTGTGTAGCATACATAGCATAAACTTGCTGCGATTTTGTAGCAGAGTTCCATTGTGTAGCATATCATAAACTTGCTGCGATTTTGTAGCTGAGTTCAATTGTGTAGCATAGCATATATTTGCCCCGATTTTGTAGTAGAGTTCCGTTGTGTAGCATAACATAAACTTGCCACGACTTTATAGCAAGAGTTATAAGGTGACATTTCGGCGTAGTAGTTTGATAGATTACGTTAGTAATTTGGTTGTGAAGTGAAGACTTACTCATTTTTTGTGAACAGTGCTCGATGCAGAATTCTCACGCTCGCGTCTGTAATTTTAAATCCGACGTATTTGGCTTCATTCGACAACCTTTTAAGTGTACATCAAACTGCGCCAGTTTTAATTAGTTCACATCCACCGATATTCTAATTGGTTTCCTACAGTGACTCCTTTTCAAATCCTATTACTGACCCTCGCTCCCCCTAACAGACAAGTTCAACACTCTCCGATATCAAACTGCGTCAGTGGCTTTATTTTTTGATATTTCACATCTACCGACATTCTGTCTAGTTCCCTAGAGTCACTCCTTTTCAAATCCATATTACTCATCCCCCCTTCCTTCTAACAGACGAGTTAACACTTTCATGGAGTCGTGGATTTCAGGCGTGGAGACATCCACAGTGACTCCCTTACAAATCTGTATTGCTGACCCTCCCTTCCCCTAACAGACAAGTTCAACACTCTCGTGGACATCAAGCTGCGCGAGTGGGCAGAGTCGGAACTGCCGAGTGAGTCTATAGCCGCCGGCAGCGAAGCCTTGGCCGAGGAATTCCGGTCGCTGATGGCGCGGGGCGACGATGAGGACGCGATTTACGAGCCCGTCAAGGCATACGCGGTCGATGAGGCGCTGAAGAGGCATGTTTGGGAGGACCGGGCTAAAGATGTGAGTATTTTAGACTACAGATGTGACTATATGAGGTTAAATATAAATTTTATCCTCCTCTTACACATAGATATTATAATTTATTTATGTAGTGTAGTGTAACATCTATATAAGTAAGATTTATGTAAGTTTATTATTAAGTATAAGTATGTATTATTCGTATTTGCACAAACTGCCCGTCTCTTTTTCCTTCGGCAACCTCTCCGTCACAAGGTTGTCTGGAAGAAATTGCTGTTAGCAATAAGACCGCCTATTGTATATATTTCCTTAATTGTAACTCTTATTTGTCTTGTTTCTTATGTGCAATAAAGAATATTCTTATCTTATCTTATCTTATCTTAAGTAAAGATGTGCGTGTACCAGGGTTGACGGAAATTTGAGTGTGTGGTGGGGTAGGAAAAAATTGCAGGAACTTGAAAATCCGTCGTGGTTGAAAAAGTTGGATTTCTATAGTATGTTTTTTAATTCAATGCAAAAAAATAATTGACAAATATCAATACAAGCCAAAGGCCGAGTCTTGCTAGTACGTGAAAACCATACAACCCAATTTTACTTCCAAGTACAAATGGTGTGTGCTACGTAGGTGTTTTTTTTTTAGATTTTGCTCTTATGAGTAATTCAATAGGGTAGTTTTCAGGGTCAAAATAATTAAATTCTATTTAGTCCGTATTTTAGATTATAAAAAAATATTGGACACGTATTTTTTCTTTTTTCGATTAAACAAAAAATAACAAAGATATAGCCCATTAAAATTACGTGTGACGTCACTCCATGCTAAAAAATGCAGCACGGCGTGACGTCACTCGTAACTTGAATGGGCTACATCTTTGTCATTTTTGGTCTAATTTACAAATAAAAAAATACGTGTCCCTTATTTTTGAATAACCTAAAAGACGGACTAATTACATTTTTTAAGGCAACTAGCCCATTATAATGTCTTTGATGTGATAAGGATTTTGGTCACATGAGTCTTCTATACACGCTAAAAAAAAATTATATATTTTTTTTGCTTGAGTATCATGTAAATAACCACCCCTGAGTCGGATTGAACTGTATAAATCAACACCCTGTATTACAGAAGCAGCAAGTAAAAAAATTGATCATTTGTCCAAAATACCAGAATAAAATTTGATAATTTTGTATCTGTAGCCATTTTATCGAAAACGGCCTGGATTGGCCGAATCTATGATGACGTCTCAAAGCTCAGAAAATATGGCGTCTGTCATTCGTGTCGTTCTTACGTTCATTGGTTTTGTTTACTGACCGGTGACGTCATGATTCCTGTGCGACGCCATATTGCTCAAGATGGCGTTTTGGCGGCTTATTTAAAAGTGAAAGAAGAGAAAACAAAAAAAACTGAGATAGTTTTCATGAATCCGGACTTGGCCCCCGTGGTGGAGTATGGCCTATACCTTCCTCAGGGAAGGGACCCGTGCCCCTCGGTGGGGGCATAATAACATAACATAACATAACATTTACATACATGCACATACATTGCTTCTGGCCCCACACTAGGATAGGCTGTGTCGTGGGAACCAGAAACAGCGACGTCACAAACATGTAAACATCCAAGACCTGGGTTTCTTTTTTCTTTTTTTTTGTGCCCAGCCTTGATTCTAATCCGGGACCTCTCGCATTTTACGCAGATGCGCTAACCACTACGCCACAGAGGTCGTCATGGTTTGATAATAGTGATGGTGGTTTTCAGAGACCTGTGAAATAGCGTATTATTGAAACTGCAGGTGTTGCGAGTGCTGCAATTGAACGCGCTGCAAGACCGCTGTGTGGGCTCGCGCCAGCAGTGGGACGACGCCGTCGCGCTTATGGACGCCGCTTTACGGGAACGGCTCAAGGAGGCGGAAGGCGAGCTCAAGGCGCTCACTGGTGAGTCGCCCGGCGGACATGAGTCACTATGCGTTCCTTTACAGTAGTATTGTCCGCTCAAAGACAGTAGTGGGAGAGGGGCTCAAGGAGGCTGATGGAGAACTCAAGGCGCTCACTGGTGAGTCGCCCGGCGGACATGAGTCACTCGGCGTTCCTTTACAGTAGTATTGTCCGTTCAAAGACAGTAGTGGGAGAGGGGCTCAAGAAGGCTGATGGAGAACTCAAGGCGCTCACTGGTGACTCGCCCGGCGGACATGAGTCACTATGCGTTCCTTTACAATAATATTGTCCGCTCTAAGACACAGGGGTGGGAGAGGGGTTCAAGGAGGCTGATGGAGAACTCAAGACGCTCACTGGTGAGTAACTATGCATTCCTTGACAGTAATATTGTCCGGTCAAAGGCACAGTGGTAGGAGAGGGGCTCAAGGTGACTGATGGGGAGCTCAAAGCGCTCACTGGTAAGTCACCGTGCATTGTAAAAAGCCAGCGGGTTAAGTGTTGTAAAAAGAAATATGTAAAATAAAGAACTTTAAAAATCAAATCAATCAATCTCCTGTTTGTACAACAAAGTGTACTCTATTTCCAATGCCACGTACCACATGTGGCACATGTGCCACATGTGGCCCACTTGCAGGCCCCAGCTTCAAGGACCGGTGGCTGTACTGGCAGAGCAGTACGGAGGAGCAAAACCGCCGCGCAGAGGTCAAAAGCGAGCTGGACCGCCTCGGCAGCGCGCGTCCCAACCTCACTTATGACGAGGTGAGACAGAATATTCAGTTTAATAATAATATTACGTTTATTTCAGACTCCATCATCATCATTAGAAAAAAGATATTACAGACTATTTCGGCTCAAACACATCAAATAAACATACAACAGAATCCAATCTACACCAATAATTGAATCAATTATCTTTATGTAATATTGCACAATTCAATCTTTTTGTAGTTTAATCTAATTTAATGTATAAAATCTAATGGAATTCAATCTATTCTAATTAATTAATACATTGCCTGTTCATATTGCACTTCTTGTAATATTTTGAATAATATTTAATCATTGCATAAATAAAATAATAAAAATAATAATAATAACTCAACCAATAAGAACGCCGTGTCTACCTGTAATCGGGATGTACATAAAAATGGTATAGTATGTAAGCCAAATTATATAATGTATAATGTACTATCTTGTTGGTGGATCTAATAAAATAAAATAAATAAAAAATCACACTAATATTATAAACGTGAAAGTTTGTGTGTGTGTTTATATGTTTGTCAGTCTTTAGCGCTGAAACGGCTGGTCGGATTTTAATAAAATTTGGTATGGAGTTAGCCGATACCCTGGATTAAAACATAGGCTACGTTTTACCGCGGGGAAATATCTTATTCCTACGGGAAAATCGATGAACCGCGGGTAACACCGCGGGGTACAGCTAGTAATAAATAAATCATCATCATCAACCCATTATGTCCCCACTGAGGGGCACGGGTCTCTACCCTGAGGACGGTATAGGCCATACTCCACCACGGGGGCCAAGTCCGGATTGGTGGAGACTAGTGGCTGGTCTTACTGTCAGACTTTTTTAAGCCGCCCGCCCTTATGCTTGGGAACGTTCCAAGTTAACAATGTGTTCAACAGATGCCAATAGGCCTGTGTCGTAAATTTTAAAATTGACTTTAGTATTTATTTTAACCCAAAAATATATTATTTCATCAATTTTTGAAATTTTTGAGGTTTGAAATAAATACTTTTTATTTACCTCCTAAACGCTCAAAACTGTCATGGCGTCCGCGTGACGTCACAACGTGATAAACAGTCGTACGCGCGGTAGAGCAGATTTGTAATTTCTTTAATAAATATGGAGCCACTGTTTTACAAGAACTGCATAGTACCCCTGTGTACAAGCACAACTATAAAGACCCCAAATAAGTTGTTTATTTATGTTCCAAATAACGAGGAAATACGAAGAATGTGGCTTAAACTAGCAAGGAGAAGTGACGCTCATTGTTTATCAACAAAAACGAGAATGTATTTCTGTGAAGATCATTTCGATGTAAGTATGTACCTATATTGTTATTAAATTAATATACTTTTCTATATAACTAACGTAATTACTGTTCTTCTCGGATATGCCTTAAAAATTAGTAAACAAGTTAATTAAGTCAAATTGTACTTACAGCGAAGCTTTAATATTTTTGAATTCCAAGGAGCAAAAGTCCGTGTTTGTTGCGAAAAATCCACCGAGCATAATAGTGTCGATTTTGGGTAAATTACTACTGTTCGCTTTACAAAATCCAGGTTCCATGATGAGGTGAGGTGAAGAGGTGTTAGTATTGTACGATCTAAAAATTAATAATATCCACGATTGCATAAAACTGAGAAAAATGTCGATGAAGATATGTTTTCCTATGAAAACGTCAACAACAACAACAATGAATGCAACGGTGTGACGTAAAACATTCTGATTGGCGTTCCGCTTCACGTGACATGGCTCTAATTTTTACAATTTTATTTTACGAAAATAAGAATAATGTTTAATTTATTTGTAATATAATGCTGTTATTTGTAATTCTTGGATAGTAATTTATGCCTAGAAATATATATTTCTTCCAATCGTTCTTAGTGGCCTATTGACCAAAAACATTCATGGAAAGCACATGTACGTTCCAGCTTTTGTTTTGTTCAACACAGTTATTATTTTTTTATTTGAAAGTTTGTTAATTAAGCTGAAACTGTTTTGACAGGAATAAATGTGGAGTTTCTTTGTCGGCTTTTTCTCCACATAATCTATTCATTGTGAAAATAACAACTTTGACGTTCGAGAGGTTTTACTGTGAATACAAATATTTCAATTTAAATAAAAAAAAGTCTAATTAGGCAATTCGACAACGTGAAAAAAACAGTATTATTTATACGTATTCCTGTAAATTATGATTTGTAAAAAAACACAAGATAAAATTTTATATTTTGTATCTGCCGCCATTGTATGGAAAACAGCCTGGATGGACCGTTTCTATGATGACGTCACATGTTAGTAAAAATGGCGTCTGTCATTCATTATTTCTTACGTTCATTGGTTGGTTTACCGGGAAGTGACGTCATAATTCCAGTGCGACGCCATATTGCCTAAGATAGCGTTTTGGCGCCTTATTTGAAAAGTACATTTTCGTTTGGCTTTTTTAGAAGAAATACACGAAATAATTTAAAATGACCACTTTCTGAGGACTTCATGAACACTAACAAACAATGTGAGATGACTTTCAGAAATCGATCAAATAGCCTATTAAGAAAAATAGATTCAAAGTAAGTCAGAAACTGTATTCATTCAAATTTTATGTATTGTTTAAACTATGAAAATCCACAGGTGGTGGCTGTCCGGGACAACCTAAGGCGTAAGGGCATCGAGGTCGACAACGATTACATCAGGGAGACGTGGAAGCCGGTTTACTTGAAGTAAGTCTTAATGCAACGAGATATGGTTCATATTTGAACATTTCTATGTTCGGTTAAGCCGTTTTTATGTCCGTTTCATTCATCATTTTTGCGATCGATGGGTGGGTGATAAATGTATGCCAGGTTGTTTGTTTAACCCTTTGGCTCAACTGTTAGCCGTCGGGCGCACCTAGGGAGAAGGTACTTCCGAAGGACGGTTAATGATATAAGGTTTGGCTTCCGAGTACCCGCTGCCAAATTTGGTGGCTGCCGAGAAGAAGGGTTAAGACGTTTCAATGTCATTATCACTGACAATTTTTGCGATGAATCGATGGGCGAGTAACAAATGACTGACAGATCATTTTATAACAACACTTGGTGAATATTGAGCGAATGTTCAGCGTTGGTGCGGATAAAGCTCCCAAGCGGACATACTTCAACCATATAGGGGCGAAGGGTAACATAAAAAGTACCCGGAACCGGCGTGCGTCCGTGCAACGACTAACAAGTTTCGATGAAGCGAAAGAGATCTCTTGCCTTAAGCACGCCCTTTTACAAATATTGGTGCAATAAAGAATTTTAATAATAATAATAATCTCTGCTATGGTAACCAGGCCAGAACATTACAAACCAGACTGAGGCCATTTGCACAAATGTGCGGCGGCCCTCAGTGGGAATTGAACCTACGACCACTCATCTCTCTCTCTCTCTTGGTAGTTAATCGCCTTAACAGCTAGACCAACAAGGCAGTCAAACTACTCTGTAAACAGTTTCGTAAATGGCACAGCCTCAAATTATAATAAAACCAAATTAAGAGATTAAAACACAGACAGTGGAACATCTAGCAGCGTTTTTAGTACTATACTCCATATGTTTAGGTACTTAAATGTTTAGGTAAAAGCTAGTGTGATCGGTTTATACTATACGGTCTATTTCAACTTCATCTCTAAAACATCTTTTCCTTCCGCGTGGAAGTGTGAATTCAGTTTATACTATATTGCCTTGTCTTTCCCGGCGTTACCGTTTTCATTTCGACACATTTTACATTCGCTCTGTTTTCAAGAACTTCCTTCAAAAATAAATATTTTCCCTTCAGCGTAGAAGTGTGATTTCACTTCTACGATATTGCCTTGTCTTTTCTAGTGTTACCGTTTTCATTTCGACACATTTTACATTCACTCTGTTTCCAGGAACTTCCTCCAAAAGGCGCAGACGCGGGCGCGCGATTGCAAGAAGAGCTTCTATCTCTACAGCCAACAAAATGGCGCTGGTGTAAGTGGAGTTTGTATCGCTTCTTTCCCATTATTATTTCGCCCGTTCCCCTTATTTACTTTTATTTGATTCGAATTCCTAATAGGAAAATATATGTGTTTATCAATTACACCAACACTAGTCGTGTTCCGCTGGCGTTAAGCCAGAGTGCGCAAGCTCTGAGCGTATAATCTTGTTTGTACTGCCCTTAGTGATTGTCATGTTGCAATGAAATTTTTCAATTAAAAAGTAGGTACAGGATAATGAAAATTTGCCTTGAATGTCCGCGATTTCATTACATATCAAATCCTCAGATTAATCGAAAATATTCTTATATTATTACAATAATTAAAAATGATTATGCGACCAAGACAGCATACTCCAAGTAAGAACAGCCTTCTGCCAGTTTCTGAATTGAATTGAGAATTTCGCTAAGTAACTATTTATTTAACTATCGGTACGGTCTCAACAAATTTCTCAGAGCGTTAATTACTCGTATTAATTCTCAATTCAGAAACCGGCCCTCACTCCCTCAGCAAAACGCTGAGTCAGGTGCCTTTTGTGGCACTTTTAGCCAAATGTATGTTTTTTAATTTTTCTGTGGTAGGTTTATTGTCTTCCTGCCTTCCTTACATACATATGAACCCAACCGTTGTGAACCTCTACCCTAAACCTCTACGAGCGGGTACACACTAGGCGTTTTAAAGCGCCCGCTTTTGTAACGCGCGTTGTAAGAACTATGAGGTCCGAGGTACTGAGGCGCAGTAAGACCTCATAGTTCTTACAACGCGCGTTACAAAAGCGCGCGCTTTAAAACGCCTAGTGTGTACCCGCTCTACCTCTACCACGTGCCTTGAGTGTGACCCGTCCGCAGAGCGAGTGCTACGATTTAGTGATGTTCTGTGGTGTTAATACTTATAAGTATCAACATGTGCTATGGCACGTGCCATGAGTGTACTAACGCGGTGACTCCGGCCGCAGAGCGAGTACCACCATTTAGTGATGTTCTGGCGTGGGCAGTCCTTCCTCCCTTCCTCCCGCGGTGTCGGTATTCATACAAATACAAATAAACTTTATTTCTCTATCCACAAATTAGGTACAATAGCTGATGTGATACAATATGGCACAATAAGAATTATTTGTGGAAAGACTGGGTCCTAAACTAGATCAAAGATCTGTATCTTAGGATGCCAGGCCTCCCAAACACTAGAGCAACAAAGTATGGAACATACTGTAGACACAATAAGTCAAGACCAACAGAGAAATTACAGAAAACAAGGATAGTATACAAAAATAGCTTCAAAAAAAAAAAAAATAGTAAAAATAGTATCCATAGCTTGTGCCGTGAGTGTGCTAACGCGGTGTGACCCTTCTCTTCCTCCCGCGGTGTTGATATTGATACTATTAGTGTCAAGTTCACGTGCTATGTGCTGTGATGTCCGACAGAGCGAGTTCTGCGAGGTGGTGATGTTCTGACTCGCGCAATCCTTCCTTCCTTACTTTTTCCCGTGCTGTTGATACCCATAGCTCGTGCCGTGAGTGTGCCAATACGGTGTGACCCCTCCCTTCCTCCTGCGGTGTTGATATTGATACTATTAGTATTTGGTATTGGTATTGGTGACTCTTGGGGTTGCCGCAACTCGACTCCAAAAGGGGGAGTTCAATCCCGCCACCTCAGCTCCTCCAGGAAAGCCAGGAGCCTGCGAGTGTCACGCCTCCTGTATTGTCCCCGGACTCCCTAGGTGAGCCGTCCGTTGTATGGCCAGCCCCATGCATTCCATCAGCACGTGTGCGGCTGTTTCCTCTGCGTCCATGCCTGCTCTGCATAGTGGACTGTCTGTAACACCTATTGTAAAAAGATTTTTTTTTTTTTTTTCACTATCTGCAATCAATTTTGAAAATTATAAGCAGATTTTCTCTGAGATTCATTTATTTGTGAGAGATGTGGGCCCTCTGGCCTTAACTCTCTTATTTAGTCACTAATTTATATTTATTTAAATTGTTTTTATCGTCAGGAATGGATGGTTTACTCGTATAGGTGGGTTGTTCCCGGGGCCCCAAAACCATGTGTCTTTTTAGACGCTTTACATGACCACTAGTGTTAGTAAGATCAGAAGCCAGTTTATTAATATGTTGTTTAAGTCTTGCTTCGTAGCATTCTCTAGCATTGTTTATTTCCTCCTTAATTGTCGGAACTTTCAGATATTCGTGTATTTCTGATTGTACTTCTGATTGTAAAAAGATGTTTATTGTAATACTATTAGTATCAAGTTGACGTGCCATGTGCTGTGATGCCCGCAGAGGAGTGCTACGATGTACAGTGATGTTCTGGCGTGTGGAGTTCCCCCTCTCTTCCTTTTTTCCATGGTGTGGATACTTATGAGGTGTTGAGACTTATGTGCTAACGCGGTGTGCCCCCCCGCAGAGCGAGTGCTGCGAGGCGGTGATGTTCTGACTCGCGCAATCCTTCCTTCCTTACTTTTTCCCGTGGTGTTGATACTAATAGCCCGTGCCGTGAGTGTACTCACGCCGTGTGCCCCCCCGCAGAGCGAGTGCTGCGAGGTGGTGATGTCCTGACTCGCGCAATCCTTCCATCCCTTTTTCCGTGGTATTGATATTCACAGCACGTGCCATGGGTGTACTCACGCGCCCTCACTCTGTGACCCCTCCCTTCTCCCGGGGTGTTGATATTGATACTATTAGTATCAAGTTGACGCGTTATGTGCTGTGCCCCCCCGCAGAGCGAGTGCTGCGAGGCGGTGATGTTCTGACTCGCGCAATCCTTCCTTACTTTTTCCCGTGGTGTTGATACTAATAGCCCGTGCCGTGAGTGTACTCACGCCGTGTGCCCCCCCGCAGAGCGAGTGCTGCGAGGCGGTGATGTTCTGACTCGCGCAATCCTTCCTTCCTTACTTTTTCCCGTGGTGTTGATACTAATAGCCCGTGCCGTGAGTGTACTCACGCCGTGTGCCCCCCCGCAGAGCGAGTGCTGCGAGGCGGTGATGTTCTGACTCGCGCAATCCTTCCTTCCTTACTTTTTCCCGTGGTGTTGATACTAATAGCCCGTGCCGTGAGTGTACTCACGCCGTGTGCCCCCCCGCAGAGCGAGTGCTGCGAGGTGGTGATGTCCTGACTCGCGCAATCCTTCCATCCCTTTTTCCGTGGTATTGATATTCACAGCACGTGCCATGGGTGTACTCACGCGCCCTCACTCTGTGACCCCTCCCTTCTCCCGGGGTGTTGATATTGATACTATTAGTATCAAGTTGACGCGTTATGTGCTGTGCCCCCCCGCAGAGCGAGTGCTGCGAGGCGGTGATGTTCTGACTCGCGCAATCCTTCCTTACTTTTTCCCGTGGTGTTGATACTAATAGCCCGTGCCGTGAGTGTACTCACGCCGTGTGCCCCCCCGCAGAGCGAGTGCTGCGAGGCGGTGATGTTCTGACTCGCGCAATCCTTCCTTCCTTACTTTTTCCCGTGGTGTTGATACTAATAGCCCGTGCCGTGAGTGTACTCACGCCGTGTGCCCCCCCGCAGAGCGAGTGCTGCGAGGCGGTGATGTTCTGACTCGCGCAATCCTTCCTTCCTTACTTTTTCCCGTGGTGTTGATACTAATAGCCCGTGCCGTGAGTGTACTCACGCCGTGTGCCCCCCCGCAGAGCGAGTGCTGCGAGGTGGTGATGTCCTGACTCGCGCAATCCTTCCATCCCTTTTTCCGTGGTATTGATATTCACAGCACGTGCCATGGGTGTACTCACGCGCCCTCACTCTGTGACCCCTCCCTTCTCCCGGGGTGTTGATATTGATACTATTAGTATCAAGTTGACGCGTTATGTGCTGTGCCCCCCCGCAGAGCGAGTGCTGCGAGGCGGTGATGTTCTGACTCGCGCAATCCTTCCTTACTTTTTCCCGTGGTGTTGATACTAATAGCCCGTGCCGTGAGTGTACTCACGCCGTGTGCCCCCCCGCAGAGCGAGTGCTGCGAGGCGGTGATGTTCTGACTCGCGCAATCCTTCCTTCCTTACTTTTTCCCGTGGTGTTGATACTAATAGCCCGTGCCGTGAGTGTACTCACGCCGTGTGCCCCCCCGCAGAGCGAGTGCTGCGAGGCGGTGATGTTCTGACTCGCGCAATCCTTCCTTCCTTACTTTTTCCCGTGGTGTTGATACTAATAGCCCGTGCCGTGAGTGTACTCACGCCGTGTGCCCCCCCGCAGAGCGAGTGCTGCGAGGTGGTGATGTCCTGACTCGCGCAATCCTTCCATCCCTTTTTCCGTGGTATTGATATTCACAGCACGTGCCATGGGTGTACTCACGCGCCCTCACTCTGTGACCCCTCCCTTCTCCCGGGGTGTTGATATTGATACTATTAGTATCAAGTTGACGCGTTATGTGCTGTGCCCCCCCGCAGAGCGAGTGCTGCGAGGCGGTGATGTTCTGACTCGCGCAATCCTTCCTTACTTTTTCCCGTGGTGTTGATACTAATAGCCCGTGCCGTGAGTGTACTCACGCCGTGTGCCCCCCCGCAGAGCGAGTGCTGCGAGGCGGTGATGTTCTGACTCGCGCAATCCTTCCTTCCTTACTTTTTCCCGTGGTGTTGATACTAATAGCCCGTGCCGTGAGTGTACTCACGCCGTGTGCCCCCCCGCAGAGCGAGTGCTGCGAGGCGGTGATGTTCTGACTCGCGCAATCCTTCCTTCCTTACTTTTTCCCGTGGTGTTGATACTAATAGCCCGTGCCGTGAGTGTACTCACGCCGTGTGCCCCCCCGCAGAGCGAGTGCTGCGAGGTGGTGATGTCCTGACTCGCGCAATCCTTCCATCCCTTTTTCCGTGGTATTGATATTCACAGCACGTGCCATGGGTGTACTCACGCGCCCTCACTCTGTGACCCCTCCCTTCTCCCGGGGTGTTGATATTGATACTATTAGTATCAAGTTGACGCGTTATGTGCTGTGCCCCCCCGCAGAGCGAGTGCTGCGAGGCGGTGATGTTCTGACTCGCGCAATCCTTCCTTACTTTTTCCCGTGGTGTTGATACTAATAGCCCGTGCCGTGAGTGTACTCACGCCGTGTGCCCCCCCGCAGAGCGAGTGCTGCGAGGCGGTGATGTTCTGACTCGCGCAATCCTTCCTTCCTTACTTTTTCCCGTGGTGTTGATACTAATAGCCCGTGCCGTGAGTGTACTCACGCCGTGTGCCCCCCCGCAGAGCGAGTGCTGCGAGGCGGTGATGTTCTGACTCGCGCAATCCTTCCTTCCTTACTTTTTCCCGTGGTGTTGATACTAATAGCCCGTGCCGTGAGTGTACTCACGCCGTGTGCCCCCCCGCAGAGCGAGTGCTGCGAGGTGGTGATGTCCTGACTCGCGCAATCCTTCCATCCCTTTTTCCGTGGTATTGATATTCACAGCACGTGCCATGGGTGTACTCACGCGCCCTCACTCTGTGACCCCTCCCTTCTCCCGGGGTGTTGATATTGATACTATTAGTATCAAGTTGACGCGTTATGTGCTGTGCCCCCCCGCAGAGCGAGTGCTGCGAGGCGGTGATGTTCTGACTCGCGCAATCCTTCCTTACTTTTTCCCGTGGTGTTGATACTAATAGCCCGTGCCGTGAGTGTACTCACGCCGTGTGCCCCCCCGCAGAGCGAGTGCTGCGAGGCGGTGATGTTCTGACTCGCGCAATCCTTCCTTCCTTACTTTTTCCCGTGGTGTTGATACTAATAGCCCGTGCCGTGAGTGTACTCACGCCGTGTGCCCCCCCGCAGAGCGAGTGCTGCGAGGCGGTGATGTTCTGACTCGCGCAATCCTTCCTTACTTTTTCCCGTGGTGTTGATACTAATAGCCCGTGCCGTGAGTGTACTCACGCCGTGTGCCCCCCCGCAGAGCGAGTGCTGCGAGGCGGTGATGTTCTGACTCGCGCAATCCTTCCTTACTTTTTCCCGTGGTGTTGATACTAATAGCCCGTGCCGTGAGTGTACTCACGCCGTGTGCCCCCCCGCAGAGCGAGTGCTGCGAGGCGGTGATGTTCTGACTCGCGCAATCCTTCCTTCCTTACTTTTTCCCGTGGTGTTGATACTAATAGCCCGTGCCGTGAGTGTACTCACGCCGTGTGCCCCCCCGCAGAGCGAGTGCTGCGAGGCGGTGATGTTCTGACTCGCGCAATCCTTCCTTCCTTACTTTTTCCCGTGGTGTTGATACTAATAGCCCGTGCCGTGAGTGTACTCACGCCGTGTGCCCCCCCGCAGAGCGAGTGCTGCGAGGCGGTGATGTTCTGACTCGCGCAATCCTTCCTTACTTTTTCCCGTGGTGTTGATACTAATAGCCCGTGCCGTGAGTGTACTCACGCCGTGTGCCCCCCCGCAGAGCGAGTGCTGCGAGGCGGTGATGTTCTGACTCGCGCAATCCTTCCTTACTTTTTCCCGTGGTGTTGATACTAATAGCCCGTGCCGTGAGTGTACTCACGCCGTGTGCCCCCCCGCAGAGCGAGTGCTGCGAGGCGGTGATGTTCTGACTCGCGCAATCCTTCCTTACTTTTTCCCGTGGTGTTGATACTAATAGCCCGTGCCGTGAGTGTACTCACGCCGTGTGCCCCCCCGCAGAGCGAGTGCTGCGAGGTGGTGATGTCCTGACTCGCGCAATCCTTCCATCCCTTTTTCCGTGGTATTGATATTCACAGCACGTGCCATGGGTGTACTCACGCGCCCTCACTCTGTGACCCCTCCCTTCTCCCGGGGTGTTGATATTGATACTATTAGTATCAAGTTGACGCGTTATGTGCTGTGCCCCCCCGCAGAGCGAGTGCTGCGAGGCGGTGATGTTCTGACTCGCGCAATCCTTCCTTACTTTTTCCCGTGGTGTTGATACTAATAGCCCGTGCCGTGAGTGTACTCACGCCGTGTGCCCCCCCGCAGAGCGAGTGCTGCGAGGCGGTGATGTTCTGACTCGCGCAATCCTTCCTTCCTTACTTTTTCCCGTGGTGTTGATACTAATAGCCCGTGCCGTGAGTGTACTCACGCCGTGTGCCCCCCCGCAGAGCGAGTGCTGCGAGGCGGTGATGTTCTGACTCGCGCAATCCTTCCTTCCTTACTTTTTCCCGTGGTGTTGATACTAATAGCCCGTGCCGTGAGTGTACTCACGCCGTGTGCCCCCCCGCAGAGCGAGTGCTGCGAGGTGGTGATGTCCTGACTCGCGCAATCCTTCCATCCCTTTTTCCGTGGTATTGATATTCACAGCACGTGCCATGGGTGTACTCACGCGCCCTCACTCTGTGACCCCTCCCTTCTCCCGGGGTGTTGATATTGATACTATTAGTATCAAGTTGACGCGTTATGTGCTGTGCCCCCCCGCAGAGCGAGTGCTGCGAGGCGGTGATGTTCTGACTCGCGCAATCCTTCCTTACTTTTTCCCGTGGTGTTGATACTAATAGCCCGTGCCGTGAGTGTACTCACGCCGTGTGCCCCCCCGCAGAGCGAGTGCTGCGAGGCGGTGATGTTCTGACTCGCGCAATCCTTCCTTCCTTACTTTTTCCCGTGGTGTTGATACTAATAGCCCGTGCCGTGAGTGTACTCACGCCGTGTGCCCCCCCGCAGAGCGAGTGCTGCGAGGCGGTGATGTTCTGACTCGCGCAATCCTTCCTTCCTTACTTTTTCCCGTGGTGTTGATACTAATAGCCCGTGCCGTGAGTGTACTCACGCCGTGTGCCCCCCCGCAGAGCGAGTGCTGCGAGGTGGTGATGTCCTGACTCGCGCAATCCTTCCATCCCTTTTTCCGTGGTATTGATATTCACAGCACGTGCCATGGGTGTACTCACGCGCCCTCACTCTGTGACCCCTCCCTTCTCCCGGGGTGTTGATATTGATACTATTAGTATCAAGTTGACGCGTTATGTGCTGTGCCCCCCCGCAGAGCGAGTGCTGCGAGGCGGTGATGTTCTGACTCGCGCAATCCTTCCTTACTTTTTCCCGTGGTGTTGATACTAATAGCCCGTGCCGTGAGTGTACTCACGCCGTGTGCCCCCCCGCAGAGCGAGTGCTGCGAGGCGGTGATGTTCTGACTCGCGCAATCCTTCCTTCCTTACTTTTTCCCGTGGTGTTGATACTAATAGCCCGTGCCGTGAGTGTACTCACGCCGTGTGCCCCCCCGCAGAGCGAGTGCTGCGAGGCGGTGATGTTCTGACTCGCGCAATCCTTCCTTACTTTTTCCCGTGGTGTTGATACTAATAGCCCGTGCCGTGAGTGTACTCACGCCGTGTGCCCCCCCGCAGAGCGAGTGCTGCGAGGCGGTGATGTTCTGACTCGCGCAATCCTTCCTTACTTTTTCCCGTGGTGTTGATACTAATAGCCCGTGCCGTGAGTGTACTCACGCCGTGTGCCCCCCCGCAGAGCGAGTGCTGCGAGGCGGTGATGTTCTGACTCGCGCAATCCTTCCTTCCTTACTTTTTCCCGTGGTGTTGATACTAATAGCCCGTGCCGTGAGTGTACTCACGCCGTGTGCCCCCCCGCAGAGCGAGTGCTGCGAGGCGGTGATGTTCTGACTCGCGCAATCCTTCCTTCCTTACTTTTTCCCGTGGTGTTGATACTAATAGCCCGTGCCGTGAGTGTACTCACGCCGTGTGCCCCCCCGCAGAGCGAGTGCTGCGAGGCGGTGATGTTCTGACTCGCGCAATCCTTCCTTACTTTTTCCCGTGGTGTTGATACTAATAGCCCGTGCCGTGAGTGTACTCACGCCGTGTGCCCCCCCGCAGAGCGAGTGCTGCGAGGCGGTGATGTTCTGACTCGCGCAATCCTTCCTTACTTTTTCCCGTGGTGTTGATACTAATAGCCCGTGCCGTGAGTGTACTCACGCCGTGTGCCCCCCCGCAGAGCGAGTGCTGCGAGGCGGTGATGTTCTGACTCGCGCAATCCTTCCTTACTTTTTCCCGTGGTGTTGATACTAATAGCCCGTGCCGTGAGTGTACTCACGCCGTGTGCCCCCCCGCAGAGCGAGTGCTGCGAGGTGGTGATGTTCTGGCGCGTGCAGCAAACACTGCGCACGTCGGGCAACGCGCTGCGCCAGCAGATCGGCAACCGCGAGGCCGCGCGCCTCGACCGGGACCTCCGGGAGGTGCTCGACGAGGTACGTCGCCCTCCGACCCTTTTGACTGGCAAGAACTTTATCACACAAGTTTGCCAAAGGCCATGTGAATGGTGGCGCGGTGGCCGGGTCGCCTATCTCCCTCCAATATGGTTGAGACTGGCGATGGCTGACCTCTGCGTTACGCTCGTGAACGGGTGCCGTCCGTGTGTCTGGCCGCAGCATTGGTGTTTTATTACCTTTTAAGAATATTAAATGATGTTTGACTTTGCAAGTATTGATTGCACTCATGGATCTTGAGATTCTTGGTATGCGAACACTCATACCTAATTTGTATTAGCTTTAAGTTGAGTTGAGAAAAGATGGTCAGAGTGGAGTTTTTTTTCGCTGCCTTTTTCTCCACTACAGACGGTCCCAAGGCAGCGGCTAACATTATACACAACTGTATGTACATTGACATTCAACAAGCAGAATGTAAATTCTTTACGTTGAAATAAAAATTTTTGAATTTGAATTTGAGCGGTGCCCGGCAAGTGCGGTGGTGCGGTTGCCGTCAATGGTGGCCCAAAACAGATCCTTCGACTGGCCGTCGACAGTACCAGTGACGTGGTAAGTCTCGTCACGCCGACGAGTCGGCGTCGTTCGTGCAACATTCCTGGTGGCCCACGAGGGGATCCAGGAGACATAAGTCAAACATTCCTGGTGGCCCATGAGGGGAGCCAGGCTTAAATCAGACAGTTTGTTTCAGAGTGCTTATACTGAGTTTTGCATTCACTTTCGATGGCGAGAGCGTTTGCGATTTGTATAAGAGTGACAAAGCGCGCCACCTAGTTGTCTCATTGTCACTCCTATGCAAATTGCAAACGCTCTCGCTATCGAAATTGAAATGAAAAAACTCAGTATAAGCACTCTGGCCTCTGCCTCGAATCTTGCGGGCGGCGGGGCGGGTTTTTAAACGATTGAAAATCTTCACTAAACTAAGTAAACAATAGAAACAGTAAAAACGACGACTGAAAAAACATACATACAAACATGTTTTCTTAATTATATTTCTTAACTAGCCTTCGCCGGCGATTCCGTCTGCGTGGACTTTAGTTCAAAATTTTGCAACCCCGTTCACCCCCGGCGCGCGAGCGACATTAACCCCACCTGTCCACGAGTCAAAGGTCACTTTCTCCGCGCTTTTTTTCGCGCTTTCACCCGCGACCTTCTTGACAAAAAATATCTTAGCTAAAAGACTACTATAGCTACACTAAAACTAAAAATACCTGCAGAAAGTTAAAAAAGTGCACAATTTTATAAAATTACGAAAAAAATACTCCGTATAGTTTGAAAACTAGAAAATAACTTACAATTTGCTAATTGCCGTAAAAAAAAATTTAAGTCTACTTTATTTTGAACTTTACCTGATTTACAGGTTTCGTTGATATTTATCTTATTAGAAACCAACTAGATAATCTAACGATTAAAATGATATCATAGCATAAATATATTGCTTTCTATCAAAATAAATCGAAAGTATCTACGTACTCCTCATTACGTATCTGGGAACAAGTTGCTTTTTAGGGGTGATCTTCAATAATTCAGACTCTTTTCAAATGTAAATGTTTATGAATATGATAACAATAAAATAATCTCGTATATTTCACACAAAATAATGGATAATATAAAAGAAATAATAATGATTCAACACTGAATCGTCAAACGAAAACCGTGAGGCGATGCTTTATCGTTTCAAGTAGGATTACTCAATTTGTACGTCCTAATACAAACCGTGACTAAACACATCCGAAAAGCAAATATCTTCACGATTATTTGGATATACAATGATCGTAAAAATAAGTCTTATTAATGTTTTATTTACCACATTATATTTACCTCATTTACGTAAAAAATCAATGTAAACAAAGAATGGCGGACCGCCAACTTCAATTTTTTTTTTGTTAAATCTGTTTGTTGCCATATCGAGAAAATAAATGCTTATAAGAATGAGGTATTAACACAAAACCATGTAGAAGTTACCGGTAAAACTAATATAAGCTATATTCTATGAAAATCGATTTAAACTGAACGCAGCCGTAGCGAAATCGGGCTGGGTACTTCCTAGGTCAAACGGCTTGGGCTGAGCGTTGATGAGTGAGTCAGTCAGTCAGTCAGTCAGTCAGTCAGTCAGTCAGTCAGTCAGGACTTTGAATTTTATATATATAGACTATCGTCCCTGTAATTAATAGTGTTTGCTTCGATCGAGAGTTCATACTCTCGATTACATTTTTTATAAAACAGAAATTTGGAAGTACATAGTTTGAATGATTTAAGCATAATATTAAGCAGGTAATAATATTGCGTTTTGTGTTTTTTCAAGATGGCGTCGGATCCAGATCTAAAGAAGCGTCTACTGAGCGGCAGAAGAGTGGAGCTCGCGGAAGAACTCAGTAAGTTCCGTAAACTTAGCGTATCTGACTACCATGCCAGAGGGCCTGGGTTCGAATCCCGGCTGGGGACAAAAAAAACCCAGGTCTTCGATGCTTACTTGTTTGTGACGTCGCTGTTTCTGGTTCCCACGACACAGGGTATCCTAGTGTGGGATCAGAAGCAATGTATGTGCCTGTATGTAAATGTTATATTATGTTATGTTAACTTGCTAAGTTATAAAACTAAAAAGTTTACTAAAACTTTTAGTTTATTCGTGTTTGTTTCAAACTAAATGAGCGCCTGCCCCGCCTTCATTTTTTGAGTCTTGGTAGAGACTCGGCGCTTGCGCAGTCAAAAAAACTGAAGAGAGACATCGTGAGGAAACCTGAGTGTCTGAGTGTTGTATGCCTTAGCGCTTGAAATTGTCATAATCTAAAACCTATCAATCTAGTATCCCACCAATCTAGTACCTATGTAACAATATGAAACTATATTATCCGCCAAATTTTAACTCTGTGAATCCTTCACAACCAGGTCCTCACTATACAGATTACCTTCTAGTGTGGGGACCAACGATGAACCTTTGATTGTTAATCCTAACCATTTCTTAAATTCATACCTAAGCTAACCAATCATACTTTTATGTAACGGGAAAATATACAATTTGTTAGTAAGTGGTTTAAATAAATTTTTATCTTATCTTATCTTATTTTAAAAAGGCCTGTGCCATGCAGTGAGAAGTATAGACTACATAAAAAAGGCTAGAAAATCTATGGTCAGTTAATTGAGAGTTAAAGAGTATATAGGGAAGATCGGATGATTGTGCCCTTCCACTATGAAGGGGAATTTCCCGCCAGGCAGATCGTGTGCCTGGGGACGGCCGATCCGACTGTTGTTTGTTGGTATTTATGGTATGTCTTGTGTAACACTTTGATTGCGCGATGCAGGAATGTTGGAGTTTATACTGCGCTAGCAAAGTTGACATGTGCTCGCCACAAGTATCATTATACTAGACAAATTAATAACCGAAGTCGCCTACACTGACCTCAGACCCTCTTTATTTGACCACCTAGTAATTTTAGGCGACAGTGTATATTATGCAGGTTTCCACACGGTATCTTCTATCCAGGGAATGCAATCTCGCGAGATGGGTGTAGCCGAGATCTTGCGAGTTTATGGGCCCGTTTCCGAATTGAGATAAGATAAGATAAGAATATTATTTATTGCACATAAGAAACAAGAGACAAATAAGAGTTACAATTAAGGAAATATATACAATAGGCGGTCTTATTGCTAACAGCAATTTCTTCCAGACAACCTTGAGATTTTCGCTAAGTAACTACTTAGCTGTAGTGCTGTCTCGTCAACCTTCTCAGAAAAGAACGTGCCAGAACTTTGCTTAAGTATTTACGCCGTGAAATTCTCAAGTCGAAAACCGGTTCTATGAATAACAATACCGCCAGATCTCGCCATTTTCGAGATCTCGGAAGATTGACAGTTTTGTGTATTTAATTTTATTCTTGCAATAAAAATCACAATACTTGAATAGATTAGGAAAAGAATAATAAGTATTATATTTATTATGCAATAAATGTTTATTATTACGATTTTTTTTTTGGTAAACTTTTGTGTTTTGACGTATCTGTTCAAATGAGAAATGAAATAAACAACGAGTCTTCTCTTCTTATAACAAACAAAAGTATGCCCTTTTATCAATTCTAAACTTAAGTGCGCGCGCTTCAAATAAGACGTTTTTATGCTCGAGTGCATTGTCTTTAAACTCGCGAGATCCTGCCCATTTTTCGGCCGAGATCAATCTCGCCGTAAAAAAGCCGAGATCTCGTGAGAACGCCCTAATACGGTAGTTGACACGACCAACAATAAATTATTTGATATGCTCGATTAAAACAAAAATTAAAAAATAATTCGGAAAATGTACATATCTCTTTTAGTCAATTACTAGTTGTTACAATTTTTAAAAGATGAAACATAAAAAGAGTGCTCTGAAATATGACGTCATAAACCGCTATTTTCATACAAAATTCCGTTTTAAAAGTAACTTATTTGACATTTTGTCAACTACCCAATTCCCTATTTCCATCCGATGACAAGTGTCCTTTGTCCTGCAGAGCGAGTGCGACAAGTTCAAGAGAAACTGGAGGAGTTTATAGAACAACTGAACAAGGAGAAATAATCGACCCGCTTTTAGTACTAGATCTATAGTTGTACATTGTACCTATTATATTGTTGCAGGGCCGAGTTTCATATAACTGGAAATCGTAGTTTAATGACAATTTGAGCTACATTGAGAAGTAGAGTATACTTGATAAATCTGTGAGTTAATAAACTTTGTAATGTACATTGAATTTTCACAGAAACCATGAATAAATTATAGTTCTATGAAACAGGACCCTGATATAAGACTGCTGGGGAACCGACATTTTGACTGTGGAAAGTTACGTCTGTATTATATAAACTATATTATAGAGCAACACTGCACCAACACATGCACAAGAAAAAGGAATAGGCCAAATGAACTATTTATCTTATTCACAGATAACATGTATAGACAATTCCTTTTTTTTTTAAGAATTTTTTTTTTTTATTTCGAAATTTGCGCTCTACTATTGTTACAATCTTAAATAGATCAATCATTCTTCTACGTAAATGAATATACATTTATTGTAACACTAACGGCCTTACTAATAAAGGTTATGAGCTGTGTATACAGCCGTTATGCGAGGTCTGACAAACTGGTTATTTGTACGCTAAATGCGATTAAACCAGTATAAATTGATATACGTCAAATAGTTATTCAGAGTTTATAACTTATTTATTAGTAAGGCCGTTTATGTTATAAGCATTATCTTACTATCTTTATATCACCGCATTTTTTTTTATTCACAAAGCAGACAAATCATAAAACCGTTACTAAAACATTTTTATCGGTGTATCATTGAAGCAAACATATTTGCCAGTGGTTGTGAATGGCAAATATTGATGTTTTCAGGAAAATACGCAATTTTAGATGAAATTCCGTCTAATGTCTGACAAAACAAATAAGACAAATGTTCCGTTGGTATTAAATTGCCACTTCCAGTCCGCACGCACGAACTATACAAGCCGTTGGTGCGTTAATGCAATAAGTACCTAATTTGTCAGAGAAGAGATTGATTATTTATTACTCTATGCATTTATTTTTAAGTGTTTTCTATCTCTATTTATTTTTACTCAAAAGGCATACAGTTTTTCACAGTTCAAATTTTCAGTGTAATATTCGCTATTCATCGTCAAAAGTCGGTTTTTTTACAGATCTGTGTGTACAGTAGTTTCGTTGAAGCTAAGGTATGTAAATAATTGCTTCACTTCGCCTTTACAGGCTCCACACTATAGTACACAGTCACAAATTCGAAGTGTTTTATAACTAAAAATCGCGTTACGAACGACGCCACAGTCGATTGTTTTTATTTACACCCCAACTTAGGTTATTCGTACAAATCGAGTACGGCGGCCTTCAGTGGGGAACCCAGTACCTCTATCTTGGTAGTCAAACTTGCTACCAGTATACCATCGAGGTAGTGGAGGCAGTATGTGATAATACTGTTAGTCGTTTTCCTGAAGGGGACGATTTCACAGTGAGACTATGATATAGAATGGTTAATTTAAGAAAGAGACAGAGTAAATCACTGCGTCTCGCTCACACGATGTTGATGGCAATATTGTATGAGCGAGAGGTAAATAGTTATTCAGTTTCTTCCTTTAAGGGTCCAGGGAGTAAAAATAGCGCCACCGAGATGATTCAGAGACTACAGATTTTTTTTTGCTAATAAGTAATTCGATCTGCAAAAAAGATATGATTTTTTTTCCTTGGTGGCCAGTTTGATCAGTGGATCCCCTTATTTCACTTCGGCCGTTTAGGAAACCGGAGTTTGGAAACCAGTTTCCTAAAAGGATTTTTTTATCCTGCTACGTAACTGGTTTCCTATAAAGATTTGTTTATCTTTCTACGTAACTACGTTTCCTAAGAGTACTATGTTTATGTTATTTCAGCCACCTACGAAACTAATAATCGGATGCAGATGAAATGTTTATTGGAATTGAGTATTGTATTTAACTAATGATTTTTGTAAAACTTAATTTTAACAACACTCAAAATGAAATAACATAAAATGAATTCAGTAACAAACATAAAAACATATTTTCTTAAGATTAAATGAAAACAATATCCTTAGTTTTGAAATAAAAATAAAAATGTGTCTGGTGAAATAATTTCAATACACTCATCACAGTTATCAGTCCATTTCCCAAATCTTTTATTGCATTAACAATTTTGGTGTCTATTTCTTGATAGCTTTTCCTTTTTTTTGCAGTTAGTTTTAAGAATATTACTAACTTTAGTCTCCTTAATCAAAATTTCTATTGAAATGGCTACTGTAACTTTTTCTTGCCAATGTACTTAACTAATTCAGTTACATAAATATATAAAAAATCTCTATAGTAAACCAGTTACGTAGAAGGATAAAAAAATCTTTATAGGAAACCAGTTACGGAAAAGGATAAAAAAATCTTTATAGGAAACCAGTTACGTACCAGGATAAAAAAAATCATTTTAGGAAACTGGTTTCCAAACTCCGGTTTCCTAAACGGCCGAAGGGCCTTATTTACAGTGTTATACTGTGGGAGGTGAGCGACCGAAGTCACGTCGGGTTTTTTCGGCAAAACCCGAACGTTTCCGAAAGCCACTCGGCTTCATTCTGTAAAGCCGAAGTTCGGTTATCTACGATAGTTCGGAAATAAGTCTGGAAAGCAGAGCTTTTACGATTGATATTTTTCTTTTATTTCCTGCTCTTTTGTTGTAATTTGTTTGCTGTATATTTGAGCGTGTATGATCGATGTTATCAAAGACTAGATTGATATTGTTGTTTAATGATTTCAAGGTTGTATGTATTATAAAACGGTGATTTCTTGTATTTAAAACGACGTGATTTATCTTGTATGCCTCTCTGTGCGGAGTAGTGCACACCAAAGTAATGTACTATATTTGTTGTATTATTTTGTTAATTTAACTGCTTGATCTAAGTTATCTTTTAATAAAATGTTATGCATTGTAAACTTTTGTTTTAATCAAAATAAGTAGTAACGTCGAAAATAATTTAAAACCTGTTTTTCTACGAGCATTCAATAAAAAAGAGAACTATAATGTGCTTTACAGCAACAAAGTAAATGAAATGAAATTTTCAGCTTAAACTACTCACCGGTAGATGGCGTTAGTTTTGCTTTGAATTTGTCTATGATTCGTTGAGATGAAGTTATTCTGTGGACATAAGCTGGAAAGGCAAGAGAAGAAATTGAAGGTAACATCAAACCTTCAAACACAGCAGCACTAAAAACCAATAATTTAAACGAATATGACCTCTATATTCGATGGAATTGGAAGGTATTGTAGGAAGATATTGTATAGGTTGGAGGCGGTGCCGAGTCACAAGCACATACATTTTTGACATAGAGACCAAAATATAATTTTACATTACCTTAGTACAATTTAGTATAAGCCTATAATTTAGAGGCTATATTCGTTAAAATAATTTGTTTTAAGTGATGATGATAGAATGTTATATTTTTATTTTACTAGAAAAACTAACAGCTTGTAAGCTATTACAATACGATTAAAATCAGTTAACAATTCGGCCAACCTCGGTAATTGTCGTGAATCCCTCGTCTCTTACATAGAGTTATCAATTTACAGACATGACCTTTAAATAGCATCTCCTCTGAGCCATGTATTCAATCAATGTATCACCAAAGGCATATTTCCAGACAAACTAAAACCAACAATTGTTAGACCATTGCACAAAAAAGGCGATAAAGTTAAGCTATCCAATTATAGACCTGTAGCATTGATACCTATTCTATCAAAAGTCTTTGAAAAATATATATATAATGCCATTACAAACTTTATTAACAAGCATAAAATATTGACTGATCAACAAAAAGGATTCAGAAAAAATATGACTATAAATATGGCAATTTATGACTTAATAAAATGTGCGGTGTTAAATATGGACATAAGGAAGCCGATTTGTGCCATTTATATGGACATGTCAAAGGCTTTCGACTGTGTTGATCATTGTATATTAATGGATAAGCTCTACACATACGGCTTGCGTGGTAACGTACATGATCTTATAAAGTCATATCTCAGTGACAGATATCAATACACAGAAATAACCCAAATATGTCAGCATAGGGCTCGGGAAATAAGTTTTAGATCGGAGCCTAGAAAGACTTGCTTTGGAGTACCACAAGGCAGCGTATTGGGGCCGCTTTTGTTTTTACTGTACATTAACGACATGCCGAATAATGTACACCACCCCATGGTACTGTTTGCCGATGATAGCACAGTTCTAATAAAAAGGAATAATGATGTAGACTACGAGAAAGATATTAATAGTACTCTCAGCAACATCATAGATTGGCTTACTAATAATAACCTGCTTATAAATATTGACAAAACCAAGGTGATGCATTTTAGTCAAAAGGTAGAATATTTGAACCCAAATATAAACTACAAGGGTGAAACAATTGAAGAAGTGAACCAAACCAAATTCTTAGGGTTAGTTATAGATAAAAACTTGACTTGGAAGCCACAATCAGAAGAAATCTGCAAAAAACTCTATAAATTCTCATACGCGTTATATAAGCTCGCTAAAGTTGTGAACCGTGACGCAGTGCTATGTGCCTATCACGGCTATGTAGCTTCCACGCTTCGTTATGGCATCATATTCTGGGGGAACTGTTCAAATAGAGAAATTATATTTAAATCTCAAAAGAGATGTCTTAGAGCAATGTGTAAATTAAAATCAACAGACACCTGTAAACCATATTTTAAGGAACTGAAGTTACTAACGTTTCCCTCTATGTACATTTTTGAAGTTGCTTTATTTGTAAAAACGAACCCAATATTATTTACAAAAACTAATAGATTAAGAAATCCTCATAGGCTTCAAAATGTAACCTCAAAAACGGCTCTACTTAGTAAAAGCGTAATTGGACTAGCTCCAAAAATTTACAATAAAATTCCTAATAATATTAAAAGCCTTAATGTTAATACTTTTAAATTAAAGCTTAAATCCATATTGATTGAGAAGTGTTATTACTCTATTGTTGAATATTTAAATGACAAAGAATTCTGCAAATAACTTTACAGAGCCACTGAGCCACTTTCTATAACATGTATGATAAACTTCAATTGAGACTTTTGAATTTGTTAAAGACATTAATTTGATCAACTATTAGAATTGCATGTTAGACTATAAGTAATGAAAATATTTGTATGCTTTTTTTAGCAGAATGTAGAGTACATAAATGTATTTACCAACTTATATATCCACCTACATTCCACAAATAAATGATTTTGTATTTGTAATTATATTACTCGTTGTCTTATTGAATACAATACAAGAGCGACATGAGCAACAAAACCTCCTATGTAGCTCAAACTAACACAACCTTTATATTGAAAGAAGAAAAATAATTTACTATTTTGAAAGTCTGCCTTCTTAGTGTCAATAAAAACAGTTTGACGTAAATGATACATTTATGTTTATGAACGCTAATTTCATTCGTGAAAATATTCGATTCTATCAAATTTTATCACAATTAACTTACAATAGTTATGTATCATCATGGCTTCAACAAATTTAAAGCGTGGAAAAAAATTGTTGCTCAATCTCGTGAAATTGTAAATGATGTACATGAAAAGAAGCTTATTTATTTAAAAAAAAGAGGAAAGTAAATATCATCAAAATAATTTAAAATTTTGGACAGGGTTTGTGAAGTAACCGGAGTTTCGAAAAGCAGCGTGTTAAAAATTTTGAAGGTGAACGACAAGCTCTCAGATCAGACAAATTCATGTCGCTTCGGCATAATAAATTTCTTAGGTCTACCGGTTAGTAATGTCATCTTGGCAGGTGCTATACATTGCGTTTATGATACTTCAAATTGAACGCTACGTAAAAGAAATCGCGGCAATGTATTTCGTGTCATTTCCGTCTCCGGATTTAGGCGATGATATCCCAGAAGAGCCGGATTGTTAACTGATTTTAATCGTTTTGTACTTAACTGATAAATCAGTTATCACTAACACATATAAGCACACATAGAAACAGAAAGCCAACAAAAAGTTTTCACAGATAGATATAATTTGGACAAATAGTGTTACAGTGTATTTTTATACCTAAATCTATTTTTATAAAACATATTTCACAACCCTATTGGGTTCCGTATCAACAGAGGGTAAGGAAATCTATTATTACTAAAAAAAGGAATAAAATTGACATTTAAGGGGGGCTCCCATACCATAAAACGTGATTTTGTTGGCGGTTTTTGCTGTATATTAATAACGGCAACATGAAGCCGTTTAAACTTTTCACAAAAGTTTTAGTTTACATAATAAAATAAATTAATATTGAATTTATATATTTATATATATATACATTCGGGCACCCAAATCGCTTCAAGTACGCCGTTAAAATTTGAATACTTCCCTCACATTCTTCAGCATCCCGCTATCAGATCCTGGCTATGGGACCACGGACCACCTATGGAGGCTACCCTTTTCAACAAAAAATAAATTTCCAAATTGGTCCAAGCATCTTCCAAAAATCGTGGAAAAAAGAGATCTCGACTAAGGCGGCCCCTAGACCTACAATATAATTGCACAATACTTAATATTGCACAATTCGCAATATTGCGCAACTTAATTGATCGTTTAGGGCCCCCTAACTGAGAACGAACCTTCCTTTTATGAAGTCGGTTAAAATGCCACATTCATTTTTCTATCTCGTTAGTCTGTGCTATCCTGTCATCCTAAAAAAACATCTTTGAACACATTCAAAAACTGAAACAAACGCCTTTCGCTCGGATCTCCAACAAATCGTTTTGCAAGATTGTAAAATGAATACGGATGTGGAAAATATACGCGCGGCGCTGAGTTTCGTTTGCGGCGAGACTGAGCATGTTTGTAGGTTATGTTTATCGTTTACCGACGAAGGAAACGAGGTCGCGATAGATGAAGCTGTGAAGATGGAACGTGCTTACTTGGATGAGACCATTACTTTCATGGATATGCTGCTTGAACTTGATGTAAGTTGAAAATACTCACGTTTGCGAACTAGCCTATGTATTAGGGTCTCAGATTAGGGCATGTACCCTGGTTGCGTTTTTGTAACGAACTAGATAGATACATGCCCGATTCCCATAATAACAACCGAGCTGGGTGAATATCCTGCTCGGCATGTTATCTTGCGCCCCTAGTTTATGTTTACTAAATGTTTTGTTGATCCCCAGTTTGTACAAGTAGATATAAGATGTTATATAAGGTTACCCTTGGTGTAGCTCTAAATGGTGCTTTTTCTCTTCTATTTGCAGGTTCCAATAGATCCACTAATGCCACAAGTTCTTTGCAAGGATTGTGCCAACACATTGGTGCAAAGTTACCATTTCAGAAGACTCTGTTTATACTCTAACAATAAATGGAGCGAGGCAATGAACAGACTAGAGACAGGTTTGCAAGGAGCCGATGAGGTCAGTCCAACAGCTCAATGCATGTATTTAATTGTCAACAAGGATGACCACGTCATATTCACTAGCCGGAAACCTTACTCAGCAAGAAACAAAAGGAATGCCATTATCAAAATCAAGAGCATAGTTAAGAGTAGAGATTACTATAACAAACAAAAAAATGCCAGGCCAGATTCCATGACTTCAGATAAGAAATCGAGTACCAGTTTAATGTGCAGCAAATGTGGCAAGATTTTAGAGTCCGAGCTGTTGTTGAAGAATCACATGAAAGTTCATTCAGAAGAGAGGTACCCTTGTCCAAAATGTGCCAAAGTATTTCCTTCACGGAAACAAGTCTTGGGTCATATGGACAGAATTCATAAGCCAAAGATTATGCAATGCAGCAAGTGCTCTAAACGATTCAGCACTAAGCAAATGCTGTCATACCACAACCAAATGCACCATGTAGCAGTAGCTTGCAAGCTTTGCTTCATACAATTCCCTTCTAAATATTTATTAAGAGTTCATTTAGACAACCATGAGTTGAACCACTGCCCAACTTGTGGAAAGACTTACAGGAACAAAAACACATTCAAACTTCATCAAGCCATCTGTGGTGTTATAGAAAAACAACCTAATTTCTTCTGTGATATATGTGGCAAAGGTTATGTCCGTAAAAATGGTATTAGGACACATTTGAAAGTAGATCATGGTTTTGGTAAAATATTGTCTTGCAACTGGTGTGGTAAGAAGTTTGATGCTATAAGCAGACTGAAGATGCATACGGTCAAGCATACCAAAGAGCGTAACTTCTCTTGCGACTTGTGTGGAGGGAAGTTTGTGACTCATCCGGCTTTGGTGTACCACAAGCGCTTGCACACTGGAGAGAAACCATTCCCTTGCGACATGTGTAATGAGAGCTTTCTGTCAGCTTCCAGAAGAATGGAACATAAGCATCGGAAACACTTCAATCCCACAAAAGAGTGTCATCTGTGCAACATGAAGTTTGTAATGACCAGTCAGCTGAAAAAACATGTGAACAGACATTACAATCCTCAAAGCAAGCTGTACATACCCACTGCTGTACCATTACAAGAGTTTATCGTCGAAACAGTGGTTGAATCATGAAGTGTTAGGTAACATAAATTTAATAGTTTGCATTGTGTACTGGAAGTACATTAGTACTATGTAGCATAGTACTAATGTATTTTGCCGTTCTTAGTAGTGAATGCCACTATATGTGGTGAATATTGTTTTATATTATTAAGAAGTTGCACATGAGTATTTAGCTTAACTTTTTGTAAGTATTTCACAAATCAGGGGTTCCCAAAGACTACTAGATTGCACAATGATTAAAAACAACATGTATGTGTACCCTACAATGTCTAACCTTGTTTTTCATCTATTTGTTAAGTACTGTGAACTGAAAAGTTTGAAACCCCCTGACAAATTATTGTTTAGTGGAGACAAATAAACCTAAGTAAGAAAACCATACATTTATTTCTTTAAAAATTAGATACATTGTAACAATTAATCTGCAAATTGTAATTCAGCTCGAATGCCTGTGTGGTACAACTTACTCCTAGGGTCATGATGACGTTCCATGTGTTTCTTCAAGAAGAATGATGTGACAAACTTTCTAGAGCACATCTGGCATTGCAATGTGGGTCCTATATGTTTGTATTTAATATGTTCAGCTCTTGCAGAGGCATTCACAAACCTTTCTTGGCAAATATTACAAGAATATGGTTTTTCTCCAGTGTGTCGTCTAGTATGATACAATAAGGCTTCTTTAGAGACAAAATTTCTATTGCAAATTTCACAATGGAAATTCTTTTCACGAGTGTGTGTGACCATGTGCGTTTTCAAGCAACTTGGAGCTGTGAATTTCTTCCCACAATGGTGACATACATGATATTTTGCATTACCATGTTCAAATCTCATGTGGACTCTCAGGCCTCCAAAAGTGCTGTAGCTTTTTCCACATTTCTCACATGAGAATGATCTCTCTAGGTTACTCCTTGTCGGATGTGGATCCAATAGGCCTTTGAGGCAAAGATTTTTATGATTTGCGTAGAAACTTTTGGTCTGGTATTTTTTACCACACTGAGGGCATTCATAGGTTTCTGTTTCTTTGTGGTGCCGTTCATGGGACAGTAGCTTATCACGGCCTTTGCAGGACTTTCCACACACTTTACAAACATAGACTCCCTGAGTTCTGTCAGAGTGTTCTTCTTTGTTAAGCGAGCTGTCTTTGTTAGAATGGAACTGCAGATTTGCTTCAGTTTCAGTTTTGTGTTTGTGGCCAATATGAAACTCCAGCTGAGCCTCCTCTGCAAATGTTTCTAGACATATTACACAAGTTACGCAACAGTGATAAGTTATGTTGTGCATTTTGATCTCCTGAACTGATTCAAAGTGTTCATTGCATTCACTGCACTCAAATTGCTTAGTTTTCTGTATGCTATGACTTTTCTTTTGTTTACTTGGCTTGTCCATAAGAATTACCTTTGTGTCATGTTCAGAAACTATGATACACATCCTCTGACTATCTGGAATGGTCTCATAATCAATGTTCAGTGTGTGATAGAGATTATCTACTACATTGGTAAGTAGTTCCGTGGATTGCTTGCATTTGTTAAAGAATTGTGCAGATTCTAATGTTTTTTTCACACAGTCTGGGCATACAGCATCAATTCCTGGTATTTCTTTTATCTGTAAAGACAAACAGCAGATCATTGTTTCCATGTACACTAAAGGAATTATGATATTTTATAGAATGAAGGAGGGTTGATGAGTAAAGCCCCCATTCACAATATGACCAAATGAACAACATTCAAACGCATAAATCCAAAGGGATACAAACTGAATTGCAACCCCAGTGATGGTGAATCTTCTGCTGGGACGACATCCAGAATTTATTTAAAAAGATTGGAGAAAAAGTTGGAGAAGAGAAAAATAAAAAAGATTTGGTAGGCTCAGAAGAGCGGTAATTTTACCATCTTTATTATTAAAAAAAAAACAAAAAGGTTTATTGCTGAACTCAGCAATGTCACAACAGGAGGTGCAGAGACCCACCAAGTAAGTTAGAGAACCTGAACCTAATAAACTCTTCTTTATTATGACCAGAGGGTTTCCTTAAACATTTCCATGAAAGCAAAAACAGAATCTATATCATCAATATAAATTGATCAGCGGATTTTCGAAAGCTAAGAATACATTCGGAGTGTTGGGCGTATCGTGAATGGGGCCTTTAGGTTGAGGCTTACCTCGGACTCGAAGCCTAAAGTAAACGTAAAGACGTCTTTTAGAGGCAGTAAGTCGATCTTGTTTGAGTCCGATTCCAAGGGAACCAAGTCTTCGAAACCAAAATATTCTTCGGCGATATCGTTCAGGCATAACCTGCAGTGACTATAATTATTTTCACCAATGATGTTGGAGACTATACGGTTTAGTTTAATTTCTTCACCCATGTTCGAATTGACTTTCTAATGAAGTAAAGTCAATCAAACTGAGTAACTGAAAAGGGCGCGCTTTGGGTTTTCGTTCGTGAACGCGATGACGAAAATTCAGAAATAACATGGATGGACGCTGACGGACGCTGCGGCTGACATGTTACTCTGTGATGTTAATATTTTTTGTAGTCTGTGAAACAAACTTTTGTTTGCTGCCTCCAGACGATGGACCAATATCATACAGATACATACAGGTGGCCATTGTATGGTTCCCATACTGTAAAATCAACTCTCACATTGTTAGACATTTACTGTGTAATCTATAAAATACAGCTAATTAAATTAGGTTAATTCACATAACATTTACATAGAGGCACATACATTGCTTCTGGCCCCACACTAGGATACCCTGTCTCGTGGGAACCAGAAACAGCGACGTCATAAACATGTAAACAGCCAAGACCTGGGTTTCGTTTTTTTTTTGTCCCCAGCCGGGATTCGAACCCGGGACTTTTCGCATGGTAGGCAGATGCGCTAACCACTGAGCCACAGAAGTCGTCAATTATAATTATAACAATTTCATTATTTAAAAAAGTAGAATGTATTAATTCAATGAATAAGTTTGTATGTGACGTTTCTATTATAATTTTATCACTTTCCAGTGTATCAACTTTACTAATGGGCCATTTTCGGCGTGGACTCCCGTATCAATCAAAAATAAGTAGAGTTTAAAATATGACTGAGTTACGTAAGTAAAAAGAAACAAACCATTTAGAGCTAAAAATACAAAACTAACCTAATCTAATTATAATGACCAACATTGTAAATTAAAAAAAAACCCCCCGACTTGTTTTCGAATATCTTGTAAACCACTAAACCGATTTAAATCAAATAAAGCTAAATATAAATAAATAAGTAAACTCACGCATGCTATCCCCGATGGGGTAGGCAGAGGCACCAATAACAAGAACTGGGCCCACGTTTTGCCGAGTTTATTAGGTCCCAACGTGACAAGCTAAAAATAATTACGACTAAACCAGCCTTTAAACAAAATAATCTGCATTGAATTCGGTTCATCTCTTTGGAGGCTGCGACGGCTCAGACAGATATTTACAGATACACAAAATACAAACAACAAACTATCACCTAAGTAAGCCTGTAGGTAAGTAGCCTAGACACCCGTGTCGGGGGTTAATAAAATAGCTATTGTTGTGATATTCGGTCACACTCACACCTGCAAAAGATAATCACTAATCCCAAAATGAATAAGTAGGTAATAGAAACATAATTAACTCACCGTAATGCCTGTTTCTCGGCTGATATGAGAAATAAGGTGACCAGGATTCCTCATTGCAATGATTTGCATCCGCACTTCGTGTCTCAGTGGTGGTCATCTTTCACACAAAAATCGGCGCTCGAGCTATCCACGAAGCGTGCGTCGATGACGACGCGTGCGACTGACTGACGTAAACCGTACGTAAACAAAACAATAGCACGAGACCACGTCCCCCAAAAGTGCAGAGATTGGCCCTTCGAAATGGCAGTTTACATCTATTCTTCCCAATTGGAAGTTACAAGACGCGCATGCTATTCAACGAGTCAGATGCCAGTGTCCGTTATTTCTAACACTCAAAATGTGGAATAGCTATACATATATCCAGTGTCCGACTTGACGTGAGCTCTGCTGTACTACCTTTGCAGGACTCACTTGTCGCACTCTATTATTAGTCTTTTCATCCATCGTGTGGATTCAGAATCAGATAGATACCGGCACGACGAGTTTCATTATTATTATTATATATTTATTTTTACAGGGCCTGTACCACAGACGATAAAGAGATACTACGTATCAGACGGAAATGACCCATACAACGATGAGCGCCGTACGAAAAAAAAAAAACTCACTAAAATAGAACATGAGTTTTTTTTTTTATCTGCGGTTTCGGCTTTGGCTAAGAAACGTAACTTACAGCCTAATTACATACTTTTTAGTATTGCTAAGCAGATAACTTTAGGTTTAGGTTCCCCCAATATGACTTAAGTAAAACAACAAGTTTATTTATTAAATTTTTTATTTCTTAATTTAGTTTTAAATTTGTTTAATGCTTTCAATTGCATTGGAGGCAAATTTCTCCCTTCCAATCTCACAATATCTATACCCTTAAGTATTTTATTAATGATGTTGAACCAATGAGCCGTTTTCAGAAGAACTAAAAAAAAAAAAAATATTACGGCTGTCAAACGTCTGTCAAAGGAATGCAATTTTGGACCTCAGCCCAATAGCAATGTGTGATACATCATAAAATAGGTCTCAGCGAGCTGAACAAAAGTTACTATGACGCCAACAGCCAAATGTTTGTCGTTTCGGAGTTATATTTTATTGAAAATAAATAATAATAATAATAATAAACTCACGCCCGTTATCCCCGAAGGGGTAGGCAGAGGCACCAGTCTCTAGAACTGGACCCACGTTTTGCCGACTTTTTTTTTTTTTTTAAATGTAACTTTTTTTTCAATACAATATAACTGCGAAAGGAAAAACATTTGGCTATTGGCGTCATAGTAACTTTTATTCAGCTCGCTGAGACCTATTTTATGATGTATCACACATGGCTATTGGGCTGAGGTCCAAAATTGCATTCCTTTGACAGCCGTAATATATTTTTTTTTTTTTTTAGGTTTTCTGAAAACGGCTCATTGAACACCGACAATGTTATTGTGTAGCTTGCAAAATATTCTGTGTAGAGCAATATTTCTTATTGTCTTCCCAAGTATCAACCTGAAAGTAATATAATTAATTAATGATAGCAATTAATGTAACCTCATTCTAGCTGTGTAGAATGAACGAGAATGTTAATATAGTTAAAATGGAGCAGAAATAAAATAAATAGGTACCAAGACTTTACCTCTTTTTTAATGGCTTTGAAAATTTGAGTATTGATGCCTGCTCCAATCTTCAGCTCACTAATCATTTTATTCAATGTTGTTTTGCTTGGCAAAATGAAAATTTTTTGAAGGAATCTGTAGCATTTTGGGCTTTGCTTCATTATTGATAAACTTATCAATTTTTCCTCCAGGGTAAAACGTCGCCCTTTGTCTTTCTTTGTCGCCTGTGTAATTTGCATCCATAAAATTTTCCTTGCCTTTGGATTCATTTTTTGGGTTAAATGCTCAAACAAACTACTTTCTGTGAACTTTACTGCCCTTTGTGCTCTTCGGATGAAATCTTTACATTGCTTACGTGATTTCACATATTGTTTGTAAAGTTTGCTACAGTTTGGTGTAGCAGCATTTTGAAAAAGACGCTTTCTAATTGATTTTGTCTTGACCTGACTTTCCTTATTTCTTTTTGGAGTTTCCTTAAGCTCTCTGGCATCTGTAAAAATAAATGCACATAGTAAAATCACGTGTCAATATTACTAGGGTACAGAAAATTCGTATAGTAATAATAGAATAGGTGAGTTACTACTCTCCACTCACTTTCATCAACCATATCTCTGTAATGCGTTTTTTCCCTTGTAGGAGATTGAAGCTGCTTGCCAATTTTCACATCCACAGTTGTCCCAGATGTACTTGGCTCACTAAAATCTGTAATGATCAGATATTATTACAAATATTATCTGATAAAAGTTAACAATTAATGGCAATTTTATTAACATACTAGCTGACCAGGCAAACATTGTTTTGCCATATTAATTAGCCTACCACCTATTTTCATACCTACCAAATAAATAAACACAAAAAAATTCATAAAATCGGTGAAGCCGTTTCAGAGAAGATCAATAAAAAACACTGTGCACGAGGCACTAATATATATTAGGTTACATAGGAATGCAATATAAACAAAAATACTAGCAAAAAAGCTTAAGACTTACCAGTCAGTGCCTCAGGCTGCATGGTAGTTGATTGCTTAAAATAGATATGGTCTTCATGCTTCCTGTTTCTTGCATAACTGTGTTCAATATTAGAATTCAGGCTTTCTGAAATATAAAAAGAAATAAGATTATTCATTCTGAAATTTTTCTTAAATGGAATGATTTTTCCTAACTGATTTTTGGATGATTTTTCCTAACTGAAATTCAACCTAAATGCATCACACTGATAAAAATATACACATATGTTTGCGAGTTCGGGCAGAGGAGAAGAGGCTATTGCGTCTTTTAGTCTATTTTTTGGCACACATTAGCCCCATTACCACATACCCGTAACCGGCGTGCGTGCATGCAACGACTAATGAATGTTGATGAAGCGAAAGTGATCTGTCAGGATCGTGGCAAGTGGGAGTCCCTGGTCTCTGCCTACCCCTCTGGGATACAGGCGTGAGATTATGTATGTATGTACGTCATAGTCCCCACTGACGCCTTTGCCCCGGTTGACCTTAACTCCAAAGAAAAAAATGTTTACTCCAACTTACCATCGCCCTCGTTGAGGTGATATGCAACGCGACACGACCTCCTTGGGCGTACCGTCTATTATTGATGTGCTGTCAACAGACAACTCTTGTCAACTTCTATTAGGTACTTTATCTTTGTGTTTCTTGTTTGTTATTGTATCTCGAATTCTTTTAGCTAAATAAAGCCAATATTCTGTTGGTATCTCGTCTATTATGTTACAATTTATTTAGCTAAAAATATGCCGGACGATAAGCCAGACAAATCTAACTTGTCAAGATATCTACGGCCAGACAAATTTGATGTCGAACCAGATGCGCCCGATGCAGATGCCAAATGGCTACACTGGAAGTCAACTTTCGAAAGTTTCCTAGCCGAAGAAGCTACGAGCGACGTATCGGATTCCCTCAAGTGTAAGCTCCTGATCAATCACTTATCTGCATCGATGTTCAAACATATCAAGTCTTGCACAAAGTATGATGAATGTATTACAACACTAGAAGGGATCTACGTCAAGACAAGGAACACTATATTAGCTCGCCATATCCTTTTCAATCGAAAACAAAGAGCCGACGAACCTATCTCCGATTATGTCAGAGCTCTTCGACTGTCCGCGAAAGAATGCAAGTTTGAGGATGTTACTGCTAAAGATCATGAAGATCAAGCAATTCGTAGTGCCCTTATATCCGGTTTACACTCACGAAGAATACGGGAACGTCTCCTAGAAAAGGTTAGCCTCACACTCGACGATGCGATTAATCAAGCTATTTCTTTGGAGGCTGCTGAGAAAGATGCACATATTATCGGCAGTAGCGCACCACAACTAAACTCTATATCTGAATGCATCCGTTCTGTGGAACCAGACAATTTGGCGGTTGCTTCGTCATCCCGTGTGCCATGCGCTGCTCCACCTACGCCATCTACTTCCCGTGTGCCATACTCTGCTCCAGCTACACCTCCTCCTTCGTCGCAACCGACTAAACGCTGTTTTTTCTGCGGTGGAAATATTCATCCAAGAAGAAGGTGCCCGGCTAGCAAAGCGACGTGCAAAAAGTGCTCAAAAAAAGGTCATTTTGCCAGCGTCTGTCGGTCTGGCCACATAAACTCTGTGTGGGTCGAAGACACAAGCTCTAACGACGAACAATTTTTCAGCGGGGCTATTTCCGCCGCATCTCCTTCAAGTCTCAGAAGTGCAACAATCCCTGTCACGATAAACGGGTACAAAGCAGACGCTCTCATAGATACTGGGAGTTCGGTCACTTTTATCAATAGTAAAGTCGCCCGGATCATGAAGTTGCACAAGAAACCTTGCAAGCAAACTGTTAACCTCGCCTCTCTTAACCAAGTTTCGTACGTGGAGGGCGTGTGCTTCGCAACTATTGTCATGAATCAACATACGTATAAACAAAGACCTCTCTTAGTCGTCGACAATCTGTGTGCTGATATCATCGTTGGCCACGATTTACTCAAGGAACACTCGAGCATTCACTTCAATCTAGGAGGTCCTGCTGAACCCCTACAAATCTGTAATGTTCTTCAAGCACCAGTCCCGCCAGTTTCCGTGTTTACTAATCTTTCACCGAATATCCAACCGATTGCCGTAAGAAGCAGACGGTACAGCAAAGAAGATGTGGACTTTATAAAGGCAGAAGTATCCAAGTTGCTCGAAGATGGGGTAATGGAAACCAGTATTTCTCCATGGCGAGCCCAGGTCCTTGTAGCGGGAGGGGGATCACATCGCAAGCGACTTGTAATCGATTACTCCTTGACAATCAATAAGTTTACTAACCTAGATGCTTTTCCGTTGCCTAATATCGAAACCGTCGTTAACAATGTATCTAAATATAAAATCTTCAGTCAAATCGATTTAAAAAGCGCATACCACCAGGTTCCCATTCTTGAAAGTGAAAAGATATACACCGCATTCGAAGCATGTGGCAAGCTCTACCAATTCACACGTATCCCTTTTGGAGTAACCAATGGCGTAGCAGCTTTCCAGAGAACTCTAGATTTCATAATATCTGAAGAAAAATTAAACGGAACGTATGCGTACTTAGATGACGTAACTATCTGTGGCAAAGATGAAAAGGATCACGAACGCAATCTTAAACGTTTTATGGACGCTGCTAAGAAATTTAACTTGACTCTTAACGAACACAAAAGCGTTTTCAATCAAACAAAGATCAATCTGCTGGGCTATACTGTGGAAAATCATACAATCAAACCTGATCCCGAAAGACTAAAGCCTTTGCTAGATCTTCCAGCGCCAACTAAACCAAGTGAACTAAAACGAGTCCTAGGGATGTTCGCGCACTATGCAAAATGGATTGGGCATTTCTCAGAAAAGATAAAACCCCTCACTACTGTCACTAGTTTTCCACTATCATGTGATGCCCTTAAATGTTTTGAAGGACTTAAACGTGACATTGGGGCGGCGAGTCTTGTTGCAATAAATGACGACGAAATCTTCACAGTAGAAACTGACGCTTCAGAATTCGCATTAGCAGCTACATTAACACAACACGGACGACCTGTGGCGTTCTTCTCACGAACTCTGTCTAACTCTGAATGTAAGCAATCATCTATCGAAAAAGAAGCCTGCGCTATCGTGGAAAGTTTGAAGAAATGGAGGCACTACTTGGTTGGCAAACATTTTTTCTTGATAACGGATCAGCAGTCAGTAGCATTTATGTTTAATCAGAACCATAACAGCAAGATCAAAAATGAGAAAATCCAACGTTGGCGACTAGAGCTGTCCTGCTATAAATACGACATTATTTATAGACCAGGTTCCGAAAACGCTGCTGCAGATGCTCTTTCTCGTGTGTGCGCCCACATGAATTTAAACAAGTTGAAGTATATACTTACGATTATCGATGAGTTTAGCAGATTCCCATTTGCTTATCCATGTAAAGACATGACATCTGCTACCGTCATCAACTGTTTAAAGGATCTTTTCTCCATGTTTGGCCAACCGCTGTATGTACATAGTGACAGAGGATCATCATTCATGTCTGAGGAATTCAAGTCATTTCTCAGCAAGTCTAATATAGCCTCATCTTGAACAACACCATACAACCCACAAGGTAATGGTCAAGTGGAACGCCTAAACGGGACTCTCTGGCGAACTGTACAACTAAGTCTTCGATCAAAGGGACTCTCAGTGGAAAACTGGGAAAAGGTGCTTAAGGATGCATTACACTGCGTACGCTCTCTGTTATGCACAGCTATAAACGCCTCTCCTCATGAAAAACTATTCACGCATCCCAGAAGATCCCCGAACGGAGACTCCCTGCCATCTTGGCTCACGCCAGGTCCAATATTAGTGAAGAAGAACGTCCGATCATCCAAAACGGACCCTCTCGTTGAAGAAGCTGAACTACTCGAGACGAATCCCCTTTATTCTCTAATACGTCGGGATAATGGAGAAACATCCACAGTATCGAATCGTCAATTAGCACCGTTCCCTAGCGACTTAAACAATAGTGGAGACGACCACTTCGAAACGGCATCTGAAAGCGACAATAGCATTCCGTCTTCACCATCACCGTCACATGTGGAGTCACCTTCCTCAGTACGCCACTCGCCATCACCTCAGCGTTTGGAGGAGCTACGTAACTCGACGCCTTCTCCAATACGGCATTCACCACCATCTCCGATAGTTCCCACCGAAGCACCTCCTCGAAGATCAACCAGGACTCGAAGACTGCCTTCCTACTTGGCTGACTTTGTGGTCAATGATGAAGGAAGTGGAAACTCTAGCGGGGGAGAATGAGGTGATATGCAACGCGACACGACCTCCTTGGGCGTACCGTCTATTATTGATGTGCTGTCAACAGACAACTCTTGTCAACTTCTATTAGGTACTTTATCTTTGTGTTTCTTGTTTGTTATTGTATCTCGAATTCTTTTAGCTAAATAAAGCCAATATTCTGTTGGTATCTCGTCTATTATGTTACACTCGTTAGTTTTAGTAGGGATCCCACTGGCAATCTCTTCTGATGAAAACAATGATGGATACGCATCAATGCGGAGACGTAATTTGGGAGTGACGAATCTTTTTTCAAAGTGTTTTTGGCACACATGATGCTTACGAAGCTCGGACAAGCACATGCTACGTAAAGAGTCTGAATTAATGCAATCTAACCACATTTTGAGTCCTGTCTCACTCGCGGGGAACCGATGCAGTTTAACGTCCTTTCGTTTGCTATCGCAGTCCACGACACAACAATCATAATACACAGTCTTCACGACACGGACCTTGTCCTCGGCGTCCATGATGAGAAGCACAATATTGCTGGTTTATTGAGAGGATAAGTACATACGGAAATAAATCAACGTGACTTCACTCGATCAAAACAAAACTGCAATCACAGACGATAAAGAGACTGCAATGGCGGGCGGCACAGATTATAAAATGGCGGCTTTTAGACAGCAAACTAAAAAGATGGCGCCGGGCGACGCAAGAGGTGAAGAAGGCGAAGAGGGGAGGAGTTAAATGTCATGTTCTATTATTATTATATATTTATTTTTACAGGGCCTGTACGAAACTTTAGCCCTAACGGATGTTCGGAAAACATTTGTTACAAAAAATTGAACTTTACGCCATGATGGCTGAAAACGGAATCCCTGTCATGTTCTATTTTAGTAACCATAGACAAAGCTAAACGTAAAGTGAGTTTTCCTTGTATGAAGATTAACGGCCATGGCCTGTACGAAACTTTAGCCCTAACGGATGTTCGGAAAACATTTGTTACAAAAAATTGAACTTTACGCCATGATGGCTGAAAACGGAATCCACGACGAGTTTCAAAATCATTGACAGGTAGGTATCCAGTAAGTTTTGACAATTTGTATCTGTGAGAAACTGTTTTTTTTTTACTATTTGGTATATTGCAAGTAGGTACCAATACCAAGGACCTTATAATTTTCCTTTCCTAAAAACTTGTAAGATCTAAACCCTTGATACAGTAAAAGCCAATGGCCAAGTCACAATGCGAAAGAAAGGACCTTTTGGCCAATTTAGTGAACGGTGCAGATATCTGTACATTGTGTCTGATGGCTATAGAAGGAGACTCATTCGATTTGTATGATCAAGTGCTACTCCAGGATGATAATGACTCTAGCCTGCTGTTTATTGATATTTTAACGTCAGTGCTGGCACTGGACGTAAGTACCTATATATTAGGACTATTGCCGTAACGTTGCGAATTCACAGCTTAGAGGTTCAGGTATACAATACATGGCGCATCATCATCATCTTTATATTTTCTATAGCGATGTTTCGTTTTCATCTATACTTACGTACTTCATACTATTATGTTTAGGTACTTAACTACAGGTAAACAATCTGGATAAGTCTTAAGTCTTTTTATTGAAATAGGTACATATAACTTTTTAAACCAAAATTATTACAAATTAAATGTGTTTTTATGAAATTCCATTTAATTTCACAGTGAATTGGTAATGTGTAAAGATTTTGGTTTAATAAGTGTACAATTCAATAAAAAGGCGTATCAAGATTGTTTACGTTTAGTTAAGTACCTAAACATATGAAGTATAAATGATAGTTTTAATTTGTATTTAAATTTGCTGTGGAGTAAAAGTTGCATCAATGCTTAAATTTTCTAACAGTCAACTCAGCTTCAATTGATTTAATTATACTCAGTTAAATATTTTATTTTCGTCTTTTTCAGGAGCAGTGTTTACCCATAACAGACCATCTCTGCAAAAACTGTGTCAGCACTGCAATTGCCAGCTATACCTTTATAAAAATGTGCCTAAATGCAAGACGCATCTTAAGTGATGTTGTATCTAATATCTCTAGCTGTATATCTAATATTGAAGATGTTAAAGCAAAAACTTTGTATATAACTACAGATTTGATGAATGAAAGCAAATGCTACTATGATAAATACTGTTCTGTAGACAACGTTACTGCAGCTCTTAAAAGGTTCAAGATAGTAACAAAGAAAAGAAAAGTGAAAAAGAAAGATATCAAAGAAGAAATTGAACCTCCTCCCATAGATGATTTCCCAGACATGGACTCATATCACAATGTTGACTCTGACAGCAATGACAAATATATTTGTAGATGTTGCTCAAGAAGATTTCCTGATACCAAATGCCTTAGAGCTCACTTCATTAGAGTGCATGCACCAAAGAACTATGAATGTAACAAATGCCCTAGAAAGTTTGGGGCCGCATATTTGTTGAGACTACACAAAAGTGAAAGCCATATAACAGTCATATGTGCTGAATGCGGTAAAACATACAACAACATCCATTCATTAAAGATGCACTCTTTCACTCATGCTCAGCTTACATGCCCAATATGCAAACGGAACTACAAAACACGGAACAGTTACAGGAAACATGTAAAGACTAAAATATGTACCAAAGAGCCTTCGTACGGGAGAATTGGTAAATTGGTTGAACGAAAATACATTTGTGATGTCTGCAGCAAAGGTTTTGCACAAAAAGCGTCTCTCCAAGTTCATATAAAGTTCAAACATGGAGATGGTGAAACATTCTCTTGTAACTGGTGCGATAAAAAGTTTCCAGCTCAAAGTAGACTTAAGGCACATATAGTGAAGCACACGCGAGAACGTAACTTTACATGTGATGTATGTAGTGGGAAATTTGTGTCCAAAGCTGCTTTGATCTACCATACGAGGATCCACACTGGTGAGACACCCTATTCATGTCACCAATGTGATCAGAAGTTCCTTTCAGCCTCCCGAAGAATGGACCACATCCGTCGCAAGCACATGGGACCTACAATGGAATGTGATATCTGTAGCAACAAGTTCAGAACTCCCTCATCTTTGAGAAAGCATAAGAGAAGACATTTTAATCCTAACAGTAGACTTTACACACAGGTTATAGAAAACCCTTCCGGGTTGCCAGATGTTTGTAGTCTGAACAATACAGTTAATTGATGTCCGGGTAGTTATGCACACAGTCGTACCTTAAATGCTTTCTAACTTTGATCACTTTTTTTTATTGTGAAGTGACACTCTACAAATATTTAGTTTATCGTGCAATGTGAAAAACTGCAGTTATCCATGCCATTTTTTAAAGTACCTCAGTCGGACCGTGGAAACCATGGAAATGTAGATTTTGATAGAAAATTAAACATGCATAAATTAACTCATCTTGTATTTGATTACTTCAATGTGCCTTGGATTGTCTATGCCAATAATCCTTTTCTTAAATGCAATGTTGCCGAATAATTTGAAAAATATTCCACTTGCATCATCAAAGGCTTGTGCGATGCCGAGTGCAAATTCTGTTGTGGATCCTCCATCTCCATAAATATCTGAAAAATATCTTTACTATCTTATCTATAAAAACAGTAATCCTCTGGAATACTGGTCTCTGTCTAACCTCTCTGGGATACAGATGTATGTTATGGTATAAAATCATGCCTCACGTGTACTGATCCTAATTACAGGGTAGATAGTGATATTGTAACAAGACAACAACTTCACTAACATGGAAAAGATTAAAGCCATACAAAGTATGGCAGTCCGCAATGTGAATTTAACCCACGACTTCTGTTTTGGTATCAAGTATGACACCGCTAGACTAACGAGGCAGTCGAAAGTATTCCACAAAAATAAAGTAAAGTTGTTGAGAATATTTTTGACAACAGGTACTTACTCAAAAGGGGAGGGAAATCTTCTGTAACTTGTGACCTACGAAAAGTCCAGCCTTCAGCAACATTGATCTAAAATGAAAATCAAAGCAAGATAAACTATAAATCTTGTGATGATGAAGTCATCAGGATGAATTTAATATACCTATGTTAATTTAAGTACCTACTCACTCGAATCATCATCATCAGGCTATATTAGTCAACTGCTGGACATAGCCCTCCCATAATGAGCGCCATAGCGCCCTGTCTTCAGCTTACCGCATCCAGCATCTGCCTGCCTGCCTCACTCGAATGCAAGCCTTTTATTGGCAACCTTACTAAAAGGCTAAAACTATGTGATTTTAATAAACTGTGTTCTTTAGGAGGGCCGTTGGTTTACTGCCTACCTATTAAATAGAAGTACGATCTTACTTCCTGCGACGACCTCTGTGGTGTAGTGGTTAGCGCATCTGCTTACCATGCGACAGGTCCCGGGTTCAATCCCCGTGTACATGCCTGTATGTAAATGTTATGTTATGTTACTTACCAGAGAAAGTATAAAAACTGCAAGACCCATAAAAATACATAAGCAATGCATTGTTTGTCCTAATTAGGAATAATGAATCTTAATTAAAATTAAAATCAGCAGACGAACAATTTTGAAATATCGCGCGAAAAAAAAAACAGCACACAGAATACAAAATAATCGAAATGTACCGTTTTTCACTCCACTAGCAAAACGTCAACTGACTGCGTTTCAAAATTATTCAATCGAGTCATTTGTTTATTGGTCGAGAAGTGGCAAGTTTCTTCCCTTCGCCTTCTACAAGCAAAATGGCCGAATTTCGTACGAGAGCGACGGACGTCTCACGATTTATGCGTAAAGTCGCGTGTTCTTTGTTGTGAATAAACTTTTGTGTGCATCCTGTTATCTTGTTTAATCCAGTGCTCAGTGCAAGTTCATGTTATTTCCCAAAAAGTGCCTACGTAGTGACCACACGTCAATTTAGCAAGGTGTTTTGGTGTTTTGTGCCTTGTTTTCCCGGATACCATCGCACCCTTATCGCTTTTGGATTTATGTTGACTTGGATACGGTGAGTACAACTACTTTCTACGCTTCTAGAGGCCCTTTGAGCGTAAAACATAACTTTTGCGATTACTTTTGTGTCCTTTCGAAAAGTTTTTGACACGTTTGCTTTCTCATTCGTTCTCTCTTGTGTCCCATGGGTATGAGTGCAACAGTTGTCCCAGCTATCAGGCAGGCTGTCACTCCCATTCCTCCGGCCAACCATGGTGTTGTTATTGTGTTGGTGACCTATTGCAACAGGAGGGTTAACTTTGCGAGGTTGGCAATTAGCTCCAGAACTGTTCATATTCGTGACATAAGACGCGTGGGCTGCGGCGACGCTCTCCTGACATCATTTATCGCGTATTTAGAACTAACAACAATGTTAGTGGTGTTTCACTGAGTGTTCAAAACAAATAGTTGTAGGGTAGCCTACTGTTATGTTAGTAGGTATAAACAGAATTTTAATTCTATAGACACAGGGTATCCTAGTGTGGGGCCAGAAGCAATGTATGTGCCTGTGTGTAAATGTTTATGTTATGTTATACAATATCATCTGTATACAAGTATGAAATAGGACATGATTGTGAGAATGCTGGTGTATGATGTGAATACGTACACGATAATACGTATTTTACCTGTATTCAGGCAGTAATGAGCTAACCGCAGAGTAGCTAACATGTTGCAAAAGTGACAATAAAGAAATAACTATGTTACTCCTGTTTATCTGATACTGGTCATTAAAAGAGGTATTAAAAAACAAAGACATACCAATGATAGAGAAGTCCAAAGTATATAATATTTGTGTTCTGCCATGTCTGACATATGCTTGCCAAACATGGTCACTGACTAAGGAACTCCTTCAGAAAATTAAAGTTTGCCAACAAAACATGGAAAGAAGTATGCTCAATATAAAACTGAAGGATAAATGGACATTGGAAAAAATAAGAAAAATAACAAAAGTTGTTGATGTAACCAAGAAGGTGAAGCAGCTGAAGTTCAGGTGGACAGGGCACATTATGAGAGAACAGACGGAAAAATGGACGAGAGAAGTAACCGAATGGTACCCAAGATAAGGAAAGAGAAAAAGAGGAAGACCTATAAAGAGATGGGAAGACGATTTACCCAGAGGATGGAGAGTCACAGCCAGGGATAGAGAGAAGTGGAAAGCCCTAGAGGAGGCCTATGTCGGAAGACAACCTGACTAACTTTGAAGAAGGAACAAATAAGGAAGCAACAACGAAATGCATGACATGTATTATATTTAATTCAAATTCAATTAATTATAATTTAAAAATTTATCCAATTGGAATTTAATATAATTTAATTCAATCAACCAGCGAAATAAAGGCTATTTTTATTTATTATTTTATTTTATGTTACTCCTGTTTATCTGAAACTCCAACCATCTACTGCAACTAACAAACTACAACTTCTCCTGAATGGGCGTAAAACCCCATTCATGGTGGTCCTTCGAGCCGGATATGAACCAGCGACCTAAGTAGTTTCAATATATTCTTATTTACTTGACACATATCGTTATTGTATTTTGGACAATGACACAGTGACTTTATTAAGTAAATTATGGCATAATGTGTTATTCTGGTAAGCTTCTTGATATTGAAAGTTTCATTAAAATCATACTGAATGGATTTTTGCATGAATGATTAACAGACATCCATACATGCGACCTTTTGCATGTATAATTGGGTAAGTCAAGCAATGCCACAAAACTTAAGGAGAGCAGCATTGGATAGGGTGATGTGTAGAAACATGGAGGAGGCCTATGTCGAGCAACAACTTGATAAGTAAAAACAAATATTATATAAATTTTATCAAATGATTATGATGATCAATGAATGATCATGACAAACAATGGTGCTCTATCTGAAATATTTTATAAGTCCTGACGGGCGAAACATGAACAGGACATATTTTGTAAGTCCTGACGGGCGAAACATGAACAGGACATATTTTATAAGACCTGACGGGCGAAACACGAACAGGACATATTTCAGTGTAACAACTTTATATCTCATGTTTGAGAAATAAATAAAATCTTTATCCTTAACAAGAAATAAATGCTTATATTTTTATAACACATAAGGCAATAATGTAACCACAGATTAAAAAACTAGCCTTAACAAGAGTTTTGGCCATTACTGTGTCACCACTCACCAGGCTGTATTTCATGAACCGTGATAGTTAGACAATTGAAATTTTCATAGGTGACGTATTTTTTTGCAGCTATAACCACAAATACTAAAAACAGAATAAAATTATTCTCTTTAAAAATAAATAATTAAATTAAAACAAAATTAATATTTGGGGACAAACAAAAACCTCAGGTCTTGGATCTTTACTTACATGTTTGTGACATCGCTGTTTCTGGTTCCCACAACACAGGGTATCCTAGTGTGGGGCCGGAAGCAATGTATGTGCCTGTATCAAATGTTTGTTTATATTTTGGGGGAAACCCATACATCAAATGTATTTTTTTCTCTTTATTAAATTAGTGTGTAATGTGTAAATAATAAATTAAATCTAATTTACTAGGGAGGCCTCAAAGAAGAGGAAATACCTGCCCATGTGACCATTCACTGGGAAGGCGTGGATTGGATAAGCAATGGATCACACTCATTGGGATCCCTTCAACAGGGGAAGCATTGCAAGCACTGCAGAAAGCCTGCAGTGCTCTGATGTCACTGCAGGCTTTCTGGAAAGAGATATGCTGGCTGGAGTAAACTCAGAACTCCGCTAAATACGATGGCCCAGTCATAAGGCTAAGTGCGGTAATCTCAGCCCTAACAACTATCTAGACAATTGAGGGTGAAGCCAACGACAATTTTGGCGGTGTTTTTCTCAGTTAACATAATATGCAATTGCTTTGTGTAAACTATGAATGCTGTTATTAGTTTTACCATGCATCACTAATTTGTTGCTGAAACGAGTTATCCAATTAGCCACTACCTAAATAACCCACTGCAGTGTCTTAGCTATGTATTTAAAGTTATATTTCAAACAATAATTGCTGCGCCTTTTGTAATGGGGTCCTAATATGGGGTTCAAATGAGGTCCTTAGTTGGGAAATTGAATTCTTCTTTTTAACACACTTCAAAAAAGGAGGAGGTTCTCAATTCGTCTGGAAATTATGTAAAAAAAAATTATGTTTAAGTCATTGTCCAGTTTTATTTAGGTACTAGCGATACGCCCCGGCTTCGCACGGATGGCAAAAACGTTTCCGTGGAAATAGCTATATTAGTTCCGTGGAAAATTCCCGGGGTAGTAACTTTTTTACACCTTGGGTTACATTATTCGAGATTCCGTGCGGAACCCTAAACTTTTTGAAAATCCAATATAACCTATGTTACTCACGAAGAATGTAGCTTTCTAATGGTGAAAGAATTTTAAAAATCGGCCCAGTAGTTTCGGAGCCTATACAAACATACACACAAAAGTACAAACCAATATTTCCTCTTTATAATATTAGTATAGATTAACTTGGCTTAGTTCCTTGTTGTGTCATTAATTACTGATATTTTTAAAGAACTAGCTTCTCTAGAAAATACTGCACTGCCTGCCATTACAACACTGCACTGCAACATTACAATGTTGTGAAAATTAATCACATCATTTTACTTTTGTGAATTTTTCTTTTAAGTTACCTAATAAGTCCCAGTTTCGGACCAGTTTGACTAGTATTAAACGAAAAAAAAATATATATATTTTGGTCTCCTCAAATAGAAATTGCCGGTTTTTTTTTCTTTTGAGGCGCAACCCGACATAGAATTTTCCAAATCGGCCCACGCGTCTTGGTATTCGATTACGAGTACTATCGCGGAACACATAATAAAAATCCCCACGAACTGAGAACCTTCCTTGGAGTTTGTTAAAAAAAAGTGGCGACAATTCGAGTAATTCACCCAGTCCTTCCATGGACGGAGCTAAAGCTATCGTTTTTTACCCCTTGGGTTACAAAACTACTAAAGAGCAAGCACAAATGATCTACAATAGGTCAGTCTTGTTTGTAGCTAACTAGGTTTGTTACATAAGACTTCTCCGGCTGTGCTCGCTGCTCAACTCCTTAATTGCACACATCATGGTTTCACTTCCTCCTAGATGGCTGATAGGCAAATGTGCCAAGGAGTCTTCAGTGTTTTCTCTGTAGCTAGGTTTAGATGGAAAATAGAATAATATTCTTTATTGCACACATTAATATAAGTACCTGGATGACCGAGCTTTGCTCGGTGTTTTTTGGTAAATCATGTTTTTTGGATTTTTTTTTGTATTTCTTTTAGAAAATATATTTGGATACGAATTAGGTGCGTCGATAATAGGGCTCCTAATAATAGTTTTTCACACAAAAAAGGAGCTTGAAAAAAAAAAAGAGAAACTTCATGCACAAGTCTCGAACCAGGGTCTTTTGCTTCGTGTGGAGTTTCTGGTTTTCCATCGGACGCGTCCCCCGGGTGGCGGATAGGGGAACGCCCTCCAGATATGGGGGGGTACCGGCTTCGGCCGGCGCGGACCAAAACCAGAGGGAGGGGGACGTCCAGTGGCTTGAGCTGCTGGATGTCCCGCGGGGTCCACTATGGGCTTGAGGTTGAGGGAGGGTCACAGACGGCAGGTTGGGGGACCTGTCGTCCGACATCGTGATGGGAGAAGGGGGTGGGGGGCCCATGCCCCTTCTCCAGTGAGGGTGGGCCCGACTCCTTGCGAGTCGGGTCGACGTCGCCGGGGCGCCGCTGTCGCATTCGCGTTGTGGCTCACACCACTTGCGAGATCCGGCGGCGCCCCATTGCACGAGCGACAGGACGGCCCCCGGGGTGTTTTAGGAGGTATGCCTCTCCTATTATTTGGAGAGGAGAGTCCGACACACGGCCGTCGCCCTCCCCCAAGGGTGGCGGCTATGGTGCGCAACAGCATTTCACCCATTTAACAAAAAAAAAAGGGTCTTTTGTTTAAGGTATCGTCCTATTTCCCACCTGGGCTACGACAACCTTACTGATTAATGCGAAATTTACGTTCTTATAGGGTAGCAGTTATTTCTTTGCCCAAAAACACGGTTAAAACGACGTTTTCTTAAAATGAAACCTAGCTGGATCAATTAATCGCCCCCGAAACCCTCTGTTTACAAAATTTCATGAAAATCTTTGGAGCCGTTTCCGAGATTCTGATTATATACATACATACATACATACATATATACAAGAATTGCTCGTTTAAAGAGATTAGAGTAATATTTTTTTTGTATTTTCTTAGCATGTCGATGGCAAAACAATTTTCTAAACAAAAGCTACGTCACAAACATGTAAACATCCAAGACCTGAGGTTTTTTGACCCCAGCCGGGATTCGAACCCGGCACCTCTCGCTGGTAGGCAGATGCGCTAACCGCTGCGCCACAGAGGTAGTCACATTAATCAACACTCAAAATAATTGTTGGTTAACTGCCTTTACTATTGATGCACGAATATTATGTCGCTGGGTCGTGTGTTTCAAATAGGAATAGCCTGTATTGATTGTCACTAATTGCCGAAACACTATTTTTACCCGGCTCGTAATAGAAGGCGTAGTAAACAGTTAACCGGTTGGCAACAGCTGATCGGGAAGCTAACAAGCGAACGACGAATAAATTTATATTCGTTCATTCAATTTCGTCAAAAGTTTTTAATATGCGTTAAAAATAGAATAGTTAATTAGCCCATTTTACAATAATGTTTTTACTAAAACTTAATTAAAACTTAAAAACTAAAGAGCCAGTGCTGCCCTAAATGTAGGTTAGACATAGTTTAATCAGTCAATCAGCCTGGGTCTAGATTCTGCTAATGCATTGTAGTACAATGTCATAACATAACATAACATTTACATACAGGCACATACATTGCTTCTGGCCCCACACTAGGATACCCTATGTCGTGGGAACCAGAAACAGCGACGTCACAAACATGTAAACATCCAAGACCTGGAGTTTTTTTTTTCTCCCCAGCCGGGGATCGAACCCGGGACCTCTCGCATGGTAAGCAGATGAGCTAACCACTACGCCACAGAGGTCGTCAGTGAGTCATCGTCAGTCAATGTCAGTTGCATGACTGTGTCAATTTAATTTCATTGCCTCGTCAAAGGAACGCGCGCACGCGTATCCATAATTCTAGGCGTCAATGGAATTAAAAAAACATGTCACGTGACATGTAAATGTAAGTTAACTATAATGCACTAACAGAATCGAGGCCCTGTAGTCTCTAATATGAGAGAAAGAGAGAGAAATAATATCGTGGACATAGGCTTCCCCTGTGGCACCGATATCTAAACATAACGTCCAATCTATCGGAATGGTTATAGCCATTTCCAGTACCCACGTCCTGATCAACCTCCCCCAATCCCGATTCTTGAAAACAATGCGTTACAGAGCTTACTCCGTTGAGAAACTCGTTTTCCTACTTTTGCCCTTCACGGTACCGGGTAGCGTATCTACTACCGGCTAGCGGCTGCGTACCTAGGGTGCCTCCGACGCGGCAACAACCAGGACCTAGATTATGTTAATGCATTGTAGAGATAAAGTGATAGAAGTGAGTGCAGAGACAAGGAGTGGAACAGGAGAGGCCTTGCCCAGCAGTGGAAAACGTATAAGTCTCCATATACGCGCGCTTCTTGTGCGCTTCACTATTGTATTAGGACTACATCGTGAAATAGAAATAAAAAATAAGCTAGAGTTAGAAATCCACGAAGGACGAATACGACTGTATCACATACAATAATTTATATTAGGTAAACATCAAGATAAGATAAAGAATTTGTAACACAAAGTAGACTAAACTTATCGGTGCTGTTTCTTTCGTCATTGAGAAAAGACCCGTCGTCATATTATCGGAGACCTTGACGTTGCAAATTTATCGTCGCGTTCGTAGTTGAGCGAATAGGTATGATGACATCAGGACTTAACACGTACAATGTAGCGACGGCGCTGTTTGCCGGTTTATTGGCAAAATTAAATGGATTATTGGTTTGACGACCTCTGTGGCGCAGCGGTTAGCGCATCTGCCTACCATGCGAAGAGTCCCGGGTTTGAACCCCGGCTGGGGAAGAAAAATAACCCCAGGTCATCGATGTTTACATGTTTGTGATGTCGCTGTTTCTGGTTCCCACGACACAGGGTAGGTATCCTAGTGTGGAGCCAGAAGCAATTTATTGTGACTGTATGTAAATGTTTATTTATAATAATATTTGTTAGCAAAAGTAACCGTAGGTCCGAATTGGTCGACTTAGGTGACAATTCATCCACAAAATATCTCATCCGCAGATGAATCGTCATATTTTATTAACCTAACCTAACACTCGGGTACAGGAAAAGAAAATTCTGGCCAATTGGGACATGCGAGTTCTAAGTTTTTAGATACACAACACATTACGTTAAAAAAAGCTACGCGCGAAAAAAAATGCTGTGCGAACAACACCTGCTTTTTTAGATTGTTTAAAATTTTAAAACTGAATCTACGCCTCATATGAAAAATGATAATGAAAAATTTTACCTAACTAAATCTATTTCGCTATTTTTTTAAATATAGTTTGAAGTATTTGCACAAGCGCTTTTACATTTTAAATGTTATTCTAAGTATAAGATCCTTCGAATCCATGCAATTGTTGTCACTGGAGAGTGACCCCCCAAACACTGGGGTGGTCCTCCGAAGGCCCCTCCCCCCCGTGGTCACCCTACAGCCTCCCATGTGTGCGAAGGGTGTGCGTACAGTACACCAGCCCGTGTGTGCAGAGTCCGTGATGAATGAAATTGGACACTGCATGCGTCGGGACCGTCGGTCCGCGGTACAAATCACAGGTGAATCGCCTTGATGATGGCTGTAGTAGAGTCCGCTCCACCACTGCAGTCCGATGAGTTAAGACATTTTCGTCCTTCTTTCAATGTATACAAGGTCGTCTCCGTGAGACATGAGTGACGGCGCGTGCTCTATTGAGCTTCGTAGCAGGCGATATAAAACCGCCATTTTACTTTAATTTCTGCATATCTGCATACATAAACTCACGCCTGTATCCTAGAAGGGTAGGCAGAGACCGGGGGCTAATGGACGCCGGTGTGTGTGCGTGTGTTAAGAAAAGTTATTAATTAGATACAGCGACACCCTATTTTATTATAGCTCTAAATTTGTAGTGCCCTCCTTCATCCTTTAAGGACCTTGAGAAACTTCCCTTGTGTAGCTCCCTTCCATTACACCCTGACTGACAGACATGGCTTGGTACGAAAGCGCCGCCTCGCGACTAGAAACGGAACTGTTGCCCTTGGATCGCCGCGACGCGCGCACGTTCCTGTGTTTTATGTGCTTTTTGCGGAAATAGTGCTTTCCCCTGGACTTTCTCTCAACCTTCAACGCTTCCACTGCTTGTGCTGTGCCTACTGAACTTGGTGCCATCCTGGATTCACGCTGAGCTGATGCGCGCTGCTAAATAAGTGTAAGTACCTAGCCAGACTGACCAAAACCTATCTTAGCGCACCTTTTATAGGTTCCTCTTCTGGGAATCATCCCCCAACCCTTAAGGTTAGTAGTAGTATATTACTTTGCGAACCCCCTAACACCTTTCGTGTACAGCATGTATCAAGTAATGAATGCCGATGAAGCGAAAGTCATATGTCAGGATCGTGGCAAGTGGGAGTCCCTGGTCTCTGCCTACCCGTCTGGGGTACTATAATGACATGAGATTCAAAGTGGAATTGGAGGTGAACCTGCGGATAGTTTTTCAACGCAAAGTTAAGTTAATCCTTTTCCTATAAACTGTCACTGAAATTGGGTCTTACATTTGAATATTCTCAAAGTGGGCGCTAAAGAATTTGTTTCTAGATGAATCTCTTTCACGTCTACGTCGGTCGCAGTTTCGGGTTCCCACGACACAGGGTATCCTAGCGTGGGGCCAGAAGCAATGTATGTGGCCGTATGTAGATGTTTATGTTATAATAATGTGACTAAAACCGATAACGGTCAGAGAAATAAAGAAGAGGAAAAGGCCTCTAAGTGGGATGCCAGTGGGACACAAATATTACGTAGGCTACATTAAAAAAAAAACAGCACAGAGTAAGCGAATTTAGTAGATTAGTTCCGTCTTTACGAAAGCCCGCCATCTCGTGTGACCTGTCCCGCGCCGCGCTCAGAGATTGAGCACGTACACAGCTCGCCTTTGTGTCCCAGCGCCCACTTGAGAGCGAGCGCCTGCTTTGCTTAATAGACCTTTATTGATGACACGCTTCTTTCTTCCCCGCTCTTTAGTGGCTCGAGATGCTCGGTGAAGGTGGCTTTAAGATCTCTGGATCACCCTGATCTCCGCCTACCCAGCCGTGGTACAGACCTTCACTGGCACTTCACTTATAGTGATAAGGCCGCCGTCTGTAGATAGATAGGGGCTAGTGGACCCCATGTTATAAAAGATGTCGGCCTTGCTGCAGCAATGCTTTTTTTCTTTCATTTGTCAAGCGAGGCGCGTTTATTTTTTAAAATTATACCATCCAGGAAAATTCGCAAAGTTTCAGGTATACCTATATAAGATAAGATAAGAATATTCTTTATTGTACCAGGAAAACACATACAAACCCTAAAAAAACCGGCCAAGTGCGAGTCGGACTCGCGCACCGAGGGTTCCGTACAAACCTGCAAGGTTTACAAAGTTCGTTCATTACGACAATCGAGTCATAACTATGGTATTTTTATTGCAAAATGAAATTCATAACATTACAATGGGGAAAGATGGAGGAGCATAAATTTAAGACAAAGATCTCTTTATCGTTTAAGTAATCCTTTATTTTATATTAACACATATCATTTATCTATAATATAACTGAAACACTTATACTAGCCTTGCAGCAGACTTGCGAAAGTTCTTTTATTAAAGTTATTTATTTACTAAGTTTTTTAGTCACTATTTAGAAATCTGGTTCAAAAATATTAATTAAGTATTAAATTTGAACCAGACCTGTAAATGGTGACTGAAAAAGTTATGAATAGTACCACATTGAACATTGAAGTTCGAAAAAACGTTATCAATAGTTGTACAACTTCGTGTAGTGCTACTGTTTATTAACGGAAACATGTTTATGGATGAAAAATATGTGGAAATTCCATTTTGGGGATTCATTCTAAAATCTATATTGAAGTCTCCCACAACAATCAGACGAGAAGATGAAGTGTACATATTGAGGTTGCTGCCGAATATTGTTGTATTTATACATTCTATTGCAACATTAATTTGACATTGTGGTGACCTATATACAGTTATCACTCTGATATTAAACATTTCAAAATGCAAGCATTCACAATGGCCGTTTGCAGCGCCTGGGTTATTTAAATAATATCTTTTACATGATCCATCTGTCACGGCATCCTTAAGATTGCGACGTACATACGCGATAGATCCCCAACCTGGATTTGCATTAGATACAGCTGGACCATCTACTCTGCACACCTCATAAAAACCATCAAGTTCAAAAGTGTCTCTACGACATCCCCAGGTTTCAACAAACAATGCTGCATGGGAGGAATGAATAATAGGATCTATGATGACGTCTGAAAAATGTTTGCGCAATGATTGCACGTTATGAAATACAATTTGAACTGCATTATCTTCAGGTGTTTGCAAAAATTTAAAATATGGTACCAATTTGTTTTGTTCTAGTCTTTTCATTTCTATACTTACAGCACTCGATTCTGATATTTCAGAGGGAGGTTTAAATGTACCTGAATTCACGACTAAAAACAGTCCGAACGATGACATTGCTCTAGAACAAGCTACATACAGCATCGATCTTTTTACATTTTTAGAAATATGGACCACAACTTTTTCTAAGGTGGCACCTTGCGACTTGTGAATTGTAATACCTTCTGCTGGTACTATTGGAAACTGAGTACGCTGCACTACAAGATTTGAAGATTTCCACCTTTTCACAGTATAAGTGACGGCATCTAATGGCGTCCAATTCGAATTGAGATATTGACGATGTTTTCGAGAAGTTACTTGACATTTACTTCTTGTAGCTATTCCCGTACTTTTATCGAACAGAACCCAAATACGTAAAGGCCGCTTTTCACTTGTCTTCTCGTGTCGACCGTAATCTATAGCCTTCAATATTCCGGTAGTACCATTCACAAGGCCATCTGTAGTGTCAATATTCACAGTTACCATATAACGTGCACCTACTCGTAAAAACAAATTCTTAGGAAGACCGTAGGTCTGCATTGTAGGTAGAGTATTTACAGATTGCAAGGCTTTTCTAGCAGCTTGCGGATTTGGTGCTCCAGAAACCACATCAAGTGCTTTAACCGAGTACCCTTCAGTGTTCATTCGAGACAATACTTGATTATTGTATTTGTCGACTTCATTGTTGGTCGCAAATAAGTGTATCGCTCCATGTGCCTCAATAGGTAAAGTATTAATACTGTAACATCTAGAATTAATTAACTCTATATCCATAGAAGTCATCCGACCGACAGCCATATTGTTTAAGGCTATTGCGAATGCCAGATCATCTCTTTGCCGCATTATTTCAGTCATCATAAAGAGACGGAATGGTTCCCACAACGGAGCACCAGCAAGGGGTGCCAATGGATTTCGACTACTGTTTGGCTGAAAAACCCAGTTGTCTCCTACCGGTGGTAACTGATTGAAGTCCCCGACGCTTATAATAGACATACCAGCAAGTGGCGTATCTGTGTGAAATATTTGCTGCAATCTCCTATTAATTTGGTTCAGAGTTCTACTACCTAACATAGATATTTCATCCAAAATAATTAATCTTACTTTTGCAAGTTTGCATGCTAAGGTGTTCGCGATGCTTGCTGATAATTCGGGCATTGTTTGACCACATTGGGATACTGGAAGTCCAAACGTACTGTGAACAGTTTGACCACCGATTCCAAAAGCAGCTTTTCCCGTGTATGCACAAAGTAAAATTCTAGCATCATCAGGATTTATACCCGGAACTCTATTGAACATAAGCATTAAATATTGATACAAACCCTTAATTAACAAACTTTTGCCCACGCCGGCTCCACCACTAACAAAATAATAAAAAGGTGGTGGTGATTCTTGAGTGAAAATATGTCCTACATGTAAAACAAAATGTCTTTGATCACAATTAAATATTCTAACTAAACGCAATACATCATCTTCACACAAAACTGCTGGTTGGGCAATCGCTCCTCCTACTAAATCTGATTGATTTCCATGTAACTGTAGACAATGATCTGGATCACCTTCTTGTGTCTCTAATTCATAATCATCTAAAGGACGAGCTTTTTCTTTCACTGCACTATCCTCATCCTCTTCATCTTTATCTACATTACGAATTGCATCCAACAATGCCTCAAACTCATCTGGCCCCCCCAAGCGATTAAATTGAAGACTTTCTGAACGGATTTCATCACTAAGTTCAATAAATTTCTGTTCGAGGTTTATAACGTCATTGACTAATTCACTAATTTCATCCCTCCAGTTTGTGTATAACATTAGCTGCTCCCTGTAGAAATTGTCGGGATCTTGAGCTCTATTATATCTTCGGAAACGTATGACCCTGGGTTTCCTTCTTTTTCGCACGTATCCATCGTTATTTAACAACTCAATCCAATTTCCTATACACTCATGGTCAGTGTTTTCACCTTCATGTGTACGTGAGATTTTAGTTGAAAAAGTATAATACGCAGCAAAATAAGCTAAACTCATTGTATCAAACGTTTGATCACGTGGCCGATTTTTATAATGATCCAGTATTTTTTTTTTAAATATGTCTGTGGACGATGGATCCAAGGACTGCAAATCTATGAAAGATTTCAAAATACCCACTCGTTCATTGGGGTGTACTGTGTTTATGTAAACATCGCTCTCAGAGGCTTGTGACATCGGAAGTCCCGCCAGACAGTAAATTGCCTCTTGGGCTGAAATTTCCGAAGAATTTAAAAATACTTTTGATATTGCGCGTAGAGAGTCTCTTATGCTACTGTTGCTTTTTTTGGCCTCTTCGACCGCCGCTCTTAGTAAATTTGACATGCCTCGATCAGCTTTGTTAATATAATCGACAATATAAACGGAACAGGCAAATGGATCTAGTATAAATTGGCAATCCATATTAGCTCGCTGTAATTCCAATACCTTTTTACAAAATGGATTAACCATGACGTCTTTTGGTCGTCTCTGTAGATATATTTTGGGCCGTTTAAGTGTTGATCTAACTGCCCATATGTATTTTTCGATATTTAATTCTGTCGATGCTAAGTACTCATCAAATGTTAAATGTGGCGGAATATTCACCAAGTCGTCCTTTAACTTTTTAGATACTTCTTTCCATTATTTTAGGCTTGGATTATCTTCTTCCAGAGGTGTCAGAAGACGTGTCTTATCCATTGGAAAAAAAGGTATTCCAAACCTACAAGGACGACTTGGCTTGGGATAACATGAATGTGTGTGTTTGTGAGTTTGTATCTTAACTAAGTCTTCATCTAAATCTTCACTATTGCAGGATATGATTTGGTCAACAAACATTATAACCTTTTCAGTTGATGATTGATCTCCAGGAATGAAGATAGGCGCATCTTCTATCCACAACATCATATGGGCATGAGGAGAACCTCTGTTTTGGAATTCTATTCGATGGTATTGATGGTTTATTTTAAGTTTACCAAAAGGCCCAACGGGAGACAGCCATGTTTTTTTTAGTTCTTTATAACGTGTTTCAAAAAAAGTAGCGCATATAAATGGGTCGGACTGAATGAGTCGCACTTTTTCTGCGTATGGAATATTTTGTTATTCCTCAAGCGACACTTCCTCTTTGTCAACTGTGCTTTTAAGCTGTTTTATTAAATGAGGCCATTGCGTTTCAGCTGCTGATATCGTCATAAACAATGTTGGGACACCGAACTGCCGAATCATTGCTAACAATTTTTTCTTTTCTTCTTCCCAGTGTGCTGGGGAATTTCTCACACTACTAAGAATTCTATATCCATCGTCATGCTGAATGAGGTTCTGTAAGTAGTCGTCATTAAGAAGGTTGTTTACTAAAATAGGAGCGCCGTTGACGGTTTTCTTTCGAAGACAAGTAGCTATGTGTCCACCTATTTGGGTCATCTGTTGTTTCTTTAATAAAGTAAACAAATAATCTATATTTATTAAAAAATATATATTTTGTAATGTAACTAAAAATTTAAGGTTTTCGGAATTTTTCCTTTATGTGTGCTATAAAACGTTGCTTCATGCCAAATTTCAAGATTCTAGGTCGACTGGAAGTACCCTTTAGGTTTTGATTCCCTTGCGAGTACTTGCGAGTTTCAAAATATGCAGCTTAAATTGCTGTTTCTTTTGATTGCGTTGACATAGAAGTTAGATTTTGTTACAGCTTAAAGGTATTATAGACCTGAGTATTTGGTATGAATTTCAATTTAATACCTCTACGCGTTTATGAGGAAATGGGTAGTAAGTTTAAAATTATTAAAAAAAAATATATTATGTGATGTAACTAAAAATTTATGGTTTTCGTAATTTTTCCTTTATCTATGCTATAAGACGTTGCTTCGTACCAAATTTCAAGATTCTGAGTTCACGGGAAGCACCCTGTAGGTTTTGATTCCCTTGCAAGTGTCGAAAATTTGCGGCATAAACGGCTGTATCTTTTGATTGCGTTGGCTTAGAAGTTTGATTTTTTCACAGCTTTAAGGGACAGTAGACCTGAGTAATTGATATAAATTTCAGCTTCATACCTCCACGCGTTCCTGAGAAAAAGGGTCTTGACAGACGGACGGACGGACGGACAGACGGACAACAAAGTGATCCTATAAGGGTTCCGTTTTTTCCTTTTGAGGTACGGAACCCTAAAAAGATACAGTACAATCAGTACTCGACATCTTGAAAAAAAAATCTGATGGAGGATAATGTTTGGTCTCGTACACCTTAGACCGAATATCCCCCGTAACAATGGGCTAGTTGCCTTAAAAATGTAATTAGTCCGTGTTTTAGATTATTCAAAAATAAGGGACGCGTATTTTTTTATTTGTAAATTAGACCAAAAATGACAAAGATATAGCCCATTAAAGTTACGTGTGACGTCACGCCGTGCTGCATTTTTTAGCACGGAGTGACGTCACACGTATTTTAATGGGCTATATCTTTGTTATTTTTTGTTTAATCGAAAAAAGAAAAAATACGTGTCCAATATTTTTTTATAATCTAAAATACGGACTAAATAGAATTTAATTATTTTGACCCTGGAAACTACCCTATTACTGCTGCTGCCTTTACAACGCTTACGTTCTTCTATCTTGTCACTTTTTTCATTGTACCAGGCTTCCGTCAAGAATTTCAACCCTGTACTTCGAAAGTCTGCTTTTGATATAATAAGTTTATATCAAAAGCATAGATATAAACTCTGCTGTTATCTCAGAAGCACATAAAAAACAATGATTCTTGAATGAGAACGTTGGACGCCTAGATCGCAGTTGTACTAGAGAAGTCGTACGTACCATCGCTTCCCCTACGCAAAGCTGCAGCGATTAACTTCTCATTATTCTATCGATTTCGATACACATCGTGAACCACTGTCACCAAAAATAAGAACTTGGCCAATTCCGCTGGGGTACGCAGGGCCGCCAATCACTTAGGTTTGGTCGCAGTTTGGACGTGATTGAACGCAAGGTTTACTTTACCGTTATTAAGGTACATCGTAATGGTCAATTGCTCAGAAATGTAAATTCTCAGAAGATGTGCTTGGCATAGGATTAACACAGGAAATGCCACTTGGGTGGGAGCGTTAGTAAAAACCTACATGGTGTAGTTGGCGGTGAACATACAGTACTGTGCGAATTAATGTGAACACAAGTGATAAATTAGAAAAAATAAGAAATATTCTTTATTGAGGAAAAAAATACACAGAAACAATTACAATTAAGTTTTTTTAGTATGAGATGTGTGCTCCCATAACTTTTATAACTTTTTGTACGTTTTTTGTAAGTTTTTTACAATTTCCTGATATTTTCGTGTCTCTAAACCATATCTGAATTATTGCCTCAATCAGCTTTGGTTTTGTTGTGCAATCAATTTTTCTAAGTCTTGCTTTAACTATATCCCACAGATTTTCGATTGAATTGAGATCCGGAGAGTTACCTGCAAAGGTAGTATGAGGACGTGAGTCGCGCGCGACAACGTCAAAAGTCGCGAGAATTTGACAGTGTACTGGAAAGTCGCGACTTTTGACGTCGTCGCGCGCGACTCGCGTCCTCATACTACCTTTGCTGGCCATTCAAGGCATGTAATTTTTTTTTCTTTAAAATATTTCATCATAACTTTGGAGACATGACATGGAGCTGAATCTTGTTGGAAAACTGCTTGACCGTTGGCTTCAACTTTTCTTAGCTCGGCTTCCAATGTTTGTTCTAGCAAGTCTTTGTATTTTTGTTAGTTGCCGATCGAAGGCGTGATGAACTCACGCAGTTTTCCGACAAGATTCAGCTCCATGTCATGTCTTCAAAGTTATGACGAAATATTTCAAAGAAAAAAAAATTACATGCCTTGAATGGCCAGGTAACTCTCCGGATCTCAATAGAATCGAAAATCTGTGGGCTATAGTTAAAGCAACACTTAGAAAAATTGATTGCACAACAAAACCAAAGCTGATTGAGGCAATAATTCAGATATGGTTTAGAGACACGAAAATATCAGGAAATTGTAAAAAACTTGTTGATTCTATGCCAAATCGTGTATAAAAAGTTATAAAAGTTAAGGGAGCACACATCTCATACTAAAAAAACTTAATTGTAATTGTTTCTGTGTATTTTTTCCTCAATAAAGAATATTTCTTATTATTTCTAATTTATCACTTGTGTTCACAATCATTCGCACAGTACTGTAGCTCTTATCTTGTTCTAAGAATCTATGTTCTATGTTACGTCGTAGAAAAAGAAACACGTATATACATATTTACATACACGCCCATACATTGCTTCTGGCCCCACACTAGAACACCCTGTGTCGTGGGAACCAGAAACAGCACATCACAAACAAAACATCCAAGACCTGTGGTTTTTATAGTCCCCAGCTGGGATTCCAACCTGGGACTTCTCGCATGGTAGGCAGATGTGCTAACCTCTGCGCCACAGAGGTCGTATACTTTTAACTCTACCCGAGCCGTTTTGTTTTACAATTATTGTTCAGCTAGAAAGTGGCCTAATCGGCCGTGCCTGGAATAGACGTGTGAAAAAGCGTGTTATGGGCAATATTTGTTAACCGCGAATTGGGTCAAGCGCATGTTGCGATGCCGCGTTCACGCTCTGCCCGAGAACGTGGGGACTTGTGAAGTACATAGTGTGAACACGTCAGTCGTGCGAAAGGCTTCGGTTTTGTTTTGTATTCTTAGAAACCTCCATCTTTGCATTCAAATTACTATCAATATTATCATATCCTAGCTTAGGAACCAGTAACCATGTTTTGTAACCGTTTTACAAGGTTTTGTTAAGGTTTTGCTCTTTTTATCACTTAAATTGTGTTTAACGGTTTTTTACCGTTCTGTACCTCAAAAAAATACGGATCTGATGGTTAATATGGGTAATTTTATATTATAAAACAATTAATATTAATTCTAATCATGCAGGTCGACACTCCAGTCTGACTACATCCATCGTGACAGGTCTCAATGGCACTGCACATGTCTCTGTCAAGAGCGTCCAAGTGAACCTATTTTATAGTATTCAATTCAATTCAATTCATTTATTTCAGACTAAGTCCATAATTTATGTTAGTAATTGTCTTATATATAACTATATTAATATGATATAAAAAATTGCATAAAACATAAACTTAGTCGCCAGTATTCGTTTCTGGCAGGGAGGCGCAGCTGCGTCCGAGTGTAAACAAGGCATCGAAGTTCGTAGTACTCGTAGAAAGAAAGAACATTGTTTTGGTTGCGGTTGCTAAGCAGCGATGAGTGACCTAGTTTAGGTTACAATGTAGGTAGTGCAGAATGTTTTAAGGTACGTGTAGACATTAAATTCCTTCTAAATTCAATGGTGTAGATATTGATAGTTGACTTCAATTCAATTCAATTTTAAGGTGATGGCTTCCCTAAGGATTCTGCCAACGTCTGAGTTTCGGAAAAGTACCACCTCTGTGGATGACAAAACAGGTTTTTTTTTTTTAAAGAAAAATTCACTCTGTCAAGCTATTCACCTGTAACAAAAGACAAACACAATATATACATTTTTATGGTGTTAGCCGGGACAATACACAAACTACAATCTAATTTTGTTAGTTTCTACATATGAACATAAAACTTTAGCAAATGAGGAGAATACCAACGGTAGTACGCAGCGGAGATTGGCGGGGAGGGGAAGATCCAGTGGAAGATAGTTAACTGTACAACGAGGAATTATGTTTTGTACACTCGAAAAAGATGTGATCTGCAGTTCCCTCGGCCAGACCGCACTCGCACAAAGAATGGTCCCTAACCCGGATTTTGGCCAAAAAGACAGGTGTTGAGATAGGTGACTTGTAAAGTCTGTTTTTTAATTCAATGCAAAAAAAAACTGTCACGTTGACATTGTAGGGGTTGATGCTTGGCCTTATAGTGGACGTGGTAGCAGCGCTAGTCTTCAGTAAAACCACTTATTGCGTAGAATATTATAATATTTGATTGCGGAGCACAAGGTACACGTTTATAATGACGTCGAGGTGGTAGAAGAGAGAGATATCATACACAAATGTTACTATATCAAATTAATCTGTTGGGGATGCCAACACCAAATCACCCCATTTTACTTCCAAATAAAAATTGTGTTGCTACGTAGGTGATTTTTTTAGACTTTGCTCTTATGAGTAATTAAATTTTAATGTATTTGATGTGATAAGGATTTTGGTCACATGAGTCTTCTATTCACGATAAAAAAAAACTTACCTTTCTCGGCATAGATTTTATAGTGGTAACACCGCGTAATTTTTGTTTAGCATCGTATTAAAAACACGGACTTTATATAGATTTGTTTTGCTTTGTTTTGTTACATTTGTGTGGCTCATGTTAATAAATTAACTATTTATATTATATCTTCTGTCATATAAAATAACAACAATGACAGCCCTGGGAACTCCTAATAAGTATCGGGTTCAGGAGGCCGCCCGGCCGCGTTCTTGCATACATCTCACAGAACTCTGTATTCCTGATAGAATTCAACAACTCTGCTCTGTTTTTAAGGACCAAGCGATGCAATAAGGATGAGAGTTAAATATCCCTTGTCATGGAACCCCACTTCTTACCACTTGTAAAGCTATCTAACAACGACATTTACAACTCACTGCTGACTACAAAGAACCGCCTTCAGTCGATTATTCTTCGAACTTCAAACAAGATTGAAAGTAAATTGGGCACCTTTTATTGTTCCAAGTGTGCTTAGTGTCGGAAATCGGTAAAGAAAACGGGGTCGCGGGTTTTGCGATATCGCACCGAATTAGAGATTGGGAAATAAATATTGCGTGAAGTTGAAGGGCCAGTAATTGACGCCCTAGGCGGGCATGCGTCCACAAAATAATAATGACGTCTATAAAATGTATAAGCCCACTAGAGGCTGTATGTTAATATCGTAAGAACTGTAGTTCATGTATAGATAACACCAGTTCTTGGATGTTTACATGTTTGTGATGTCGCTGTTTTTGGTTCCCACGACACAGGGTATCCTAGTGTGGGGCCAGAAGCAATGTAAGTGCCTGTATGTGAATGTTTATTAAATATTTATAGCTAAGGGAAAAGTTTTGCGCATTTTCAAGGTACATATTATTATAACCTCATTGACCTGCAGTTCAGTAATTTTCTGCGTGACAGAAACACAAACAAAATACATTATTCGCAGTAATTAATTAAATCGCCGACATCAAAGTAGGAACAACAACCATCTCGGCAAAGACCCTTTGATGCGCGCAGGAGGGATCAGTCACCTTCGCATAAAGTCATAAGTTGCAGTAACTCTTGCGTCAGTATTAGCTCATCGAGACAACCTTACTTTAACCTCGATAACTAGTCTTATTTCCACGTCACAAGGGCGATTTTGCCTCGTTAGACCAGCGATTGGATGGCAAAACTATTGGTCTTCGACTTCACACGTTTGGTTCGAAGAGTGCTCGGCCATTTGGTTTGGTTTGCAGCGGCCAACCGGTTTGAGCGTTGTTTGTTTAGCTCAGGGGTTCTCAAACTTATAGTTCCATGTACTATTAAGTAAATAGTTCTAAATTATTATGGTGCCCGAAGCAATTGCTAGGCCTGTTGTGCCAAAAGGAAGATATCGTAAAGGGTAATCCTGCCACAATGACCAGTACACTGTCATGTCACGATGTATTTTTTCGCACCATTGACACCTAAATTTGATGGTCAGTGGGTCGGAAAAGTTCTGACCTGGCGATTGCGGATCGGATGACGCAGCGTGGACAGGCCCCCCACCAGATCGGGGGGGAAATCTTCCAAAGATACCAGACCTTCTGGGAGGAAAGCCGGGCTATGTGAGATTTTTACCCACTAAAACCCCACCATGACCCTCTCCGTGCGTTTGGTGGTCTGAACACTCCGGAACCCCCACGCACTGTGCCTTTTGGCAACCGTCCTCTCCTAGAGACGTCCTCCTTGAACGGTAGTGTGCGGCTACCACCCACCGCCGGCGTTACGGGGTCGCTTGAAACGGTGGTCCGAGCCTCGCCACCCTCGACCCCGGTTTTCTTTTAGTCGCCTCTTTCGACAGGCAGGAGATACCGTAGCCCAATTCTAAGCCCGGGACTACAGGGCTTATCGTCTGACTACCTGGTTACGCTGGCGGGTTACTGGATGCGGGCTGCACTATACCAGGAAACTTAGAAGACCATCAAGGAGGCCTATCTTAGCATTTATTTTGTGTGTTATTATCCAAACAAAAAAAAACAATTTCAATGCGTTTCAATAAGTTCTCTGTTTGGTTTTCTTTAATGAATTTAATCTGTGCGTAACGATCTGGTACTTATGTTATTATTGTACTACTGTTTGTTTTCGCGTCCAATGGCTGATGTTGATGATTATATTGTCAAAAGTACGTATTTACAAAGTATTTACACTAGCTAGCTAAAACCAGGTTATATAACTACACTTCAAGGATTTCTGCCTAACATCGCTGCGCTATCTTGTCTATGGTACTCAATACATTATTGCAGCCATGTCCGTGGGGTTTGAGAAGCCCTGTTTTCCTGATACTCCGCAAACAAGGTATTACTAACTGTGACACTTCTGGTGACTCTATAGAACAAAGTAGTGGTTTGAAATCGGATGTCACTTGGAATTGGCTTGGCGTCGGTTAATATGGAAACGATACTTGACTAGTTAGCCCATTAAAAGTCACGAAATAAACAATGGGACTGGCAGTTTTGGCTGTGCTATTTATTGTTCGAGTTTCACCGAAACCTTGGTACTCTGCAGTTGTAATATCACATTGGCAATTATCTTTCCTGTCGATAAACGGACTAAGCAGATATTCTTTATTGCATACAAGAAACAAGAGACAAAATCTGGTTGGCTGGAAGCATTTCTATAGAAATAAGCTCGCCTATATTACGCTTGTAGTTTTGTAACATATTTTCTTTCTTGTGTACAATAAAGTATGATAAATAAAAATTGCATTTTCTTCTTTTGCTGCCATCTATCGGAGGAGTTTCTTTGTTAGCTTGTTCTCCAAATAATGTATTTATTATGAAACTAACAGCTTTGACGTTCATGAAGTAAACATTTTGTTTTGACTGTGAATAAAAATATTTGAATTTTAATACTGTGGATGGATACTTTGTCCTGCTATGTTGCGGCTCGCAAGAGTTTGATATTTCGCGTGTTAAACTACTTTTGAATGGCTCATTGGTCTAGCGTTTGCGGCGCTTATCTACCATGACAGAGGTCGTGGGTTCGATTCCCACTGGGGGCCGCCGTACATTTCATATGTTTATTTTTATATTTGTACAAATGACGTCAGATTTGGCGTTTTTCTATGTTTGTAATGTCCTTGCCTGGTTACCATAGCACTGGGTATCCTAGTTCGGCACCAGGTCAAGTGATTCTGTTTTTGTGGAGGTTTTTCTGCGACCAGGTTTCCTTCGTCCCTGAATATTGAATAAGTCCCATTATATTTAACACTATTATTATGGTTTTCAGCATTTCCGTCAGATATATTTTTGTTGTTTAATGGAAAATAAACCAGAAAAATGTTATAAAAACACCGAAAAGTCCTCAATGGCATTCTGACTGACGACATTCAGGGCCTAGATTCTGCTAACGCATTGTAGCACAATTACAACTGCATGAACGCGGCGATTTCATTTCATTGCCGATTTTAATCTACTCGCGTACACGTACAAATCCTACTAGGCGTCAATGGTATAAAAATTTAATGTCACGTGACCCGACCGAGTATCTGTCACTGAATTGTAATGGACTAGCAGAATTGAGGGCCTGGAACTGCACATTTCAAATGTAACCCTGCATGATTAACCCTATAAACAACGCCCGCTGCCGGGCATAAGCTCTCTTCGCCCTCACGTCACCCCAACCGGTCCTATGCCCAATTGGACCTAAACAAAAGTATTTTGGGGTGTTTGTGTCCTATTATTGGATAAAACCCTTTGTAAGCATGACACTTGCCTGAATCTCTCGTTGCCTTCTGATAGACGCACAGTTTAGAATGAAGCATTGTTACTCAAACAAGCCCGCCTTTTTATTGTTACCGGAATATGGCCCATTAAACTAGTTGGAACGGTATTCGCGGGACGGTTCAACGTAATAAACAATGCCGCAGGGAGCCTACTCTCGGCAGCACATCAATAATTTTGCGTTTCGGTGCAAAGTCACCCGTAAGGTAACCGATTAGAGTACAGGCGTGTATAATCCATTTATCTATTAGATACTTGGCATTTTTTTCAGACTTTAAACGACACTAAATCAAAAACTTTTAGCGGTAGAAAACTCGAAACAGTTTACAAATTTAGTGCTAGCTAGTACTAAATTTGCAAACGGTATCGAATTTTCTACCGCTAAAGGTTTTTGATTTAGTGTCGTTTAAAGTCTGAAAAAAAATGCCAAGTATAGATAAATGTATTATAAATGCTGCGCGGAGTTCACTGGCTATGATAGAAAAGGCTCAATTAAGAGTAATGTGTGTATTTTACCAAAGACCTCTAAAAGAGTAAACGGCACTACTCCATAAATGGAGCTGATTACTAGAGTTCTAGATGAGATTTGCTAATCGGTTGTGTCATTGGTTTGTTTTTGTTTTCATTTTGTTAATTAGGTCTCGTTTGGAGGAAATATCAGAGATGAATTACAAACAGTAGGTGGTTTCAGACGCCGGCAAACAATTTGAAATTGGCTGCGTTTTAATTTATTCAACATTCTAATTTCGTATAAAAATACGTAATAAAAGCAAAATTTTTACTTTATGGACGTCAAAGTTGTTAATTTTTTTTTAATTCATAGATTACGTGGAGAAGATACTGAATAAAGAAACTCCACATTTACTCTTTTGAAAACAGTTTCAGCTTAATAATTAAAAATTAAAAACTTAAGAATTATTTACATTTCCTACTTCTCCTTCGAGTGTCGGTGGCTTTTCATTGTAGATTTACCCAAGCATACAGATTCTAATCTCAAAATATAATGCTTTGTTTGTTTGTATATTAAATGTTATCTTAAATATCATTAAGTCATTCGTAAACACCCATCTCGATGAAATTAGACAAGATAAGAATATTTTTTGTTGTACACCAGGAAAAACACACACAAAATGTTTACAAACATACAGTACATTGGCAGGATTATTGATTATAGAAATAAGACACAAACACACTTCATATTGGACGACCTCTGTGGCGCAGCGGTTAGCGCATCTGACTACCATGCGAGAGGTCCCGGGTTCGAATTCCGGCTGGGGACAAAAAAAAAAGAAACCCAGGTCTTGGATGTTTACTGTTTGTGACGTCGCTGTTTCTGGTTCCCACAGGGTATCCTAGTGTGGGGCCAGAAGCAATGCAGTAAATGTAAATGTTAAATGTAAAAATGTTATATTATAGATTCTATACTTTTATATGCCAATCCTAGTCTCAGGACCGTAGCGAGTGGCAAGCCTTGAACTCTACATACCCCTCCTGGACACAGGCGTGAGTTTATGTGCATGCATGATTCCGCTTACCAATAAACTTGCAATGATAAGTTCCCCGAGCGGGAGCGAGAGCATTTCTCGCGCTAAGGTCACGATAATTGACACTAATTCCTCGGCCCACCGCTCTGCATTGTGTGCGCCCCCATTCCGGATCACTCTTGTGTTGCCTCTGCAGCGTCATTACAGGCTCAAGTTACGCTCTACCGTCAATCGGGAATCGGTTTTTCTAGTTTAAGCTTCTGGAAGGATTCTCCTGAGACCTTGCTAAATTTCTAGTCAAAGAAAACACAATAAAAACAAAATGTTCACTTTATGAACAAAGTTGTTAGTTTCACAATTAGTAGATTGCATGGAGAAGAAAGTAACAAAGAAACTACACCTTTATTCTTTTCAAAACAGTATTAGCCTAATTACCAAACTTTCAAAAGTAAAAATTATTACGTCTTTGTGTAGTGTTGAACTCTAGACACACACAATAATTCTCCTCTGAATACATTTAATATTAATCTACTGCTTGTTTAACACCAGACATCTTTGTCTTCTAAATAATCGTTGATTTTATGATAAGGTTTTTTGCACAGAATGTGCTCAATACTTAACCCGCCTCGGAGGTAACACTAATATAAAATATCTAGGGGAATCTTGTCGTAGAACCTTTATGTAGTAAACTGATGCGGATGACAGCGGACTGATGGAAGATGATTGTTTCGGCCACGCTTAGGTTTTGTACGAAAAAAAAAACTATCTGACGACAAAGATTTTTTTTTCTTTTTTTCTTTGTCTTCTAAGTGTAAAATAAGATCCGATCTATTTCGTCGCTCAGTTTCCTCACTGCGAAAACTTTATCATTTGCATTCTACGTGATGAGATGATTTATATTGACGGCCTCGTTGGTCGAGCCGTTAAGGCGCTTAGCTACCAATAAAGAGGTCGTGGGTTCGTTCACCACAGGGGGCCGCCGTGCATTTTTACAAATGGGCTCAGGGTGTTTTTTTTTTTAAATTTCTAATGTCTTGCCTGCTTACGATAACAGGATATCCTAGTTTGGGACCAGGTCAAGTGAGTGTATTTTGTGGAAGTTACACCGTCCAGTCACACCTTCATTCACACACACTAGATTTGTGAAGGGATCACTTGGATGCTACAGTTCCTGAGACATTGTTTTTAGATGAAGTAGGTTCTCTTACTGCTAACTCTGCCAAGATTTCATTGATTCGTTCGTGGCATTGATAGGCGTTCTATCGATCCATCTACGTTTGCTGCACCTTTCCGATTAAATCCAGAAACTTGATTTGTGGTTAACTAGAAAATCATTGGCGTAAAAAGTTGCAAAATGCTGCAAATCGCAGCATCACAAGGCCGAGCGGACAAGTTTCGCATTGATTCGCTAATGGTTTGGTCGCCTAGAGGAGGCGTACAGAAGGTCGTTTGGGAGTTAAAATTGTAGTGGAATTTTAATGTGTTTGCGGCTGAAAGAATATTGTCATTCCGGTGAGCTATTTCCTTAGCTCCAATCGTTTGAAACGCCCGAAAGATAAACGGGTCAATATGGTAGATGTTCTGGACAAATAAATATTTCACTTTGTAACTTAACTGGTTTGTTTGAGACGCAACCTACGACGCGAGCTCCCTTTCTGCTCACCGTGGTAGATATGGTAGATGTTCTGGACAAATAAATATTTCACTTTGTAACTTAACTGGTTTGTTTGAGACGCAACCGACGACGCGAGCTCCCTCTCTGCTCACCGTGAATAAGCTCTGCGAATCGGAGCCAAACCTGGTCGGACTCGTCCGATAAAAAAACACCCGTAAGTTGATCCGGACTAAAAGTTACAACGTGTTGTGTTTACGAAAGTTTTAGTTCATACATATTTCACTTTTGGGGAGATTGATTGATTGTCAGTACTCGACGAATAGGTCAAATTAAAATATTTTATTCACAGTAAAAAGAAAATATTGACTTTATGAACGTCGACGTTGTTTCACAATTAATAGATTACGCGGAGAAGAATCTTAACAAATATTTATTTGTTAAGATTCTTCTCCGTATTTATTATTTTCAAAACAGCTTTAGCTTAATTAACAAGCGTTCAAACTTACAATTATTAGTCATGTATGTGTTGGACACTGAACACAATTTGTCCTCTGAATATATTTAATATTAATCTACTGTTTAACACCAGACATCTTTGTCTTCTAAATAATCGTTGATTTTATAATAAGCTTTCGTAGAAAGATACTTAATCAGAGCGTAGCTGAGCTTAACTTCGGTACCAGCGTCTTTATTTACTAATAGTTCACTCTGTAGGTGTTCTTGAGGTCAATCGTTTGTTTTGTCTAATTCTCTCCTTTATGGCAATCACTAAGTTTCTAAAGTGGACAACATACCTGACGTACTAACAGTTTATAACTTGAGGTCACCAGTCTTTGAGATATTGCAAATTGCCCTCATTAGTGAACTGATTATTGCATCGGAATGTTGTGATATTGTCTTTGTTGTCGGTAAAGAATAGGTTTTTTTAAGTTGTTTAGGTGTCTCTTTGCTTTTGTGTCGGGGACCGCGCTATTTTAGGACATTTCAGGTCGTAGAAATGTTTGGCTAAAAACCTAGGCAGTTAGATGTATATCTATGCTCGATGATTTAAACATAACATAAACATTTACATACAGGCACCTAAATTGCTTCTGGCCCCACACTAGGATACCCTGTGTCGTTGGGAACCAGAATCAGCGACGTCACAAACATGTTAACATCCAAGACCTGGGTTTCTTTTATTTTTCTGTCCCCAGCCGGGATTCGAACCCGTGGCTTCCCGAACTCTGGCTTTCTAGGCAGATGCGCTAAACACTGCGCCACAGTGGTCATCGCGTCGACTAGAGTTAAGTGACACTTCACCTTCGTATATTGCCGGGTACACACTATTAATAAACCATTTCTGAGAACATTACTCTGTATCGGAAAATTGAGTTGAGAATATTCTCAACCGCAGATCCTAGTAGATATCGCCCAAACATATGAGTACGACTCAATTTAAAGAATCGGTGTGAACTGCAGCGAAAGAAAGTGGATTTCATAATCATTTACCTCCTTAGTAAAAAAGCTTTTGCCCGTAACAAGTACGCTAAAAATGTACCACTCTTTTTCCCCTTCTTCATCATCATCATCATCAGCCCACTGCAGGATCTGGACAGGTCCAGGACAGGCCTCTTGGTTTTCCAAGTTTCCCGATGATATGCTGCCTGCATCCAGCAACTCCCCGCCCCGTAACCAGGTCATCAGACCACCTGGCCTTAGATTCTTCTTATGCATTATTGTACAATGACGAAGTGACGATTTAGTTTCATTGCCGCTTCCAGTTACGCGCGCACGCATACTATATCAAACAATCTAGGCGTCATGCGCGTCAATGGTGAAAAACCACGCCACGTGACCCGACCGTGTATTTGTCATCGTACTATAATGTACTACCAGAATTGAGGTCCTGGTGTGGGCATGCCTACACTACGTCGTCCGGTACGCGGTGTTGCTCCCCTTTAGGGATGTAATTTAGAAAAATGCCTTCTTAGTGCACCTCAAGGTTATAAAGCAGCCTATATGTAAGTCCCACAGCGGAGCATGGTGTTTCTAAATGAATTCCCTGGTTGCTGAGATACAGCAGCCCCTTTCATGTCCCGGTAAAGCCTTTGTGAGTTGTGAGAAAAAATCATGTCACTTAGTGGAAAGAAACGTTTGAAGATCTGCCGATCCAGCACCTATTTCACTAGAACTAGGCTGAATTAAATGTGACTACCTAGCAAAGCAAGTAATGAGTTATTTTTGTCAACTCTCCGAATAGATCCGTGTCAGCTGAGTCGCTTCTAGGGTTGTTAACAATTTTTCAGTATTGTAATTACTGTGAAACTTAACTTCCGTACAACACAATGGGAAAGTTTCTGAATTGAGAATTTCGCTAAGTAACTACTTAACTGTAGTGCTGTCTCGTCAAATTCCTCAGAAAAGAACGTTACTTAAGTATTTGACTTTTAGTTACGTAAATTTGTTTGTACAAATGTACAGCAACACCATTCGCTGATAAATTGTGCCCGGATAACGGCGACAGGCTTGCCACTTGTCACGTTAGGACCTAATAAACTCGGCAAAACGTGGACTCAGTTCTAGTGATTGGTGCCTTTGCCTACCCTCTCGGGGATAACGAGCGTGAGTTTTTTTTTATAACTTTTGCTGGTCCCAAACTAGGATACCCAAGTAATGGTAACCAGGCAAAAACCCAGTGGAAATCGAACTCACAATCGCTATTTTGTTTTGTCTGATTGTGATTTTTAATTGTAAAAAACTACGTATTTTTCCAATCAAAAATTTCGTAAGCACAACTTATTTTTTAAAATTGAATCTACGTATTGTGATGCACTGTTTGCATCTTAAAATTATCTATAAGTTTATAATTATGTACTTTTATGACAACCTCTGTGGCGCAGTGGTTAGCGCATCTGCTTACCATGCGTGGGGTCCCGGGTTCGAATCCCGGCTGGGGACAAAAAAAAAGAAACCCAGGTCTTGGATGTTTACATGTTTGTGACGTCGCTGTTTCTGGTTCCCGCGACACAGGGTATCCTAGTGTGGGGCCAGAAGCAATGTGTGTGCCTGTATGTAAATGTTAATATGTTTTTTTTTCACCTGAATAAACATGTTTTTACTTTTTATTTTTACAATACGATTGGCAACCCTAGCCGCTACGTATTTTTAGGACGTTTGTGCCAAATAAAACGTTCTGTCGCAATATTTTGATGATTTCAGCAGCTTCTGGATGGTATTTTTAGACTCTTAGTGACAGATTTAGCTGCCCTTAGGTTATTGTGAGCAAACGAAGAATCACAAGTTTCCTTTGATGAAGGTATTAACTAAGGAGCTTTGTAGCAAAAGAAGTATTTTTTTGTCTGCATCTTTGGTCTTGCGGTAAAGCCTTGGACTTTCGAGACACCGTTCGTGGGCTTGATTCTCCCCGAAACTTCCTTACTTTAATATGTTTTTCCGTATTTGTGATGTTCTTGACTAATTAGTTACCTTCTCAGGTCGTAGGACACTGTATCCTAGTTTAGTACCAAACAAGTGATTGTGTTGATGTTATTACTGTACTGTGGTTCCTGTTATCAACTACTATCTTGTATTTTGAATGTAAATTCAAGCATATCGTAATTAATAAAGTGTGACTATTTACTTATTAGTATTATGATAATAACTTACACCCAACAGAATCACATGACCTGGTCCCAAACTAGGATACCCTGTGCTAAACAAAGGCTATCTAAGATATAAAAATCTCGTGTCATACTGTTCGTTATCGAACTTGTCCAGTTTTTTCCCGCTTCACCGATTTTTATGATTTTTTGTGTATAGGTATTTGGTAGGTTTGAGGATAGGTCGTACGCTAACTAATATGGCAAAACAACGTTTGCTGAGTCAGCTTTTAAAATATAAAGTCTTTACTGAAAGGCCTGCAATTCTGTCACTAAATCCTCAGGCTTTGCAAACTAGTCCAGCATTCCCGATGTCTCATGCGAATCAACAACAGATACCGAGTTAGGTAGTCACACCTACTTGCTTGATAACAAACGTCGCCAAACGAAACTTAATAGCGCTTATCACAATCGCAGAAGGGTGGTTTACGATTGCGCCAAATGTCAGATGATTTGGTCAGTTGGCTGGTGACACACGCCCGTTATCGTCGTGGTTTGTGTAAGAAGTGGTGGTCTTTGCTTCCATACTGTTTTGTTGAAGGGTTGATGACCAGGCTCATCAGTTCTGGGGCTAGTAGGAGATGTCATTCCTCTGGCATTCTATGTGTAAAAACTGAGGTGTTCACAATTGTAAGTGTTGGTGGCACCAGGTAGATAAAATGACCGATCAGACGCTGTATCTGTAGTGTATAGGACATAGGTACTTGGACTGACTTTTTCTATCTGACTTTAAGAAGAACGAGATTTGTTTCTTGACTTTACTGCGCATTTGCGTAAAATACAACATTTTGCACTTTAAAAAAGAGGATTTTCATAGATTATGAGAAAAAGCGGACTTATGACTTATTGAGATTCTCGATTCGACGCGTATGTTGTCAACAAATACTAAAAACAGAATAAAAGAAATATTTAAGTGGGGCTCCCATACAACAAACATGACTTTTTGTCATTTTTTGCTCGATATTAACATAATCTGAGTACAATGTCTAATGCTGTATAGATAACGGTTCGGAACCCTTCGTGCGCGGTTCCCACTCGCGCTTGACCGTTTTTTGAAGTTGCTCGAAAACTAAACGAACTCTCAATGCGTCTCACGAAACAAGTTAACTAGACTGTATGGCTAAATAATTATATAGGACCTTTCATAAACATAAACATTTACCTACAGGCACATGCGATGCTTCTGGCCCCACACTAGGATACCCTGTGTCGTGGGAACCAACAACAGCGATATCACAAACATGTAAACATACAAGACCTGGCGTTTTTTTTTGTCCCCAGCCGGAGTTCGAACCCGGTACCTCTCGCATGGACCTTGACGTTCATAGACTTTGTTACTATTATATACTATATCACAGAATTTTTAAAATTGTAAGAAATGTATTATTATTTATTAGTAACACGCTATATACATAAGCATGGCGCGTCAGTCTGTCTCTGAGTGAATTTGGGCGATGACATCTTCATCTCGCCTAGCTAGAGCTAAAGGGTGGCCAGATGGTCGACTTTTAATAAGGCGAGTTACCAAACCATTTATTTAGAGCAAAGAATAAGGCGGCACATCATTCACAAAAAGATTCGTGGTAAACAAAAACCAGAACATAAAACTGAAAGAAAACTGTAAGAAAGAAAAAAATCGTCTTGAATCCCAAAGGATCCCATGACGCTAGCTGCGTCTCCCCCCTGCACCGCCAGGGAAATCCTCTGCATCAGGTATACCCCGAAACCATGGTCCTATCAATGGCTCCTCAGGCGCTGACTGATTTTCCGATTAGATTGCATCCTGTTTCTTCTTTTTAAAGTGTCTTTCCATCACTGGAGGTTAGTAATCGGCTCTTTACAGCGGGATCATCACACATCCTATTTAGATGTACATAAGCTGTATTTTTTAATTAATCATGAGTTCCGTCGATAGATGGTAGTCGTCAAGCCAAGTCAGAGGTCTTAGGTCGGCTTGAAAACTTCTGACAGTAAGACCAGCTATTAGTCTACAAGCTTCCACCAATCCGGACTTGGCTCCCGTGGTGGAGAATGGCCTATTTAGATACTTTCCTCAGGGAAGAGGCCCGTGCTCCTCGGTGGGGAGATAATGGGTTGATGATAATATGAGTCCTATCCTAAAACTGCTTTAAAGTATTTTAAATAAAAAAAAATTATCGTCCAAAAAACCAGGACAAAAATTTATAATTTTGTACCTATGAAACTGTGATGACTATATGTCTGTGGATGACATCACAGATCAGTAAATATGGCGTCTGTCACTCATGTCATTCTTACCTTCATTGGTTTTGTTTAGTGACGTCATGATTCCTGCTTGACTGTTTGTCGGCTTATTTTAAAAGTGAATTTTTATTTGCGTTTTTTAACAGAAATACACGGAAAAATTTAATAGCCAATGAACACCAACAAAAAATCTGAGATGGTTTTCAGAAACCTATTCTGTGCCTTTACCATTCTCTAGGAATTTCGCGTAGAAATGACACATTGATGTCATCGACCAAACGACCGCCTGCGTCTGTTAGACTGAATTACGTCGCACATTTGAAGAAAGCCGTATTTATATACAGCTGCATAGCATGGCTCACTGGTGTGAAATAAATGAATTATATTAGTTGACTTGGCTGACGTTGTTTTGCCATGTTAATTAGCCTACGATCTATTTTCAGACCGACTAAATACACAAAAATATTATTCATAAAAATCGGTGAAGCCGTTCCGGAGGAGTCCGACAGCAAATACTGTGACACGAGATTTTTATCTTAGTAAGTAAGTAAGTAATTAGTAAGTAAACAGTTTCTTCATGTTGTAGCGACGCTAGTCGCGTACCACCGCTCCGCTAGTACAGTTGTGTCCAAATTATGTAAAGTGTAATTTCCGTTTGTGTGGACAATAAAAAGTCGGATATCCGTTGCAGTAAATTGACGTTTAATTTGAATCCCCAACGCAACCTACTGAAACCAATAGTTTGCTGCAGTTTAGTGCAGGCAGGCTGGTCCCCAAGATCCAACAATGTTATCATCATCATCATCATCAACCCATTATGCTCCCACCGAGGGTCACGGGTCTCTTCCCTGAGGAAGGTATAGGCCATACTCTACCACGGGGGCCGAGTCCAGATTGGTGGAGGCTTGTTGTAAGACTAGTGGCTGGTCTTACTGTTAGAAGTATTCAAGCCGCCATAAGGCCTCTGACTTGGCTTAACAACTGCTATAATTTATTATATCGACGGCAGCCGGCACCAACTGCTTAAAGTGCCTTGCGAAGCACGGAATCGCTCTGAAAAATGTATGTATTTCATTTAAGGTGATTTGAGAAAAGATGGCCGAAGTGAAGTTTTTTTTTTCGCTGCCTTTTTCTCCACTACATTCGGCCCCAAGGCAGCGGCTGACATTAACATTATAAGTACATTGACATTCAACAAACAAAATGTAAATACTTTACGTTGAAATAAATTTCTGATATCTGATTCACATAAAACTGGCACTACTGTTAAAAACTGTCACTAGTTTTTAGGAATCCATAGTCAGCAAAATGACCGTAGTAGGCCAAAGTGCAAAGGTAAATGAGTGGCAGTATTCAGAAGCTGTTTCGAATGTCAATAGTATGCATAAAAAACCACGTAAGTCTGCAATTGGTATTTCCATACGTCAGCATTATGAATTGGCGTTGGGCACGCGCTGTGAAGAGAATAAGGGCATGTCCATAACAAGCGAATTCGCCACGAAGATTCACTGTGTTTTATTTTATTTTATTTATTTATTTTCCACTTACCATTACAAATAATAATTAATTGTGAAACTAACATCTCTGACGTTCATAAAGTAAACATTGTGTTTTTATCATGAATAAAATATTCGAATTTGAATTACACAGTAAAATCTCCATTTTATTTCCGGTATAAACCCTCTGCAACCTCACGTTAAACGTCCGATAAACTTTTTATGACTAATAAAGTTCTACTTTGGTTAGACGGCGTTTTACTTAAAGAGTCTCTAAGCAAGGCATTAATTTTTTTGTATGATTCGCGGCGAATTCGTCCCCCCTTGTGAACGAGGTCTAAGCGCAGATAATTACCTTTCAAGGGGTCGGAGATTTCTCAATAGCGATGCGGTTACACTGTCAGTAATTGGTGTGATTGTTGTTTAGATTGATTGGCAATTTACACGGACCAAGACTGGTTGTAATTTAATTTGTTAACGTTTCAAGGCGTCAGGTGTCTAAAATTATACCTGCCAGTTAACTAACTGGTGGAAAACTCGACTAGATCCACCCATATTTGTATGTAGCGTAACTGTTAAACAGAAAGTCATTGAAAAACTATATCCCTCTCGACTACCCAAAATAGACGGCAGTATGGTGTCACCATCATCAACCCATTATGTCCCCACCGAGGGGCACGGGTCTCTTCGCTGAAGAAGGTGTAGGCCATACTCCACAGGGGCCAAGTCCGGATTGGTGGAGGCTTGTAAGACTAGTGGCTGGTCTTACTGTCAGAAGTTTTCAAGGCGCCCCCTAAGGCCCCTGACTTGTAAACTTTTAGTCCGGATCCACTAACGGGTGTTGTTTTATCGGACGAGTCGCGATTATTCGCAGAGCTTAATCATGGTGAACAGAGACGGAGCTCGCGTCGTCGGTTGCTAGTCTCTGACTTGGCTTAACGACTGCCATCTATCTACGGCAGCCGGCACCAACCAACTGCTTAACGTACGAAGCAGGCAACCGCTTACTTAAAAATGCCACTAGCGTTAGTCATAGACGGTCACCCCCCATCCATTGACTGAACGCGCCCTATGTTGCTTCATTTAAGATCACTCAGGCAGCCCGGGCTACGGGCGATTCGTTGTTGGTATAATAAATGTTTTTCTTCTTTAATTTAATGTAAGGCTTTTAGCTACGTAGGTACGCAGGTACTTCCCACACCGTACCGTTCAAAAGTAAACACGAAACAATGTTCGGCCGACCTTCCGCGAGTTGCGTAACGATGACAAATTTTATTCACGAGCAGTTTTGAGTTACGTCAAAATGTTGTCGGCAACTGCTGGGAGCGGAGCACTGCTCGCCAGGGAAAGAGAGAAAACAAAAAAAATAAGCAATTTTTATTTTGTATAATTTAATTGATAGTTTATTTACTTAGTTCTGTGGTTATTTATAACGATTGATAAGTACTCTATAGAAAATCTTAAGAAATTGTTGAATTAAAACAGCAGTAACGAAATTAGTTTTATTTCCGATAGAGTTGCAAATAAATGCTTTTGAGTTTTTCTTTAATAGTTCAAAGTTCGTGTTTTAACACTTAAATTGTAATAACATAACATAAACATTTACATACAGGGACATACATTGCTTCTGGCCCCAGACTAGTATACCTTGTGTCGTGGGAACCAGAAAGAGTTTGAAATGTGAAATCCCAAAATTTAGGACCCCACCTTTTAAAGAAAGAAAAAAATTATTGCAGCAACAAGACACATCACAGAAACAAAAGAAACGGACAAGTAGCACAATAGTAACAACAGATAAAGATAAAACAAATAAATTAAGACATTATACTAAAAATTATTATAGTGTGTGGTATGTCGGGGTTTCACACGATATCACACGTTGTCGACCCCCTGCCTTCTCCTTAACGTGTGACGTCATTTATGGATGACCCCTAAGAATGGAGCCGAACTTCGGCACGTTTACAGCGGAGTCCATTCCCTTGGCGTGAGTCACCGCTGCGTTCCACTTGAGAGAGTTTACCGGGTTATCGAGATAATGCCGTGTTTTTATTTGCATCGCCGTTTGTCGGCCCGATTGCTCGCTGTAATGCGAATAAATATTAATCAAGCCGTGTTTGCACGTCAGTAGAACGATGCCTTGACGTTTGAGAGGTCGCAGATTCGAATCACGGTGTGTAGGAAAATGTTGTGATGAAAAATGAGCGTCTACGCTAGTAATGAGCGTCTACGCTCAGGTTTCATCAAGTGATAACTGGCTTTTTTTTTACTAAGCGCTACACATTCTATATTTTTGGTCCGGATCAACTTGATCACATACTTAACGTTTGTTATACGTTTATTTATTCGGCTCTATTGTGGCGCACTCTGATTAAAACCATTCTAGATAGAAAGATAACAATTTATTTGTATCCCTTGAGACACATACGCACACACACATTTTGAGACATTATAAAAGCAAACATATCGAGCGAATGTAAATGGAAGGGCCAGTATGGGACGCGTTAGGCGGACATACTTCGACTAAATAGAGGACAGGTACTACTAGCAAAGGGGGCGTGAGGAGCTAATAGGTACTAGCAAAGGCCAAGATAGAAAGTACATACAAGTAAAAGCGCTGATGAATGTCGATGAAGCGAAAGTAATCTGTCTCGGCAAGTGGTAGTCCCAGCCTACCCACCTGGGATACAGGCGTGAGGTTAATCATAATTTAGGATATTGTTAAATTTGTAACTTGTTTGTTCTTTAATACGTCAGAATGAATGTACTTTGTGTGACGAACACCAAGTCAAGAGCAGGGAATGAGAATAGATCAGCATTTGTAAACAATCGTTAACATTGGCGGCGGGCGATTAAACGCGATCATTAAGAGACTCGATGCAGGGGCAAAACTCGTTAGCAAATTGTTAACAGAAGAACTGTGCAGTTTTCGGCGCACCCGCCGTAATAACAAGATTCCAATCCACCTGTCCACATCCGTCCATTGCTGGACATAGACATCTTCCAAAGCACACCACTCCTTTGTTGCTCCGGCCATAGCCATCCAGCCGCCATCGCCGCTAGCAATCTGCGTGAAAGTTAGGTCTAGATTATGTTTATGCATTGTAGTACAATGACAACTGCTAGGACGTGGCCATTTAGTTTCATTGCCGCTTCAAGTCTAAGCGCGCACACATATCAAACAATCTCGGCGTCAATGGTATGAAAAAACACGTCACGTGACCCGACCGTGTATCTGTCATCGTACTGTAATGCACTAGCAGAATCGAGGCCCTGGTGGGCGTCTTACGCAGTCTCCATTCGAGAACCTTTGATACGCCACAGTGCAGACGCAGCATCTTGTAAAATGTGCGGTCGATTTATAGGAACTTTCTGATCCGCTTTGCGTAGTTTCGTACTCAAGGTGTTTGCCGGCAACGTATTGCGTAACTTTTCGTAGCCTAGTAATGTACTGAGGTCGTAAACCGTTGTATTTGCCATTAAACAAAGATACGATGCACATGATTACAAATTGGCATTGGCATTTATATTTCCGCGTTTTGATGGATTCAGGGAGTGCTATTTGGCACGGACTCTAGATTATAATAACAACTTTGACATTCATCAAGTAAGCATTTTGTTTCATTGTGAATAAAATATTTGAATTGAATAATTTTATTGACGTGTCCTTCTTTGATTGGCGGACGTTTTTTTTTCTATTCGATATTTCTCTTTGTACTTGACGTTCTTGAAGAAGAGCTTAACGTACGATTCATACGTTTTAATTTTAACTGATTATTGTATGGTGGGCCATCAATATTTCCACTTTGAAACATGAATAGAAATTAGAAAACAATTGTTATTGATTTTGTTGGTTATTTATTTGCAGTACATACAGTTTAAAATAAAATATACATACATAAGCTCACGCCTGTATCCCAGAGGGGTAGGCAGAGACCAGGGACTGCCACCTGCCACGATCCTGACAAATCACTTTCGTTTCATCCACTTTCATTAGTCGTTGCATCTACGTCGGTTCGGGTACTTTTTATTTTGCCCTTTGCTAATACATCTTCTATTTGGTCGAAGTACGTCCACCTGGAGCGTCCTTTACCGGTCCTTCCACTCACATTCGATCGATATATTTGAAGTAATAAACTTTTATTGTCTTTTTAATGGTATCTTTTAATGGTAGGGTTGTCTGGAAGAAATTGCTTTTAGCAATAAGGCCGCCAATTGTACTGTTACCTTCTAAATATTTTATGTTTGTGTTTCTCCTCGTGTACAATAAAGGACATTCTTATCTTATCTTATCTTATCTTCGAGAAGTGCACCGTGTTGCTGTTGGCACTCGAAAACTCGCTGACACATGCTGCGAGAAATCACCATTATCTTCTCGTGGATGTTTTATTTTAATTGGGACAATGTCGTCAGTTTATGGTACGGTATACCTACGTGACTTTTCCGGTATCCGGACTTAGACAAGAACGTCTGGCATTAAACAGTAGTTTAATATTAAATTTAATCAGAGGATAACTAGAGCTGGTCTTGTGTTCAACACATCCAAGAGTCTTTTAAGTTTGAAAGTTTGTTAATTAAGCTAAAACTGTTTTGAAAAGAATAAATGTGGAGTTTCTTTGTTAGTTTCTTCTCCATGTAATCTATTAATTGTGAAACTAACAACTTTGACTTTCATAAAGTAAACACTTTGTTTGGACTATGAATAAAATATGTTAATTGGACCCCGCGGCAGAGTATGGCCTATACTTTTCTCAGGGAAGAGACCCGTGCCCCACGGTGGGGACATAATGGGTTGATGATGATGATACGTGACTTTTCAGGTATCCCCACAAGAAAAAATGGCAAGGGGTAAGGGGCCATACATAAATCACGTCACACGAATTTATTTATTTTTTACTATCATAATATAATATTTATTGTCACATTTTATTTTTAATTACAATATAGATAAGAGTCCCACATCAGGTTTCCCGTGCACTTGTTTAGTTTAGTACATTCAAGTATACCACCAACCCAAGACAATAAAACTATCTCTAAGGAATGCATGCCCTTAGGCGTACCTTACACCAGCCATCGTGGTGACTCAATCCGGGCATCAAACCTGCTTACCAGTCACCAGGCTGTCTCCCGAGCCGAAGGAGCAGGTCAGTTGTCGACAGCAAGTCAGTTGTAATAATAATGTTGAACTGTTGCCAGATGCTGGCCGGTTACGACGCCAAAATAAAATACATGTATTTCTATGATACATACAAAAATTCATATACACAAGCTCACGCCGGTATCTCAGAGGGGTAGGCAGAGACCAGGGACCTCCACTTGTCACGATCCTGACACATAATTTTCCCTTCAGCGACATTCCTTTGTCGTTGAATGAACGCACGCCGGTTTCGGGTACTTTTTATGTTGCCCTTTGCTAATATGTTTAAATTTATTAAAAAAAAAATTTAAATTATTATCTAGTTAAAATATTATGCCCGTTTGGGACGTCCCTTACAGGCTCTTCCACTCACATTCGCTCGAAAAACCATTAAAAAAGTAAAAAAATATGTGGTCGAAAATCGCCTTATTTTTTTTTTTTAAAGTGGCTGATGTAAGTTTACACACAACTTGCTTTAATTTAAAAAAAATGTAAAATAGCAAAAAAATCTGTTCTTATTTTTACTCACACAAGTCGTGGTGTGGGCTGTAGGCAATTGAAATTTTGCAATAAGTACGTCACGTGATTTCAGCTTACGCTTGTTTTTTTTTTGCGTTGACTGTACGCGACGCCGCGCTACGGTTTTAGCATCGGACCTCGGGATCCCACAGTCATGACTCACTGATGACTGGATTGTTCAGATTCCTCCAATTAAGTGGGCGTACTCCAGATGATTGTGCAGGAATCTCTGTGGGCTTGTCACCGGAGAACGGGTTGGCGATGCTATGAGGAAAAATGTTGTCCTGTGGGGACTAAGAATTGGTACTGTAGAGATGATAGGTGTATCATTCAAGCGACCTGTGTGCGTTCATTGCGGGCAAAAGTGGCTTGTCTTTGGTATGTGTTAGGAAATATGAGCGGTTACCGCCGGCACCAATTCCGGTCAGGCAGTCATCAGTCATCCTCGTGTTACGTCGTTTCATTGCTGCACATCACCCTGTTAAATATTCGATATCAACTAGTCTTGAGGAGGCCTTCTTGGTGATTTGGAATAACTGCAAACGTATACCATAGGCTAACGGTTCTTCGACGGATGCGACCAGTCCAAAACCACTTCAACTCTTTAATGTTATCAATTTCGAGCACTAGATCCTTAGCGAATTTCTCATTCCTGTCATGATCCATCAGAGATTCCGAGCATAGGGGCAGTTGCGAAGCACGTTTAGCGATTTCGTATGACTATCTCTATCACCGAAAAGCATCAGCGTATGAATGTTAATCGTACCATGTTAATCGTCGCGACACCTGTTCTAAACGTAACAGCTGTTGGATCATGAAGTTTGTGCTTCATATTGTAGTTTGTGTACCTAATAAAATATGTAAATAATACCCAATAAAGTATCTATACGTATAGAATGTGTAATATTGTACATTATTTCTGAGTGAATGAGTTTGGGGTGATTGAATGAGGATGTGGCCAGGTTAGCAGGGGGGCGTGGATGCGAATGGCGAGAGTCTGCGAGGTATGGCATGAGGGGGAACAAGACTATATGTGCCCAACAGCGGGTAGTGGTGGGCTGATCATTGATATACTTATGGCGGAGTGGTTAGTGCATCTGCCTACCATGCGAGAGGTTCCGAGTTCGAACCCCGGCTGGGGAGAAAAAAAACCCGACTTGAATGTTTACATGTTTGTGACGTCGCTGTTTCTGGTTCCCACGGCACAGGGTATCCTAGTGTGGAGCTAGAGGCATATTTATGTGCCTCTATGTGTAAATGTTTTTGATTGTTTATGTTTTACTTGTCCCCACTGGCTATCCACATGATTGGACGATTGCAGAATCCACAGGTGGGAATCTCCAGTGGATACATTTGTATCCTGACAAAACTAATCCACTAAAATCTAGTGACTAAACCACCAGTATTTAGTAATAATTGCGCTTTTTGGTTGTTGTATAAATAATATTGCGCTTTTTGTTGTATTGATTGAATTTGACTTCAGTTAAACACGATGGGACTCCACACACGGCGGCTATAAGGTAAAGATGTATATTATAGCACGATATATCTCATTACATCTTTCCATAGAAATCGTCAGGAGACCGCACACGACAGCTATAATATACATCTTTACATCTTCGTATCTTAAAGGCACTGAGCGGTCTCTAAGCTATACATCCTGGGATGTAATGTATATTATAGCTGCCGTGTGTGAAGTCCCTAATTCTATAAATCAATAGTGTCTGCTACTTAAAATATTTTCCTAGTATCATAGCCATAGTGACCGGGCAGGGACACAGAAAACATAGAAAAAAATTCGGGTCTAAATTCGGCGGTCCGGCGACCCTGAATTGTGAACTGTTAGTTTTATGGCTCGGAGCACCGTAAGCAATATTAATATGTCCTGTGTACGAGTACGGTACGGCCTGGTTGATCTACGAGTAGTAAAGCCTAAGAGGCTTGTTTGATTAGTAAAGTCAAAGGTCTTATTTTTGAGAGCTCTGTACCAAAAAAGGAAATAAATTGACTTTATTGCCGATACATACTTAACTTTAACTTTTGACAGATGCACCCCCTTGAAGTTCTAATTTAACAACCGCTCTACTTTACTATTAGGCCCCAAGGCAGCGCCTGGAATTCAACAAACAGTATGTAAATTCTTTACTTTGAAATAATTTTTTGATTTCTGCTTTATTGAAGGTGGTTTTTCATTTTGTTAGAAGTTCTGTTACGTAGTGTGACTCACAGTTTCGCTGATAATGCGTGCGCCGTTTTCGTCGGGTCAGGATATTGACTTCCTGATTGCTCTCGGCCTAATAGGTAATGTATCAAAACTGGACCTCACCTTGAACTACCTCGGTAGTTACAAAAGACAAAAAACTTATAGAACTTTCTTGCTTTACTTTTTAACACTTTTATAATACCTACTTGTACAGTGTATTATAGCACGTAAACCATTTTGATTGCAAAAACGTCTTTAACTTAACTGAATAGGTACTTTACTCGTATTTTCGTCGTTTGCACTCACAGCTCTTACAAAAATGCAAGTAAAAAGGCCCGCTAAGCTCTAAGTTCCAATGATAGAGTGGTACATAAAGAAGACGTTGTTGACTTATTCATCGGGGTATAACCTCGTGAGGCCCAATGTCTTCAAGTGATCACAAAATCAATTGTTCTTTTCAAGGTCGGGCCTCACGAGGATAATACGTCTTTTTCCTAACACGCCCTCATTCAGTCTCATCCCAGTTCCCATCCCCGGGCCCTCTGCCAACCTGACCACATCATCCAACCATCTTAGTCTACTTCCTTTGTTGCCATCTCCTATTCATCATCACCAACCCATTATGTCCCCACCGAAGGGCACGGGTCTCTTCCCTGAGGAAGGTATAGGTCATATTCCACAACGGGGGCCAAGTCCGGATTGGTGGAGGCTTGTAGATCCAGTTCGGATTGGTGTCTTACTGTCAGAAGTTTTCAAGCCGCCCTAAGGCCTCTGACTTGGCTTAAAGACTGCCATCTATCGACTCCAACCGGCACCAACTGCTTAACGTGCCTTGCGAAGCACGGAACCGCTCGGAAAAATGCCACTAGCGTTAAGCCTAGTTTTCACAGGCCCAGTAGCTGGCGGTCAGTGAAGGACAGTAACTGTCTGACAGCTACTGGATCCGTGAAAACAAACCTGAGCCGGTACTGACCGATCGATTGCTGGCTTGTTGTTGTAAACCAGGCTTTATGCAGACCTAGTATAACACGTCGGGAAAATGACAGTACTGTAGACAGCAGAATGTACAGGTACAGTTGTTGTCGACTGAGTAGTCAGGGCCTGTGTAAACCAAGCTTACGTCATAGACGGTCACCCTTCCATGCACTGAACGCGCCCTATTTTGCTTAACCTTCTTGATCGCTTAAGATCACTCAGGCAGCCGGGGCCACGGGCGATTCCATCTCCTATTTGAGGTCGGCTATCATTGTGGCTACTTCGTCCCGTGATCTTACGGCTCGGAATAGTTCTATTTTTCTCGTGTTAAACCAATGCAAGATTTTGGAGCGACGATGTTTTTCCGTGGATGCGAATGGCGAGTCACCGCGAGGTAAGGCGTGATGGGAAGAAGGCCTATACCCAACAGTGGGCAGAGGTGGGCTAATGATGATGATGTGTTTCTGCTGCCATCGACCATCTTATCGTTCATCGTTTATTCCTCCGCTGCGCAACAACTTAAAATACAAGGTCAGAATGGCCTTCAGAATAGAAGGTCTCTTAAAAATACAAGGTCACCCGGGCCTTCTGCGTCTCCTGCGGCCTCCTTCTAGTTTCGCACCGCACATTGTGTGATGCGTTCATTGTTCGTTGCGTTTGGAATTCTATACGGCGTATCTTGTTAGGTGCGGACAATACGGGAGCTCCCACTATGACCTCTAGTTTTATACTGTTTGTGTGTTAAGCATCGTAACTACTACCGCGGTAGTCTTTACGGGGTACGGCTTAAGGGTGAGATTGTAATGAAAAGGGATTATTTCGGTCCAACTAAAGAGGCGCTCGAGACCTAGTTTCTTTCAGCTCACTTTCACTAGTGTGGATTTAAATTTGCGTTTTGTTAAGGGTGATCTTTACGCAGCGTGTTTCATACAAAACTGCGTCGGTTCGAAAATTACAAGGATAAATCCAGGATATAACGACCTCTGTGGCGCAGCGCAGCAGATGTTAGCGTATCTGCCTACCATGCGATAGGTCCCGGGTTCGCACCCCGGCTGAGGACCAAAAAAAACCTCGGGTCTTGGATGTTTACATACATGTGATGTCGCTATTTCTGGTTCCCACGACACAGGATATCCTAGTGTGGTGCCAGAAGCAATGTATGTGCCTGTGTGCGCAAACATGTAAACATCCAAGACCTGTTTTTTTTAACCCAGCCAGGTTCGAACCCGGGGACATAAAGAATATCATGCGGCTGCACCTTAACTCTGGTGTTTTGTTGAAGTCGTTAGCGATGCGAGGCGGCTGGATAACATCTTTATGCGTCACACGTGCTCGGCGCCCGCCTGTCTCACAAAACTTAGTCAATAAGTCTTGCAGTCTTACTTTGTTGTAGTAGACAAAAAACACGTCTTCTAACAAGTTTTGAGAAGAAGAAAAACCAACAAGACTCATCACAGAAACAAAATAAACAGACAAATAACATAATATAATAATATGTAATGCAACAGTAAAAAATCACATACAGCAAACATACAGGCACATACATTGCTTCTGGCCCCACACTAGGACATCTTGTGTCGTGGGAACCAGAAACAGCGACGTCAAAAACATGTTTTAAACATACAATACCTGGAGATTTCTTTTGTCCTTGGCCGCCGGGTTCGAACCCAGGACCTCTCGCAATAAAACAAAACCATTGATGTACATTGCTCTTATGTGCAATCTATATAAATAAAATTCAAAGTCCTCACTGACTGATTCATTCACTCATCAACGCCCAGCCCAAGCCGTTGGACCTAGGAAGCTGAAATTTTGCACAGAGGGTCTAATAATAATAATGATAATAATAATAATAATTATATTAATATAATGTAGGCAAGGAAAACAACGGATTTTTTAAAATTCAACCCCTAAGGGGGCGAAAAGGGTTGCCAAAATTTGTATGGGAGGTATAAAGTATGTTGTCTAATTTTCTTGAAACTTAAAATAAATACTCTTCAACACAATTCATTGAACACGTGATTCGCCGTTTTTTCTAAATTTAACCCTTAAGGGAGTGAACGGGGTTGCAAAATTGTGAACTAAAGTCCACGCGGACGGAGTCGCGGGCGAAAGCTAGTAAAAAATATCTTATCTTATCTTATATTACTAAAAAGCAATGTATGTGCCTGTATGTAAATGTTTATGTTTGTAAAAATTGTAACATACATACATAAGCTCACGCCGGTATCTCAGAGGGGTAGGCAGAGTACAGAGACCTGCCAATGCCAAATTTTACTATGCGACGTAAATTGCGTTGCAGTCTTCCTACTTCTTAATAAATGGGTTAACGACTTTTTAATATACACCGAATTGTCATACTATGAATCATAAATTTTTGTTGCATGACGAACGTTGTGAAGCATACAAAATCATATAGGTATAATGTAAGTTAGTGATATAATGTAGAGATAGAGCGCTTCTAGCAAACTACTTTGCTTTGGGTTTAAAAAAAAATTAACAAATACAGGCCCCCCTGCACCACCGACTAAAATCTATTTAACGTTAAATTAAATACAATTTTGAGAGATAGTGTATGGCGGAACTGTCAAAATTCTATTTAGCTTAAAGTTAAATGGATTTTAGTCGGCGGTGCAAGCCGGCCTTAATTTACATGTTATCAAATTCATTCGCGATCGCACTGCATAACGTGGTAGTAACTCACACAAGCGGCGGCACCAATATGAAAGATTTTTGCCCACGCAATTGAAAAGAAAGAAATGCTAAGTTAATGTACAGCAGGCGTGTCATGTGGGAATCTTGCATTCGCAGGGAAAGTCGTAAGGAAGTTGAGGCAGAAGTGAACAAAACTACACGGCCATTGAACGGTTGCCGCTTATCAGTGACATCGATATTGATGCCTGGTTACAGCATAGCTTAAGTACGTAGTCTAGACAAGGTAGTAGTGAAAAAAATGAGAAATAAAGAAAGAAAGTATTTATTTATATTGCCACGAAAACACACATATAAAAAAAAGGATTAATGCGTAAAAAGGATTAAGCCGAGTCACAGCCCTTAAGGCGGCTTGAAACCTTCTGACAGTAAGACCAGCCACTAGTCTTACAAGCCTCCACCACGGACTTGGCCCCCGTTGTGGAGTTATGGCCTATACCTTCCTCAGGGAAGAGTCGCGTGCCCCTCGGTGGGCACATAATGAGTTGACGATGAATCATCATAGACCTTCGTCAAAATTGGTCAAGCTGTTTCGGAGGAGTATGCGCACTAAAACTGTGACACAAGAATTTTTATACACATTTTTTTTTATTTTATTTACTTAGGACAACCAGTAGCTAGTACACCTTAATTATATAACATAAAGGGTTTTAAGGTAAGTGACTAGCCTATTAAGGTTGCCACAGCAATGCAACTTTGCTAGTGTTTAAGTGAGTTGTTTTTTTTTTGTAAAGTTTAATAAGTCTACAATTAATCTGCAAACAAATTTAACACGTATTAGAAGTCATCTTCATTTATATTTGAAATCTCTAGCAGATATTTTTTTGCGCTAAACTATACAGGTGGCTATTAATATTAAACTTAGAATCAAGTGACCAGACGAATACTCGATAAAACTACCCGCGTTATTGCAACACAAGCGTGTTCAACATAAACAGGAAGGAACCCAAAAACTATCGCCAATTTAAGGATAGTTCTGGAGACCCTTCTAGTGGTTTGATCTTTTAACATATCAGGGTTCACCAAACATCGTTCCTTCTAAGTAGAAATGCACTGATACCATGTGGTAATTAAATTATTTCGGGTTATTTGGATTATGTGTCATTGACGGTTCACGGGTTCTGTTCCTGATAGGAAAAACAGAGTACTTTTATGGTGTTCACGTAATAATACTGATGCTTAAAATATCTATTCAATTCTTCAAAGGGGCCATCCATATCCTCGTAAGGCCCGACCTTGAAAATAACAATTGATTTTGTGATCACTTGAAGACATTGCGCCTCACGAGGATATATTACGTCACAGCTTAAGGGGTAAGGGGGTCGACGAAGTGTGACATTGTGTGACTAGGGGTTGGGAGTGGGTCCTACATTTCGTAAAGTCGTCGCGTTACAAAATTATTTATAAATACACATTTTATATTCTTACAAGAGTAAGAAAACACCAATGCTGTAGCCAGACACTCGGACGGCACCCGTTCACGAGCATAACGCAGGGGTCAGCCATCGCCAGTCTCAACCATATTAGTGGGAAATAGGCGACCCGGCCACCGCGCCACCATTCGCATGGCCTTTGGCAAACTTCATCATCATCATTCAGCCACAAAAAGTCCACTGCTGGACATAGGCCTCCTCCATGGATTTCCAAAAAGACTGGTCGGAAGCGGTTTGCATCCAGCGTCTTCCCGCCACAAAGGCGGGCAAACTTACTCTACACTAAAATTATTTTTGCCCTATCGGTGGTTGCTTTCTGGCTGATCAATGATCACGGTGGTAATCAGTCCGTACAGCATATTCCAATGCTCAGTCCACGAGTGATGATACTGATGATGAATGTATTGTTCCACAGGTGATGTCGGGCGGCGCGGGCGGCGCGGCGGGCGGCGAGGAGCTGCTCACGGTGACCGTGCTGCGCGACGAGCATGGCTACGGGATGAAGGTTTCCGGTGAGTCCTGTTCAAAGTTCACATACCTAACAGGGAAGAGCGTCCCTGACATTCCATTTTACAGTCGATAGAACATATTATCTTGAAAAAAAAAAAAGACATTTAGTAAAATTTTCATATTCATCATTCAGCCACAAGAAGTCCACTGCTGGACATACGCCTCCTGCATGGATTTCCAAAAAGACCGGTCGGAAGCGGCTTGCAACCAGCGTCTTCCCGCCACTTGGATGAGATCGTCTGTCCATCTTGTGGCTGGTCGTCCTACTTTCATATTATTATTATTTATTTTGGAATATTGAATATATGTAAAAACTATTAGTATTACTTCTGTGACTACAAAAAGGGGCTCAAACTCAGCATATTTTACTAGTGTGTGCTTGCGTGCTGTGTGTGTAGAATCGCTCGTAGCCCGGGCTGCCTGAGTGATTTTAAACAATCACTAAGGTTAATAAGCAATATACGGCGCGTTCAGTCCATGGATGGGTCACCGTCTATGACTAATCCTAATGATTTTTTTCCGAGCGGCTCCGTGCTTCGCAAGGCACGTTAAGCAGTTGGTGCTGGCTGCCGTCGACAGATGGCAGTTTTTAAGCCAAGTCAGAGGCCTAAGGGCGGCTTGAAAACTTCTGACAGTAAGACCAGCCACTCACTAGTCTTACAAGCCTCCACCAATCCGAACTGGGCCCCCGTGGTGGAGTATGGCCTATACCTTCCTCAGGGAAGAGACCCGTGCCCCTCGGTGGGGACATAATGGCTCGATGATGATGATTTGGGACTGGCGTTCCCACAAATAACGACCCCGTGCCGCCTGTACATAAAAATACCGGGAATTCCTGAAACCAGAATCCGTAAATTCGTCTCCTAATCTTTCAATGCGGTTACGGTTTCTATAGGCGACAACCCCGTGTACGTCCAGTCGGTGAAGGAGCACGGCGCTGCATGGCGCGCTGGTCTGCGGGCCGGCGACCGCATCCTCCGTGTGGATGGGGTGCCAGTTCACCGGCACACGCACCAGCAGGTCGTCCTCATGATCAGAGGTAAGAGGATATATCAACAGATATTTATTGTGGTGATTCTAAACATCCATCCATTCTAAACATACACCAATCATTGCATACACACTTCAATAAATTGTCTTCAATAAAATAACAAAATTAGAATCATTCAGATGACTTTTTTGAACTAAAACTTTCGTAAGCACAACACATTATAAACTTTTAGTTCGGATCCACTTAAGGGTGTCATTTTATCGGACGAGTCTGACCAGGTTTCGCTCCGATTCGCAGAGCTTAATCATGGTGAGCAGAGACGGAGCTCGCGTCGTCGGTTGCTCGTCTCACACGAGATAAAACAACACCCGTAAGTGGATCCGGACTAAAAGTTTTCAGATGACTGCTGAAAATGCGGTGTATTTTAGATCACTGGAAATTCTTATTATGTAAAGTAAAGTAAAGCAAAGTAAAGCAAAGCAAAGAAAAGCAAAGTAAAGTACTCGTAAATTAAAGATTTATATGTCACACATTAGTTAGGATAAGGAATAGTTAGTTGGATGTGAGTGGGTGGTGAAAAACAGCGCCGTCGAAAGGCATGTCATGTCCCTGGCGGCATACGCTGAGCACACACCTTTTGTTCCCAACTGGAATTTAGTAATTTAATTTTTGTTTTTTGTCAAATCTGTATTTGTTGGTCGCAATAAAGTATTTTTTACTGTACTTTACTTTCATAAGTACCTTGTTATAATTATTGTAAATCGACTCGACTTTTCCCAGCAGTGGACGAATTTAGGCTGACCTGAGTTGATCTGAGCGAAAGTAACGTGCCATCTCCCGTGTTTCAGCCAACCCGTCCACAGTGCTCACGGTGCACCAGAATGTGCAGCGGCTCAAGACCCCCATCACCGCGCCACTACCCGTCAATGTGAGTACATTGTTCAAAGAATAGACAATCATCTGCTATCTCCCGTTTAAGTTTGTAAGTATACATTTATTTATTTAATATTTAGGAAAACTAGTCACTAAGCAAACATGATATTACAAAGCAGATATAAAAACAGACAGTCATTAAAAGTTTCCACAGATAGCGGCAAAAAGAAATCAAAGTAACGTTACATAATATGTATAACCTCAGAATAAGAATGATTTATTTCTTATTCTAAGGGTATAACCAATCGGTTATTTTCTGGGTAGCAACTAATTTACAGGGTTGTAAAACAATTTTGATAGGAGACATCTCACCGCAGTTATTCCACCGTAGAACAAGTCAACATCGACCTCCGCCGCCAAAGAGTTTATATATACGTAGATTACAAGATCGCCAAAAAAAGCAGCCTTTCCTGTACATCTCGACGTCAGAAGCATTTGATGATTTGGTCGGATTTGTCCTTTTTATACTTTACTAATGTAATGAGCTAGCTTACAAGTTACTTTAAGCTTACAAAAGACATTATGCACCTGAATTATCCCGGCAACAGAATAACATAAAAATATGTTTCACAGATGGTTAGAAAGAGCTCGATGAGCTGAGATTGAAGGTATCATCATCATCATCATCATCATCAACCCATTATGTCCCCACCGAGGGGCATGGAAGCACGGAACCGCTTGCAAAAATGCCACTAGCGTTAGTCATAGACGGTCACCCATCCATGCACTGAACGCGCCCTATGTTGCTTAACCTTCTTGATCGTATAAGATCACTCACGCAGCCGGGGCTATTAAAAGAAGGTATAAAAAAGTCATTTTCGTCAGAATCGAACATACGACCATTATTATGCTGCACTTCTGACGTAGAGATGCAATTTTGTATTTCTTTTTTTTGTTGTTAATCTCGAATGTCTCTAGAAATGTACTGTTTCGCTATACTAACAGAAGCGTAATTCGTTCTCATTTCACCCCGGGTCTTGGATGTTTGTGATGTCGCTGCTCCTGATTCCCACGACACGGTATCCTAGTGTGGGGCCAGAAGCAATGTATGTGCTTCTATGTAAATGTTATTTCTTGACCTCTGGAGCCGTCAATGCCGCGACCTCGAGACCTGGCTTCAAGGCAGTTGCTGATGGTTCAGCTGCGAACATCGCAGCCGACTGTTTGCACCAGTCGTCTAGAGACTACAAATCGCCAAGTAGCGACAAGCCGAACTTCCGCGGGCCTTGAGTAACGTCGTACAGTCGGCCATCTGCGCAAATACTTGTCCAGTTATTAATAATGGCGCCGTGACGTCACGAATTCCCCGCCATCAGCGGACCCGCGCTGATCTTGGCAGTGATGGGCCGGCTGGAGATTTTGACGGACTAGGGCTCAAAATAAACGTTTTGCACTGTCTAGGAAGGATTTTTTATTTCGATTTTTTGCACATGACTCGGGGATAAACGATTATGGGCCAGTTTGTGAATTAAGAATTTCACTTTCACTACTGGGGCTGCCACGTTTTTGTAGTGCGTCGGGAATGTTCGCAGAAGCCCGAACGGATGGCTTCCACGCCATAATGCGCAACAGAGTGGCATCCTTAATGCGTAGAGTGCGGGGCAGCACCAGTGTCCCCCTGAAGATCATTGCCGGCCGTGTAGACGGTCCTATACTGAGGCACTGGGTGGGGTTGCACGTTATGGCCCCCAACCCCGCCAAAAGATAGGTAACCGTCGCTGTCTCTCACACCCCTGATATTAATTTTAAGTGCTTGGCTTCGATCAACAATGTGCTTGGTTATGTTTTAGTTTAGTTTTATATAGGTACCTATTACTAACTTGTGATGTTATTCTAAATGTAAATGTACTAACTTTTATATGGGCAAAGCCTGAAATAAACGATTTATTATTATTATTATTAAGTAAAGACAAAGGTTGTCTGGAAGAGATCATAAAATGTCTGTCGTCATAAAATGGGAATTATTTGTGTATGAAAGATAACTACGCGAGGGTTAATGTTGGTTAATTAATTGGCTACTTTTCCTTATGCCCTGAAATTGTGACATCATCATATTTGTGTCCCGTTGTGAGATAGAGTTAAATTGATGGCAGTGTTCGGACATTGACTTTAGACGTATAGTTAAATTAAATCTCGATATAAATATTGTTTAATTCTTTGTTTTCTAAGTCATGTAGATGTGTGAAGTTATAGCACCACTCGCTAACGGTGAAGGCAAACATCGTGCAATGAGGCAACCTCAGTGTCTGAGCTATTCAATACAGTCATCAGCGCTCGAAATTGCTAGAATCGCTTGAATCGTAGGCACGCCTTGTGAGTGGGAAGTATATAATACGGCTGCTTACCAGCAAATATCGACGACCTTTGTGGCGCAGTGGTTAGTGCATCTGCCTACCATACGAGAGGTCCCGGGTTCGAATCCCGGCTGGAGACAAAAAAAATAACCCCAGGTCTTGGATGTTTACATGTTTGTGACGTCGCTGTTTCTGCTCCCACGACGCAGGGTATCCTAGTGTGGGGCCAGAAGCAATGTATGTGCCTGTATGTAATTTTTATGTTATTATGTTAATATCATGTACGTATTTGACAGTTCGGATCATGCTAAATCAGACAACTCCATACAGTGGGTGACTTACGTAATTTAAACTGTTTGTGCGGTACTTCCCAGACTATGGTCCATCTCTCAACGTGCCCTGCGTGCCTTAACACATGCACTCAGGAGGACTTAATGACCAGTAATAAAGCAGTCAGCGTCGCAAAGTTCTGGGCCGCCACTGTCTAGTAAAGACTGGTTTGATGAAAATTATTTTGCCATTGACAAGCTAAGAGGAAGAAGAATTCTCAGATCTCACTTTTGACGTAACGAGCGCTGTCTCTTTCGTTCCAGCCCGAGAAGCAGAGACAGCTGGAGGTGACGAAAGCCAACACCTTCCGTCTGATGATGGAGCAGGAGCAGAAACACATCAACGAATTGCGCAGTGAGTACATCATCATCATCATCACCCGTTTGACGCCCACTGCAAAACATAGGCCTCTACTTGCCACCGAAGCGAGGTTGTCAGACCGTAGGCAGTGACTATATCATCAACATCATCATCGGCCTATGTTTGTCCACTGCTGGACATATGGCCGACTTCTGAATTGAGAATTTTGGTAAGTAATTACTTAACTGTAGTGCTGTCTCGTCAAAGGAGACGGGGATCTCTGGGCCCAATTGTAATAAGCTGAAATATGGTTTAAAAATGCGGTATTTTTTTCTGTTTCAAAAAATAAAAAAGCTGCTCAATTCACAATCTGGGAGACGAGAAATCTCAAAAACAAGTTTATTGCACTGATGAAATAGAGTATCGATTACTATAATCGATTACTGTGAATTATTTCAACAATTATATTGAACTTAAAAACACTTGCATGATATAATAACTGATGGGGTAGACGAGTTCTTGAGTGGAGACCGCGGATCGGTAAACGTAGTGAAGGACGTCCTCAGACTAGGTGGAGCGATGATCTTCGAAGGCGGCTGGCAAGACATGGATGAGAATAGCCGAGGACCGTGCTCAGTGAATGTATATTCACTGCCTATGGTCTGTACTCAGTACTGTAGTCTATGACACACTTAAGGTTTGTCAACACACCCAGAGGTTTATCAACATTCATTGGTTAATGTCATACTAGCCTTAATTAATCAGTTCTTCCGACGATGAACTTCTTCGTCCTATCCATTATTTCTCGTCTAGTTCAGCATTCGCTTGTCCCTGTTCCAGACGACCTGTCGAAGGTCCCCGACCTTCGGAAGCAACAGCAGCTCGAGTCGAGCGAGAAGCGTCTGGTCCTGATGCAGAGGGAGATGGAGACGCTCTCCGCCTCGCAGGTGAGTTTCGACCTTGTGTTGTGGGGATAAGGCTCAATGTGAGTCTCGAACTTTTGTAGTGGGGGCAGGGCTCACTTGTGAGTCTCGAGAGTTTACAGTGGGGGCAAGACTCAAATGAGTCTCGAGATTTTACAGTGGGGGCATGACTCACTTGTGAGTCTCGAGATTTTTCAGTGAGGGTAAGTATCCCTTGTGAATCTCAAGATTTTACAGTGGCGGCAAGAGTCACTTGTGAGTTTCGAGATTTTTCAGTGGAGCAAGATTCAATTGTGAGTTTCGAGATTTTTCAGTGAGGGTAAGGTTCCCTTGTGAGTCTCGAGAATTCACAGTGGCGGCAAGCTCACTTGCGAATCTCGAGATTTTACAGTGGGGGCAAGGCTCACTTGTGAGTTTCGAGATCTTTCAGTGGGGGCAAGGTTCCTTTGTCATTCTCGACAATTTACAGTGGGGGCAAGACTCACTGGTGACTCTCGAGCTTTTACAGTGGGGGCTAGACTCACTGGTGACTCTCGAGCTTTTACAGTGGGGGCTAGACTCACTGGTGACTCTCGAGCTTTTACAGTGGGGGCAAGACTCACTGGTGACTCTCGAGCTTTTACAGTGGGGGCTAGACTCACTGGTGACTCTCGAGCTTTTACAGTGGGGGCAAGACTCACTGGTGACTCTCGAGCTTTTACAGTGGGGGCTAGACTCACTGGTGACTCTCGAGCTTTTACAGTGGGGGCTAGACTCACTGGTGACTCTTGAGCTTTTACAGTGGGGGCTAGACTCACTGGTGACTCTCGAGCTTTTACAGTGGGGGCAAGACTCACTGGTGACTCTCGAGCTTTTACAGTGGGGGCTAGACTCACTGGTGACTCTCGAGCTTTTACAGTGGGGGCAAGACTCACTGGTGACTCTCGAGCTTTTACAGTGGGGGCAAGACTCACTGGTGACTCTCGAGCTTTTACAGTGGGGGCTAGACTCACTGGTGACTCTCGAGCTTTTACAGTGGGGGCAAGACTCACTGGTGACTCTCGAGCTTTTACAGTGGGGGCTAGACTCACTGGTGACTCTCGAGCTTTTACAGTGGGGGCTAGACTCACTTGTGTCTCTCGAGATTTTACAGTGGGGGCAAGGTTCTCTTGTGAGTCTCGCCACAGTTGTCTTGAACGCTAACAGTCAGTTAATGTATTGTTAACAGCCGTCAGTTGTTTTTTATTGTAAGTTTTCCCACTGATGGCTGTGGTGTTAATAGATTAAGTGACTGTTAGTATTCGAGATACCGGAGGTTGATCTTTTACAGTGGGGACACAGCGCTCATTTGAGTCTTGTGCTGTTATGCCTTGTCCCCCACAAGGCGGTAATTGCCTTGGCAATGACGAGGCAATTGCTAGATAGAACCTTACCTTGTGATAAAATAAATGCATTATTAATTATACTATATTGGGTTTATCCATTTATGACATATTATAAGAGAATAATAATAATAATTTATTTGCTTCGAACAACAAGATTCATATTTGGTTAGTACATTTTAAACATAAATTTATATTAGTAGTATCTAAGCTAGGACAATGAAACATACTACATCAGGGCCTGTTGCGTGCGACCTGAAGCCTACAGCAGTGGTTGATGTATGCGGATCGACCCGCGCCGCGATCATCGCTAGGACGCTGTTGGGGCTGCCTCGCACTCTGCTCACTAGTGACGCGCCACATAATCAACCCATTATGTCCCCACCGAGGGGACATGGGGGATTGGTGGAGGCTTGTAAGACTAGTGGCTGGTCTTACTGTCAGAAGTTTTCAAGCCGCCCTAGGGCCTCTGACTTGGCTTAACGACTGCCATCTATCGACGGCAGCCGGCACCAACTGCTTAACGTGCCTTGCGAAGCACGGAATCGCTCGGAAAAATGCCACTAGCTTTAGTCATAGACGGTGACGCATCCATGGACTGAACGCGCCGTATGTTGCTTAACCTTAGTGATCGTTTAAGATTACTCAGGCAGCCCAGGCTACGAGCGATTCGCCATGAGCGGCCGACGCGCCACGCTTACGCATAATCGCGTAGAAACAATCTACTCGCGCGTCGGCGAACATGCCGGAGGCGCTACAGTGGCGAGGCAGCCCCATCAGCGCCCTGAACGCATTGTTATAATCCCGTTGCCAAAGCAGTCAAGCCGTAATGTAAAAAGACGCATTCGTAAAATTTTATTCGCAATGTAATAATTGGATCACTGTGAAAGTAGCTGTTTTAGTAGTATTAAAGTAGCGTAGTGTTTTACTTTGCGATATTTTCACAAGTACATCGCTTTGTTGCAGCCATTTTTTAAATTTTTTATTACTTTTTGTACTTTTAATGGTTTAACCCCCGGTTTCTTAACCGGTAACAGTCTGGTAGTCTACTAGTAACAGCTGTCATTTGTTTTTGTATGCACTTTTGCCAACTGACAGCGGTTAATAGGAGATTAATAGACTGTTAGCGATCGAGAAACTTGGGGTAAACCAAACGTTAGTTCAAAAGAGAACCGCCACTAAGGGCAAATCCAATAATGCCTTTGAATTGAACAGTTGAACCGCAATTTGGTTTAAAATAGTTTTTATTGCCTCACGATTCGCAAAAGTGGTAACCAGAACCTAGATTCTGTTAATGCATTGTAATGAAATGACAACTGCATGGACATGGCCATTTAGTTTCATTGCCGCTTCAAGTCTAAGCGCGCACACATATCAAACAATCTCGGCGTCAATGGTATGAAAAAACACATCTCGTGACCGGACCGTCTATCTGTCATTGTACTGTAATGCACTAACAAAATCGAGGCCCAGACCGTCACGACTTATCTTTTTGGTAAAGAAATTGGGATTTTCACTTTGTTTTCCAGAAGAGCGCTAATATTTCAGGGGCGAAAGTGAATTTGCAAACGTCCGCCGCCATTTTTTTGTAACGCCATCTTGTCTGTTAATTGTTTCATTAACCCCAGTGTATTAAAGGCCTATCGACTCTAAATTATTAATTTTTAATATCTAAAGTTTTTATTATAAATAAAACACTTTTTACGTTCTTTGTTGGCCAGGAACAGAGAGGAGTGGCTATCCAAAGGGTAGGCCTTTGCCCAGCTGTGAGACACAGTAACAGCTAATTAAAAAAAAAATTTTTTTTTATGTGCAACAGATTAAATAGTCTTCGGAAATATCATTTGAACTGTATTTGACAGTGTTGTACATAACACTCTTACCCCCAGTTTCTTGTTCACTAACAGTCTGTTAATCTACTGTTAACACCTGTCTGTATACACTTTGGCCAACTGACAGCTGATAACAGAAGATTTACAGCTTGTTAGTGTACGAAAAACGAGGGTTCAGTGTTCTATTGATATTTTGAAAATATTTTTGGGTCTCAATTTGGTTTGGTATTGAAAGATGCAAATTAACTTGTGAATAGAAGTTAATTTCTATTTTATCATTATCGTTATCGGCCTTTAAGATACGTAGGGTTACTAACTATGAGGAAGCTAACTGGGCGAGACCACGGTATTAAATTAATTCCGGATTCCTTACCTGCTTTTTTGTCTGAAAGCAAGTAAATGAGTCCGGAATTAAGTTAATATTGAGACCACGGTGTTATAACAAAACAAATTCATGGGTTTTTGTCCGTTTGTTTGTCTGCTTCTGTGCATGTTTTCATTTTACATACCTACTGTGTTTCTTTTCATGATTTTTATGAATATTCATTCATGCACACAGTACAATACGCTAATGCCACAGAACACTGTTGAATATATGCATTGAATCAGACGTGAATTGGTAACAATTAACTTTCGCCTCTCATCTTTAAAATTGAGGGCAAGGTCTTCATTAAAACACCCTTACAGATTTCGATGTACGAGGTATGACCCATTACTGTTAACACAGTCGTAACTATGTTTTATTGGTGGCCATAATCACGTACACTGACCCTACAGAATTTGATTAATGTTCGTGTTTAGAGCACTTTGGTCGTGAAGTTAGGAGTCATAAATTACATAAATTACAATATTCATAGATCTTATAATTAAATATTGCACGTGTAATTTTACCAATAACCAATTTACAAAATAGCGTTTTAGACGAAAATTGGTCTTAGATCTCACAGATATCTTTACTAATAGAACGCAACGATGTTGAAGCTTTGATTAAGTAAAAAAGTGGAGTAGTCTGAGCGCTGTCACCGTACCGATGACTCGTTCGAATCTCGGCTCGACCTGAATTAAATCACTGTAAATTTAATAATTAATCTAATCTAAAATCTTAATCTCATCACAACGGCAAGCAAAACGCTACCCAGCCCAAAGTATCTAAACACGAGCACCCCCGCGCCCAACAGCCGGACACGCAGCCCTCGACGCCCAAATCAAACCGGTGGAGACCGGACAAAACCGGCTCGCCGCCGCCCAACACCGGCTTCCTCAGCGGCCTGCCCCGATCACTTAGCAACCTCACCGGGCAGAGCTTACGCAACCTGCGAGCCAGGAAACAAGAGAACGTACCACCAAACCAGCCGACTATAATCCGGCAAAACAGCGACGAGTCCAACCACAAGCGTCGTCATAACAACACGGTCCCGATGGTCCCTACGACCTGCCTGGACAACGTAACTCCACCGCCGTTGCCTCCGAGAACCAGGCCGATGAACCCGCTAGCCAAGCCCACTTACTACGGTCCGAGGTCACCGATGCATCAGTCGATGCCCGGCCCGACGAGAGAGGACCGGCAAGGACTGAGGAGGTCGTCTCACTCGCTGGATGGGGAGTTGGAGGGCCCCCAGCCCAATTCTATAGCGATGCAGATGAGCTATCCGCTCGTGAACGCGCCGCCGCCGCCTCTGCAGGTCAGTGGTTGTGGGGGTATTTGTGCGTGAGGGTATTTACTGACTTCAAAAAATGAGATTCTCTCGCGTTTGGCACGGATTCATGTTTCATTTAGACATTTTCTAGGTTAGTTTTTTTGTCTACGCAAGGTACAGCGTCGTCTCCAGTGTTTAATTGAAAATGGAGGGCTCCGAGGATGTACTGTCTGCGGTTATTTCTAGCATAGATCTCGCTTGCACGTTCTACATATTATTGCGATTGTAATAAATTGTAGACTTTTGTCAGTTGACGTCAATTTTTTATGTTTTCATTTAATTATGGTAAAGAAAAGCTATCAAACGTAACAGTTTAGCGAGTTCTAATGTACTTTGTAATGTTATGAAACTGTAACAATATCTTCTCGATATACATTTTTACGACATGTTTCTCTATCAAAGTCATCTGCCCAAAGGTACATTTTAAATTAATGTAGGGTTCATAGTTTCTTTAATGTTGTTAAATTTCGTTCTGCCAAATAAAAGCGTTTGATTTAATTTTGAAGTGTTAATAACAGTTAAAAGATTTCTAAAATGTCCGTATTATTAACTTTATTATGGATACACTTACTTGAAACACATTTCTAGTAAACAATGTTCTTATTTTACCACTAAAAAAAAGTGCAAGTGAGAACTATGCCAGGCGTAAAATCAACCTTAACAATATCAGATCTGGTCTTATTACTTCAACATTAGACAATAAGACTTGAATTATATGCGTCCGCGCGACCGAACGGTTTGGCCGCAGATTACAGCGACCGCGGTCAAGTCGCTTTTTGATTTTTATGAAGCGGCCCGTGCGTCTCCTTTCTCCACCCGTTCTCACAAACAACAAAAGAGCGTCCCGTCCGCCTTAAATGCACCGATACAAGTGAACACTTTGAAACTCGTACGAGCGGCCGGGCCGCGCGACCACGCCGCTCGAAGGCGCGACCGCGCCGCTATTTAAATAAATCGTTACACACATTGCTTGTAATTTCGTGGTGTAGCGGCCGGGCCGCTCGGTCGCGCGGACGCATATAATTAGAGCCTAAAACCCTCCAAGCGCACAAGTTTTCCCACCAACTATAACCCTTCACTCAACCTCACAAAGGTGGTGGATTGGATAAGTTTCGAAATACTCTCAATTCAGTTGACAGAATTCCGAAAAAGCTTCTTGGTCTTGGTACAAACGCTTCTTTTGATTAACACCACACATCGAAATTACTTCGCTTCGCTTCTTTTTGAATCGTAATCGTTACATTTCGTAATAGACGCTTTGATCACAGTAATTGTTCGCGCAAACAAAACTAGAATAAGTACCTATCGATTGCATGACACGTGTTTAATTAAATGTTCCATTCTGTGACTAATTGAAACTACGAATTTGTTCTTTGTCGTATAATTATTGTTACATATTTCAAAAAGAGTGAAATTTAGTTTTAGATATTCTGGAATGATCCTCGTATACACCAAAGTGTTGTTTTTATGAAGTGGTGAAGGATCGTTCTATAACAGGCTGTGATATATTTATCTTTAGGGAGTATTGAACTGGTTATTAGATGAAAAAGGTCTATCCAAAGTGCAAATGACCGGAAATGTGCGGACGCCATGACAACCTGAAGTAATTGGCCATGCTACTTATTTTTGATGGGTGTTTTTTATTATTTATATTGAAAATATTGACCATTTTAAGAAACTAATTTCGGTATTTTTTAGTTTTATTCATTTTATCTATTTTTCATATTTTTCTAAAATGTTTGTGTTTATGACGTCATCAGGGGCTGAATAAAGCTGAGTCTTTGCCTGCATACAAAAAAAAAAATTCAAAAAACAAGTTTGTAATTTTTTTTTTTGTAAGTAAGGCAAAGGATTCATACTCATATTGTTTTGGCTGACTTCATATAAATGTCATTTAAGGAAAATGCTTAATATTAAAGATCTTAAAACATATCTAACTTATTTACATATCTGATAACTAGAAAGCATAATAAAATTCTCGAAATGGTTTTGAGATTTCTGTCCATGTTCAAAAATATAGCATGGCCAATGGTAAGACTGGCTTGCGCCACTCTGTCTAACAGTTGGCCAACATAATCAATGCTGCTACTGAGGACATTTCTTTGTCATCGTTCAAAAAGAAGAGAGATGAACCTAGTGGTTCTTAAGTCGGCTTCCCACGGACGCGGACCAGCTCTCACGACACACCGTGGGAAGGGTCTCGGTCCACAGTAGCACAGACGTCTGTGGCGGTGCGCCGTACCGGTCGTGGGTACGTGTTCGTATCGGTATCCGGAGAATCGCGTACCGTGGGGAGAGCCTCGTGCGTGGTGCATGGCTGTCCGTGGTCGTCGGCCGGCGTCGGCCGTCGGCAGAATCGCGCCCCGTGGGAAGTCAGCTTTAGAAGGGTCTTCTCTAACGTTCTTCTAATGTAATCGGATGTGCTCAGATTGACAACCGGCCGCCGATCCTGCACGCGCGGAGTCAGTCCTCGCCCGAACACCTCGACCATGGACTCACAAGATGTAAGTTTTATATCTTTGTTAATAAATTACATTACTTTACACTAATTCGTTACAAGGTAAAATTACAAGATCAGAGTCACTGATCCACTCACTCATTCAAATACTCACTCACCCACTTAATCACTCACTCATCCACTAACACACTCACTCACATGCATACACACTATCTTTTCCTCACCCACGCTCGCATACAGAGGGCTAGGTTTTTTATGGTCGTTCAATAACGTTCAATGACTACCATGCGAGAGGTCCTGGTTCGAATCCCGGCTGGGGACAAAAAAAAAGAAACCCAGGTCTTGGATGTTTACATGTTTGTGACGTCGCTGTTTCTGCTTCCCACGACACAGGGTATCGTAGTGTGGGGCCATGAAGCAATGTATGTGCCTTTATAAAAAAAAGTTTGTATTTGCATAAAATATGTATTTATTGTTTTCTAAGTAAAATTTCAAATAATTATGCTCAATTTTTTAATCCACGTCTACAATTACCTGTTTGAAGCTGTGACCTAAATTCTAATGACTCGTTCTATGTAAGTGTGTGACTGTCTCTCCAGCCCATGATACAGCTCCTTCCCTGATGTTTCCTGGATTTACGATGTTAGTAATGGATGAAAATGACTTGGTTGTCCACAGCTTCGGAAGCGTGGCAAAGTCCCCCGCCGCCCGGCACCCCGCCGCCACCCTACGCACACAATACCCAGGTCTGTGTTCATCATCATCAACCCTTCATGTCCCCACCGAGGGCCACGGGTCTCTTCCCTGAGGAATATATAGGCCATACTCCACCACGGGGGCCAAGTCCGGATTGGTGGAGGCTTGTAAGACTAGTGGCTGGTTTTACTGTCAGAAGTTTTCAAGCCGCCCTAAGGCCTCTGACTTGGCTTAACGACTGTCATCTATTGACGGCAGCCGGCACCAACTGCTTAACGTACCTTGCGAAGCACGGAATCGCTCGGAAAAATGCCACTAGCGTTAGTCATAAACGGTGACCCATCCATGGACTGAACGCGCCGTATGAAGCTTAACCTTAGTGATCGTTTAAGATCACTCAGGCAGCCCAGGCTACGAGCGATTCGGTCTGTGTTACTCTCAATATAAATAGTTTTGTAAATGTCTTTGACGACCTCTGTGGCGCAGTGGTTAGCGCATCTGACTACCATGCGAGAGGTCCCGGGTTCGAATCCCGGCTGGGGACGAAAAAAAAGAAACCCAGGTCTTGGATGTTTACATGTTTGTGACGTCGCTGTTTCTGGTTCCCACGACACAGGGTATCGTAGTGTGGGGCCAGAAGCAATGTATGTGCCTGTATGTAAATGTTATGTTATGTATGTTATGTTATATAGGGTGTCAAGAGAGAAAGTATTTTAAATATTGAAGAAGCAAATTTTAGGAAAGGAGACTTTAACTACCTCACCCGTTTGACGACGTAAAACACTACAGGAATAACGCTTTAGATTTTGCAAAAAAATTCCGGGCACGTTTTATAATAAAAACCTAATTCGGACCGTTAGTTAATAAAGAATATTAAGAAGTAGAGAAAACTTAATATATTTTGGTTCATCTTGATTCCGATCTCAATTGTTTCTAAATAATTTACTATCTTAATAAAGTAAATTACTTTCTTAGAAGTAATCGTGTATGGAATTATAAAAATACATGTCTGGCAAGTTGTATCATAATATTTGACCAAAATCTGTGAACTCAGTTCTGATTATTTACTAACACGTCATGAAATAATTAAATTTTCCTAAATTACTTTCTCTTTGCATGGCACACCCGTTTGACATCCTGTACAAACCACATGACTCAACCCCAAGGCCCGTTTAAACGTATGCTTGACAAGATACAAAATATCCAAAACAGGCGTGCATGCAACGTGTAAAGAACGTCTATGAACCGAAAGTGATCTGTCAGCATCGTAACAAGTGGCAGTCCCTGTTCTCTGCCTATCCCTCTGGGATAGAAACGCGAGTTTATGTTGTTTGTTTGTACAACATATTAATGTATCCATTTAAGTACTTATTATTTGTATATATGTTTTGTGGCATGCAGTTACGTTCCGGGTGCCAAAAAAAAAAAAATTATGGTCCCAACTGAAAATCAGTTTTACTGGTGTTGTGCTATCCATAGCACACACCAGTGAAGTATGCTGAGTTGGAGCCCTTTTTTATTGTCACAGGAGCACCTGAGGCGTTTGGAGTTGGGGGTGGCTGGGCACCATACACTACTGTGTGGAGCCCTGCTGCCGTAGATTTAAAAAACGGTTGTTGTTTTCCTTTGTCTCTATTTTATTTTTCTTGTTTTTTTGACTCTTGTGTATTTTGTCTATTATGTACTTTTGTCTTCATTGTGTTTCTGTGACAATACTAATAAAATCTTTCTTTCTTTCTTTCTTTCTTTATGTTATCAAGTAACTGTTGCTTCGCAGCCGTGTGCCGACCCGCAGCGCGCGATCATATCGATGGAGGAAGATGACTCGCCCACTTCAGTGAGTAACATTACTATACTGAAAGCATATTGCCAACATTATATTTAGCAATATACACTCAGAGGCACAATTAACCGCCCACTTTAATTTTCCAACGTAACTTGAAATATTCATCAAATATTGATTCGCACTCGCCATGACCTCTCACGTAGTACCTTGATGCCGGGGGTATACCCTATCAAACACGTTTGGGACAATCTTAAAAAGCGAGTGGAAATCATTCCCTTGAAATTAATATTTCAAGTTACGTCGGAAAATTAAAGTGGGCGGTTAATTGTGCCTCTGAGTATATTATGCTATATGTCACTCGCAACAAATTTCGATTGAAAAATGTTAAAAGCATAGCGAATCAAAGTAGGTATATTGATTTCAATGCAGCAGTAAAGATTGCTATAGAAAAGCGCGCCCAAAACGCGATTCATTGTTCTTGACGTCACTAAATTAATCAAAACTCGAATCTTTATGCCGCAGCCTCGCGTGCTCCTTGCAGATCTTTCTCGGTAAAGTGGTGTTTATCTTTGACTGTAATCTGAAAATTATTTCACCGAAAGTAATTTACATTATGTGTTGAATATCGAATCACAATATTATCAATCTCTTCGGGTCGGGTTGTAGTGAAGAAAAAGAACGCCAGAAAAAACTCCACTTTGAGAATCTTTTCTCAAAACGTCTCAATAAAATATATCCACATTTTTCTGTCGTCTAAGACGCAGGCCCGGCGTAGTTTAGACGCCAGTGTTCACAATTTTGTATCTACAAAATTTGTAGATACTTCGGTAAATTTTAAAGTGTGCAAATAAACTTATTATTATTGTATTCTGCAGGAGAACTCATCACACTCGAGTTTGTTCAGCAATCTGCGCGCCGTCCGGGATTCCAAGGCGCGCACCGCCGTCCTGCTCAATTGGCTGCTAGGAGAGCGGAGGTGAGTGTTCACACTGTGCGGTTGCGGAACGAGGGAATGTAAATTGTTTTCTGGATGAATGAGTGAGCGAGTGAGCGTGTGAGTGAGCGAGTAGCTCGAACAGCCTAATTTAACATTGATACTTGCAAATTGTGCTAAAACCCATTTCATAATCGTCATCATCAACCCATTATATCCCCACCGAGGGGTACGGGTCTCTTCCCTGAGGAAGGTATAGGCCATACTCCACCACGGGGGCCAAGTCCGGATCGGTGGAGGCTTGTAAGACTAGTGGCTGGTCTTACTGTCAGAAGTTTTCAAGCCGCCCTAAGGCCTCTGACTTGGCTTAACGACTGCCATCTTTCGACGGCAGCCGGCACCGACTGCTTAACGTGCCTTGCGAAGCACGGAACCGCTCGGAAAAATGCCACTAGCGTTAATCATAGACGGCAACTCATCCATGGACTGAACGCGCCGTATGTTGCTTAACCTTAGTTATCGTTTAAGATCACTCGGGCAGCCCAGGCTACGAGCGATTCACGTAGCTATATTTTAACGGTGGTCAGCATGTAAAAATGTCATGTCACAGTGTTTGTTATCGTCCTCCTCCGAAACGATTTCACCGATTTTAATCATGTTTGGTAAGTCGTAGGCTAATTAGTACGGTGAAACAACGTTTATCGGGTCGGCTAGTAAATATACAATTGCTTGGACCATGCGAGAAGTGACAGTCGCCTTGACGTCCCCAGGAGTGCTTGCGCGTGTCTTCTACTGATTCTCACGGACGCTTACCGCTCGGCCACCGCCCCCGCCGCCACGCTCCGGCGCTGGGCTTACGAGCTGCACTCCACCTTCATCATGCCGCACGCCGTGAGTTTATACACACACACGCACACACACACACACACACACACACACACACACACACACACACACACTAAGCACACACACACACACACACACACTAAGCACACACACACACACACACACACACTAAACACACACACACACACACACACACACACACACTAAGCACACACACACACACACACACTAAGCACACACACACACACACACACACACACACACACTCACACACACACTAAGCACACACACACACACACACACACACACACACACACACACACACACACACACACTAAGCACACACACACATATACTAAACACACATATACTAAACACACACACACACACACACACAAGCACACACACAGCACACACACAGCACGTACAAAGCGCTATCATCGACGACCTCTGTGGCGCAGTGGTTAGTGCATCTGCCTACCCTGCGAGAGGTCCCGAGTTCGAATCCCAGCTGGGGACAAAAAAAAAGAAACCCAGGTCTTGGATGTTTTCATGTTTGTGACGTCGCCGTTTTCGGTTCCCACGACACAGGGTATCCTAGTGTGGGGCCAGAAAAAATGTATGTGCCTGTATGTAAATGTTATGTTATGTTATTATCGTCCTAGAGTGGAATCAATCAACAGACGTAAAATCTTTGGCAATATACTGAAGAGCATATTCATGTTTACAGGTTTTACAACTGAGCGGCGTCGATGAGAACATGGCGAATGAGATCGAACACGTACTATCCAATGGTGAGTTGCTTCTTCTTTATATTAATTTAATTTTTAAGGATATTTAATATAAAAATCACTTTTAACGTGATTGACAGATTGTGCAGACATTTTTTTGCTAATCCGCTCTTCAGTGGATGTATGGCGGTAAAAAGAAAAATGCAATAACATTTAGTTTTCGAGTCTTGGATGATTAATAAAATGGCGAAAAAAAAATCGGAGCGACTCTTTTAATTTTCACTAGAGAACAAAATCATCAGTGTCATACGTAGAAAACAGGTTGGACGGGGTTCGCTCTCATTTCTTCATCCGCCTTTTTATTGTTCATCTTCAAAGAGGTATTAACAAAAAAGTTTGGTGTACAGATCGTGGCACGTAAGTTGAACTAAAATGGCGCTCGTCTGCACAGGTATAATTGCGGACACAAGTCTTCGGGACAAAGTGCGACTGCGCAGGTAAAGCGTAACTCGCGTCGCACCTCATACCGCACTTCGATTGAGACCCAAAAATCTATCACTGCGCATTCAAGGTCATAGTTCTACTTACGCGCCGCGATCTATACATAGCTAATTAACTATTTCTTCATCATCAACCCATTATGTCCCCACCGAGGGGCACGGGTCTCTTCCCTGAGGAAGGTATAGGCCATACTCCACCACGGGGACCAAGTCCGGATTAGTGGAGGCTTGTAAGACTAGTGGCTGGTCTTACTGTCAGAAGTTCTCAAGCCGCCCTAAGGCCTCTCACTTGGGTTAACAACTGCCATCTATCGACGGCAGACATCTATTGACGGCGACACCGACTGCTTAACGTGCCTTGCGAAGCACAGAACCGCTCGCAAAAGTGCCACTAGCGTTAGTCATAGACGGTGACCCATCCAAGGACTGAACGCGCCGTATGAAGCTTAACCTTAGTGATCGTTTAAGATCACTCAGGCAGCCCAGGCGATGACGATGCGTCGCCAACACGATCTGTAAAAAAAGATATATATCAGTTTTTCCTCGTTGGCGCTAGTGTTCTGTAGTCCCTTAATCATCATCGTCAACCCATTATGTCCCCACCAAGGGGCACGGGTCTCTTCCCTGAGGAAGGTATAGGCCATACTCCACCACGGGGGCCAAGTCCGGATTGGTGGAGTGTCCCTTAATGCCGGCCACGTTTGCCCCGTGACCCCGCAGAGTACGAGAAACAGGAGCTCCTTCGCAACGTGTTCCGCAAGGCTCGGCAGCGCGCCAAGGACGAGCTGGCGCATCAGCTCAGCGAGTTCCAGGTGAAGCGGCAAGTGGGACTGGCCACGTTGTACGGGCCCGACGACCTGCTGCTGGGGAGATGCGACGCGGACAAAGCGCAGGTGAGGCCAGTGGTGAGGTCGCGAGTTCCAGGTGAAGCGGCAAGTCGGGCTGGCCACGTTGTACGGGCCCGACGACCTGCTGCTGGGGAGGTGCGACGCGGACAAGGCGCAGGTGAGGCCAGTGGTGAGGTCGCGGCTGCTGGTACGGGCTTTGAGGCCGCGCCTCTGGTCCCGGGCGGCTTCTTCGGGGGTATCTACCCCCGGGACTGTGACACCAACGAAATGTAATTTGCAAAATCATGCTGTTGTTTTATTATTGTGTGTTGTGTCTTTGAAATAAAGTTTTTCGGAGTTTAACAGCTCGAGGAGCTCCCGACGGAAGACGGAAGACCCGAGGATAGGGTCTTCCGTCTTCTGGCCGGTCGTAGTTGGGGACTATGAAGTGGAGGTGCCGGTGTGACCCCTTGTCAGCGTAGTCGAACATAGGATGCGACAGACGGACCACGATTTTCTCCACACTCTGCACCATTAAGTACCGCGGTCAAGGGGAGGTCTGGGTGGGGCGGTAGGTAGGGCTGGGGATGCTGTACGGGTCCGAAGACCTGCTGGGTCGTGGGGAGGTCACCTGGGGAGGTGTGACGCAGACAAGACGTAGATCAGATGACTCGTCCGGAAGTGTAAAATATGACAACATGAAATTGGAATTTATTCTCTATTATTCTTATCCATCCACTCCCTGCCAACCGTCCATCCGTGGATGTGTATGACGAGAGATCGCGAGGTTTGGCGATGGGGAAAAGGCTGGAATGCTTAATAGTGGGCAGAAATGGGCTGATGATAATGATGGTAATTCTAATACATCGAAAAAATAGTTACAGAAACAGAAGTTATAAAGAAAGTTAAAAGGCGACTTTATTGTTAATAATTATTGCGTCTGCGATTTTTATCAGACTGCGGTGGAATCCAAAAGTAGAGTATGTTTGGATGTGTTTGATTTGTATGGGTTTGTAAATATGTCATTGTTTCGCTCTGATTCGCAGAGTTTAATCATGGTGAGCAGTCTCTCAAGTCAGAAGTGTATCCGGAAAACAGTTTAACTAATAAATATGTAAAATTCTCGTGGCACAGTGTTAAATTTTTATACATATATTTGGTAGGTTTGAGATTAGGTTGTTATCTATTTTTCATAGCCTTAGGTGGGCTACATAATTTTTTTTATGGAAAAACAACGTTTGCTGGGTCAGCTAGTAAAATAAAACGTTTTATTCGCACTTTGACTACCTGATAGCGGCTAAAGCTGCCCCGTCCGTTTCAGGAGCAAATCGTGGTGGACCGGCTGATGTGTGGGCGTCTTAGCGACCTTAGTGCCGAGCCGGCGGCGGGGGGCGACGGCGGCGCGGGGGGGGAGTTGCTGGCGGCTTTGGTGGCCGCCGCGCTCGCGCTGCAATGCCGGTGAGTGCCTGGGTTTGAGGGAGTTTGGGCGAGAGGGTGAGTTGAGTGAGCGGGTGGGTTTGGAGTGAGTCAGTTGGCGAGTAGAGTTGGTGAGTGAGTGAGTTAGTGAGTCGGTGAGTGTTGTTTGGGTGAGTTGAGTGAGCGGGTGGGTTTGGAGTGAGTCAGTTGGCGAGTAGAGTTGGTGAGTGAGTGAGTTAGTGAGTCGGTGAGTGTTGTTTGGGTGAGTTGTGAGTGAGCGGGTGGGTTTGGAGTGAGTCAGTTGGCGAGTAGAGTTGGTGAGTGAGTGAGTTAGTGAGTCGGTGAGTGTTGTTTGGGTGAGTTGAGTGAGCGGGTGGGTTTGGAGTGAGTCAGTTGGCGAGTAGAGTTGGTGAGTGAGTGAGTTAGTGAGTCGGTGAGTGTTGTTTGGGTGAGTGAGTAAGCGGGTGGGTTTGGAGTGAGTCAGTTGGCGAGTAGAGTTGGTGAGTGAGTGAGTTAGTGAGTCGGTGAGTGTTGTTTGGGTGAGTTGTGAGTGAGCGGGTGGGTTTGGAGTGAGTCAGTTGGCGAGTAGAGTTGGTGAATGAGTGAGTCGGTGAGTGTTGTTTGGGTGAGTTGAGTGAGCGGGTGGGTTTGGAGTGAGTCAGTTGGCGAGTAGAGTTGGTGAGTGAGTGAGTTAGTGAGTCGGTGAGTGTTGTTTGGGTGAGTTGTGAGTGAGCGGGTGGGTTTGGAGTGAGTCAGTTGGCGAGTAGAGTTGGTGAGTGAGTGAGTTAGTGAGTCGGTGAGTGTTGTTTGGGTGAGTTGAGTGAGCGGGTGGGTTTGGAGTGAGTCAGTTGGCGAGTAGAGTTGGTGAGTGAGTGAGTTAGTGAGTCGGTGAGTGTTGTTTGGGTGAGTTGAGTGAGCGGGTGGGTTTGGAGTGAATCAGTTGGCGAGTAGAGTTGGTGAGTGAGTGAGTTAGTGAGTCGGTGAGTGTTGTTTGGGTGAGTTGTGAGTGAGCGGGTGGGTTTGGAGTGAGTCAGTTGGCGAGTAGAGTTGGTGAGTGAGTGAGTTAGTGAGTCGGTGAGTGTTGTTTGGGTGAGTTGAGTGAGCGGGTGGGTTTGGAGTGAGTCAGTTGGCGAGTAGAGTTGGTGAGTGAGTGAGTTAGTGAGTCGGTGAGTGTTGTTTGGGTGAGTTGAGTGAGCGGGTGGGTTTGGAGTGAGTCAGTTGGCGAGTAGAGTTGGTGAGTGAGTGAGTTAGTGAGTCGGTGAGTGTGGTTTGGGTGAGTTGAGTGAGCGGGTGGGTTTGGAGTGAGTCACTTGGCGAGTAGAGTTGGTGAGTGAGTGAGTTAGTGAGTCGGTGAGTGTTGTTTGGGTGAGTTGAGTGAGCGGGTGGGTTTGGAGTGAGTCAGTTGGCGAGTAGAGTTGGTGAGTGAGTGAGTTAGTGAGTCGGTGAGTGTTGTTTGGGTGAGTTGTGAGTGAGCGGGTGGGTTTGGAGTGAGTCAGTTGGCGAGTAGAGTTGGTGAGTGAGTGAGTTAGTGAGTCGGTGAGTGTTGTTTGGGTGAGTTGAGTGAGCGGGTGGGTTTGGAGTGAGTCAGTTGGCGAGTAGAGTTGGTGAGTGAGTGAGTTAGTGAGTCGGTGAGTGTTGTTTGGGTGAGTGAGTAAGCGGGTGGGTTTGGAGTGAGTCAGTTGGCGAGTAGAGTTGGTGAGTGAGTGAGTTAGTGAGTCGGTGAGTGTTGTTTGGGTGAGTTGTGAGTGAGCGGGTGGGTTTGGAGTGAGTCAGTTGGCGAGTAGAGTTGGTGAATGAGTGAGTCGGTGAGTGTTGTTTGGGTGAGTTGAGTGAGCGGGTGGGTTTGGAGTGAGTCAGTTGGCGAGTAGAGTTGGTGAGTGAGTGAGTTAGTGAGTCGGTGAGTGTTGTTTGGGTGAGTTGTGAGTGAGCGGGTGGGTTTGGAGTGAGTCAGTTGGCGAGTAGAGTTGGTGAGTGAGTGAGTTAGTGAGTCGGTGAGTGTTGTTTGGGTGAGTTGAGTGAGCGGGTGGGTTTGGAGTGAGTCAGTTGGCGAGTAGAGTTGGTGAGTGAGTGAGTTAGTGAGTCGGTGAGTGTTGTTTGGGTGAGTTGAGTGAGCGGGTGGGTTTGGAGTGAATCAGTTGGCGAGTAGAGTTGGTGAGTGAGTGAGTTAGTGAGTCGGTGAGTGTTGTTTGGGTGAGTTGTGAGTGAGCGGGTGGGTTTGGAGTGAGTCAGTTGGCGAGTAGAGTTGGTGAGTGAGTGAGTTAGTGAGTCGGTGAGTGTTGTTTGGGTGAGTTGAGTGAGCGGGTGGGTTTGGAGTGAGTCAGTTGGCGAGTAGAGTTGGTGAGTGAGTGAGTTAGTGAGTCGGTGAGTGTTGTTTGGGTGAGTTGAGTGAGCGGGTGGGTTTGGAGTGAGTCAGTTGGCGAGTAGAGTTGGTGAGTGAGTGAGTTAGTGAGTCGGTGAGTGTGGTTTGGGTGAGTTGAGTGAGCGGGTGGGTTTGGAGTGAGTCACTTGGCGAGTAGAGTTGGTGAGTGAGTGAGTTAGTGAGTCGGTGAGTGTTGTTTGGGTGAGTTGAGTGAGCGGGTGGGTTTGGAGTGAGTCAGTTGGCGAGTAGAGTTGGTGAGTGAGTGAGTTAGTGAGTCGGTGAGTGTTGTTTGGGTGAGTTGTGAGTGAGCGGGTGGGTTTGGAGTGAGTCAGTTGGCGAGTAGAGTTGGTGAGTGAGTGAGTTAGTGAGTCGGTGAGTGTTGTTTGGGTGAGTTGAGTGAGCGGGTGGGTTTAGAGTGAGTCAGTTGGCGAGTAGAGTTGGTGAGTGAGTGAGTTAGTGAGTCGGTGAGTGTTGTTTGGGTGAGTTGTGAGTGAGCGGGTGGGTTTGGAGTGAGTCAGTTGGCGAGTAGAGTTGGTGAGTGAGTGAGTTAGTGAGTCGGTGAGTGTTGTTTGGGTGAGTTGAGTGAGCGGGTGGGTTTGGAGTGAGTCAGTTGGCGAGTAGAGTTGGTGAGTGAGTGAGTTAGTGAGTCGGTGAGTGTTGTTTGGGTGAGTGAGTAAGCGGGTGGGTTTGGAGTGAGTCAGTTGGCGAGTAGAGTTGGTGAGTGAGTGAGTTAGTGAGTCGGTGAGTGCTGTTTGGGTGAGTGAGTAAGCGGGTGGGTTTGGAGTGAGTCAGTTGGCGAGTAGAGTTGGTGAGTGAATGAGTTAGTGAGTCGGTGAGTGTTGTTTCGCGTGTTTTCGAGTTTTGAATCGCTCGTAGCCTGGGCTGCCTGAGTGATCTTAAACGATCACTAAGGTTAAGCAACATACGGCGCGTTCAGTCCATGGATGGGTCACCGTCTATGACTAACGCTAGTGGCATTTTTCCTAGCGATTCCGTGCTTCGCAAGGCACGTTAAGCAGTTGGTGCCGGCTGCCGTCGATAGATGGCAGTCGTTAAGCCAAGTCAGAGGCCTTAGGGCGGCTTGAAAACTGCTGACAGTAAGACCAGCCACTAGTCTTACAAGCCTCCACCAATCCGGACTTGGCCCCCGTGGTGGAGTATGGCCTATACCTTCCTCAGGGAAGAGACCCGTGCCCCTCGGTGGGGACATGATGGGTTGATGATGAGTGTTGTTTGGGTGAGTGAGTAAGTGAGTGACTGGGTTAATGATTGTTTGGGTGACTGAGTGTGTAATTGTGTGGGTGGGTGAGTGCGTGAGTGAATGAGTGGGTGATTGTTTGGGTGAGCGAGTGGGTGAATTAATGAGTGCGCGAGTGAGTGAGTGAATGGCATTTCAGGAGGAAATCGTGATGGGGCTACTGGCTTCGTTGGTTGCGGTGCGCATACATATGCGCATTGCAACCGACATAGGTGGCAGTTACACAAGTAGAGTTCTCGAAGGCTAGTTGCGAATGCTATGTAACAATATGGTCGGCTAATGTATAAATGATAAGTAGATACACAGAATAGATAGATAGATAGAATATTCTTCATTTTTCACATAAATCTATATATATAAAATTCAAAGTCCTGACTGACTGATTCATTCACTCATCAACTCCCAGCCCAAGCCGTTTGGCCTAGGAAGCTGAAATTTTGCACAGAGGATCTGTATATAATGTAGGCAAGGAATAAGAACGGATTTTTTGAAATTCAACCCCTAATGGGGCGAAAAGGGTTGCCAAAATTTGTATGGGAGGCATAAAAAATTTTGTCTGATTTTCTTGAAATTTAAAATAAATACTCATCAACACAATTGATTGAACACGCGTTTCACCGTTTTTCTAAATTTAACCCTTAACGGGAGTTACGGGAGTGAACAGGGTTGCAAAATTTTGAACTAAAGTCCACGCGGACGGAGTCGCGGGCGAAAGCTAGTTACATATACAAATGCCTCGATCTTCGCCTCTCGTTTCTTATATTTTTTTCCGGGTCAAATCCTAATTCGACTGGGTGGGTGTGTACTTGATAATAAATGAATTGGTAGTTTCAGAAAGAACATTAGTCCAAATTTTGTGTGACTGACTTATTGTTGTCTAAGGTATTCTTGAGGGTAGATCTACAGATCCCTATCGAAAGAACATTAGTCCAATGAATATCAATT